>JAJPUD010000309.1:626009-772490 GCA_023553655.1 Myrmecobius fasciatus
TGTGTGTGTGTGTGTGTGTGTGTGTGTGTGTGTGTGTGTGTGTGTGTATTTAATGAATGAAAAATGAAGGGGAACTTGGAAAATGTGGCTTCATGGCTTCAGTTATGTTCAGTAATTTTTCCCTTGCCTTCATTGTTCCCCTTTCTATTTTACTCCCTCCCAAATGAAGACTGAAGTATATGATTCTCGGTACAATACTTCATCAGATCCATTCATATGGTTACTACTTGCAAATGGATAAAGCAATGGTATCAAATTTAAGTAGGAATAGTTTGGAGGGGACCAAACCATACTCAAGCATCCTTGCAGCCATATATTGACTTAGAAAACCACATATTAACATAATCTATGTTAAAAATTTTTCAATTATATTTTAATCTGGTTTGGCCAGTTGACCACATATTTATTAACTCTGATGTTGATTACAACCATACCTTCACATCCATTTCAGTTCCTGTCTCTCTGCACATTATCCACAAAGGTCTACCTAAAGTTGAAGGTAGGAGGTCTTCTAGTTTTTTTAACTGTCTTTTACTAGTGAGATACTTATTGAGTACATTTGCTAATCCTTCCTCTTCACAACTGCCCATATCCTTATCTAAGGATATATTTCCTTAATACCTTTTTGCTACTCTTGGTGTTAATTCAAGTGTATCAAGAGTTCCCATTATGTGTCAGAGATTGTGCTAAGCACTGTGGCTACCGTGACAAAAACCAGAGTTTGCTCTCTAGGAATTTATTTTCTAATGCAAGTAATAATTGACTATATGCTGTACCAGCCTACTTGCAATCTTCATACCTCTCTCTTCCTTTGAGTCATCTATAAAGTCATTCACAGTCACAGCATCATGGGAACAATACTAGGAAAATAACTTAATAGTCAGGTTGGGGTAGGAAGTAGTAGTTATTTTTTTGACTGATTGATTCTGAACCACCCCTCTTCATTCCTGTAGTGGAAACAGTCACAGAAAGCACAAGGGCAACTTTCAGAAGTATTGGGGTATCCAACTGATAAATGGTTAAAGGATATGAAAAGATAATTTTCAGATGATGAAACTAAAGCCATCTATAATCACATGAAAAAATGCTCTAAATCACTATTCATTAGAGAAATGTAAATTAAGACAGCTGTGAAGTACTATTCCACACCTCTCAGAAAAGATAATGATAAGTATTGGAGGGGATGGATGTAGGAGGAGTTGTGAAATGATCCAACCATTCTGGAGAGCAATCTGGAACTATGCCCAAAGGACTATCAAATTGTGAATACCTTTTAGTCGTGCAGCGTCACTATTGGGTCTGTATCCCAAGGAAATCATAAAGGAGGGGAAAGGACCCACATGTGCAAAAATGTTTGTAGCAGCTCTTTTTGTTGTGGCAAAGAAATGGAAAATTCCCATCAGTTGGGGAATGGCTGAATAAATTGTGGTATATGAAGATAATGGAACATTACTTTTCTATAAAAAATGATGAACAAGCTGATTTTAGAATGCCCTGGAAAGATTTCCACTACTGATGTTGAGCAAAACAAGCAGAACCAGAAATACATTGTATACAATAACAGCAGGAATGTGCAATGATCAGCTATGAAAGACTTGGTTCTTTTCAGTGGTTCAATGATCCAAAGCAATCCTAATAGGCTTTGGACAGAAAATGTCATCTGGATCCAGAAAAAGGACTATAAGATTGAATATAAATCAACAATGTTATGTTCACTTCTTTTTTTTCCCTCTTCCATAGTTTTTTTTTTACTTTTGCACTAATTTTTCTCTCCCAACATGATTCATAAAGCAATGTGTATTAAAAATAAATGTTAAAATATAAAGAAGTATTGGGGTTATTAATATGATGATACACTATGTCTATGTTATGAAGTATAAAAATTTTATTGATTGAATTGGAAGGGGATTAGGAGATGGGACGACTGAAAATTGGTCAGACCCATTGAGTTTTTAAAAATAGCTAAGTCTACTAATCCTAAAGTCATTTAACATGATTTAAGAGTGTCCAGACTCAAGGCAGCCTTGTGGAATAGTTTTTGTTCAGCTGTTCTTGAGTTGTTTTAGTTATGTCTAATAGTTTGTGACACTATTGGGGTTTTCTTAGCAAACATACCGGAATGGCTTGCCATTTCTTTCTCCAGCTCATTTTACAGATGAGGAAACTAAGGCAAATAGGGTTGAGTGACTTTACTGGGGGTCACACAGTTAGTAAGTGTCTGAGGCCACATTTGAACACAGGAAGATATGTTTCCCTGAATCTAAAACCTGGCACTCTATCCACTTTACCACCTACCTGCCCCTGGAAGGAGAACCCATAACTTATACCAGAAGACATGGGCAGTTGATGTTTTGAGGATGGGAGACACCCTCCCACTAATCTGACATAACATTTAGCAATGGATCTACATACATAGTAGGAGAGAATTTATCAATTTGAGCAAAACCAGGAAGTAGCCAGCAGTTTCATAAGAGATACACACTCTGTTCTATTCCTGGAGGTGGAGCCAAGATAGCAGAGTAAAGGTGGGGACTTGCTAATGTCTCTCCTACAACACTTCAAATTCCTTTAATTTTATTTTTTAATTTAAAATTTTAATTTTTTTATTATATTTATTTAATTTTATTTTTAAATTTAATTGTAGAAGGTCAGCACACACAAAAAGGTAGAGTGGAACAATTTTCCGGCCAAAAACAATTTAGAAGGTCAGCAGAAAAGCTTTGTTGCATCAGTGTGAGAGTCCAGTGCATGGTCCTGGTGAGTGCTACAGCAAAATAGGAACAGGCTTTGGGGCCTCTAGATCTCTCAGCCTAGAGACACAAAAAATGACTTGGAACATCAGCAGGAAAGCTTTGTCTCACTAGGATGAGAGGTCCTTAGGAAACCAACAGTGAATGTGAGCAGCCTCCTGAGGTCTCAGCTCACTGGAAATCCTTTTACTAGAACTGAGGAAGGACTCTGTTGCTTTAGCACACTAGAACTTACAGCAATAGTGGAGCAGGGCTTCTTCTTTAACAAAAAGCTAATATGAATAATAGAATGGGGAAAACCAGCAGACAACAGAAAAAGATTCTGACCATAGAAAGTTATTATGGTGATAAGGAAGATCAAAACACACACTCAGAAAAAGATAACAACATCAAAGTTCCTAGGTCCAAAGTCTCCAAGAAAAATAAAAATTGGTCTCACATCATGAAAGAGCTCAAAAGGAATTTATAAAATAAAGTAAGAGATAGAAGAAAAATTGGGAAGAGAATTGAGAGTGGTACAAAAGGAAATACAAAAAGCTAATGAGTAGAAGAATGCCTTAAAAAACAAAATTGGCCAAATGAAAAAAAAAGGTATAAAAGCTCATTGAGGAAAATAATTCCTTGAAAATTAGAATTGACCAAATGGAAGCCAATGACTTTATGAAAAATCAAGAAACAATTAAAAAACCCTAAAGAATGAAAAAATAGAAAACAATATGAAATACCTCACTGTAAAAAAATTGTCCTGGAAATAGGTCCGGGAGAGATAATTTACTAATTATTGATTTACTTGAAAGGCATGATCAATAAAAAACATCATCTTTCAAGAAATTTTCAAGGAAAATTGTCCTGGTATTCTAGAACTAGAGGATAAAATAGAAATGGAAAATATCCACAAATCACCCCCTGAAAGAGATCCCAAGATGAAAACTCCCAGGAATATTCCAGAACTCCCAGGTTAAAGAGAAAATATTGCAAATATCCAGAGAGAAACAATTCAAATATAATGGAGCCACAGTCAGGATAATACAAGATTTAGCAGTTTCTACATTAAATTATTGGAGGGCTTCATATGATATTCCAGAGAGCAATGGAGATAGGATTGCAACCAATAATCACCTACCCAGAAAAACAGAGTCTATTCCTTTGGGAGAAAAGGTGGATATTCAACGAAATAAAGGATTTTCAAGTCTTTGTGATGAAAATATCAGAGCTGAATAGGAAATAAATATAATTTTCAAATACAGGTCTCAAGAGAAGCATAAAATGGTAGTCAGAAAAGGGATGTGAGAAGGGACTCAATAAGACTTAAATGTGTTCATATTTCTACATGGGAAGATGACACTTTTAACTTATAAGAAATTTTTTTTATTATGGACGTTAGGAGTATATATAAACAGAGGGTCCAGGTGTAAGTTGAATATGAAGAGATAACATCTAAAAATTAAAATTATGCTATCCATACCCACAGAAAAAAATTTAAAAAATAAAAATTAAAAAAAATTTTGAGAGAGGCATGTACTTGGAGAATGGGAAAGGCAGAGGCAGAATGGTATAAATTATCTGTCAAAAGAGACAAGAAAAAGCTTTTACAATGGAGGGGAAAAGGGGAAGGAAGGGGGAATGAATGAAGCTTACTCTCATAAGAATTGGCTCAAAGGGGAAATAACACACATACTCAATATGGATATAGAAATCTATCTTATCCTGCAGGAAAACAGAATGGGACAAAGATACGGAAGAGAGAAGGGTGATAGAAAAAAAAGCAAATTGAAGGTAGATAGTCAGTAGCAAAACACTTTTAAGGAGAATCAGGGGTGAAAAGAGAGAACAGAATAAAAAGAAAGCGGGATGAGGAATACATTTAGCAATGTTAATTGGGAAAAAAATTTTGAAGCAAGTTTCTCTGATGAAGGTCTCATTTCTCAAATGTATAGGGAACATTGCCAAATTTATTTTAAAAAAGTAATTCCCCAACTGATAAATGACCAAAAGATATGAACTATGCCCCAAATGCTATAAAATCATGCATATCCTTTTACCTAACAACACTACTACTAGGTATGAATCCCAAAAGAGATTTTTTTTTAAGAAAGAAAAAAGGACTTATGTGTCCTTTTTATAGCAGCTCTCCTCTCAGGGTAAAGGACTGGAAACTGAGGAGATAGCTATCAATTGGGGAATGGCTGAATAAATTGTGGTATGTGATTATGATGGAATATTACTTTTCTATGGGAAATGATGAGCAGGATGCTCTCAGAGAAATCTGAAAAGTCCTCCATAAATTCAAGCAAAGTGAAATGGGCTGTGTACAAAGTAATAGAAATGTTGTGGAATGATCAGCTGTGAATGGCTTTGCTATTCTCAGCAACACAATGATCCATGACTACACTGAAGGACTTAAAGTGAACACTCTAGACATACCCACAGAAAGAACTGCTTGTGTCTGAATAAGATTGAAGCATATTCTTTTTTATTTCAAGGCTCTTTTGAAGGTGTGGAGGGAAATCTATGTTTTCTTTAACAAAAAATTTGAAAAAAAATAAAGATACACACACTCCTCAGACAGACACAGACATTGAGAGGCAGGGATTCAAGGGAAGTATTATCTTCAAGGACTATAACCTCTTAGCAGGAGATAAGAGAACAGGTCATGAATTCAACACTGAATTAGCTCTGGAAATGCAGAGTCAGGCTGCAGACAGAAGCAAATCCAGTGAGCTTGGCTGACCAGTTTACCTAATGGAAAAGCTGAATTCAACGAGGAGGTCCAGGATGTCATAAAAAAGAGAAATGATACCCTAGAGCCATGAATTTCTCTGAATACAGGGGCTCCCTGAACATGTGCCTCACTACGATTCTAAGTTTGTTCTCACTCTTCTCAGGGGCATTATGTATGTTTATGAAATAATATGTCCCAGATTTATGGGAGAATATTTTACAATGATTTTTACTATATCATATTATTAAATGACTTTGCTTTGGGCTACTTTGAATTTTCCAGCAGAATATCAAAACCAACAAGAACGTGTGAGTTATAGTTTTAGGAGTAGCCATTTATAGAGTGCCCAAGTGAGGGACTCAGTTATTAGAAAGAAAGGGCCCCAGAGTGGAAACAATTCCACTGTGAAGAAGGCTGCTAGCAATGATGTGGAAAAGTTTCCCTCTTAATCCAGCCTGCCTTAGTACTTATCCAACTTTCCCATTTCTTTGAGGTATCATTCAAGTTCTATGTGTTCCATAAAGTCTAATCATTTAGTTATATATCTTCCTTGTGTGCTTAAAACAAAAAAGAAAAAAAAACCTTAACATTTATACATTTTATTTACTCAGTTCCCAGTGGTAGAAGCCTTGTCCTACACAAATAGAGTTAGTACTTTAGTATTTGCTGAATGAAAGCAAACAGTGGCTCTCAATCTAAACAAGTGATGGATGATAGCAATGCTTATGGCATAAAAATAATTTTTAATCTTAATCTTGTGTTTTAGAAATTTTAGAAGTAGGTATTTTTCTTATAATAACATTATCCCTGCTTTTAGAAGAAAGAATAGTAAGTGTATCCTTCACAATCCAAATTACAGATGGTTATCCAGCTTTGTTTGGAGACATCCACTGGGTCAGAGCTTATTCCATTTTGAGGCAGCCCATTCCACTTTTTCACAACTCTCATTGTTACAACTGTCCATTGTAACAAATCAAAATCTTTTTTTCTATAACTTTTATTCTGAATTTAGAGATCAATAAGATCAAGCCTAACCCCCTTTCCAGATGAAAGTTGCTCTAGTTCTTGAAGTCCTGTATTTATTAAGTACTTACCACTGAGGTCACAAGGCAAGGCAAACATGTAGTCCTGGACCTCAAGAAGAAAAATTCTAATGGGGGGAAACAACATGCAAAACACTATCTATCTATCTATCTATCTATCTATCTATCTATCTATCTATCTATCTATCTATCTATCCATTTATATATAAAAGATACATATATATATACATATATATGTGTGTGTGTATAAACATAGATCTCTTTCTTTTTATCTATATATCTATCAGCTAGGTGGCCAACATCTAGGTGGCTGGCTTAGCTAAAATGCCAGGCTTGTTATTAAGAAGCCTTATCTTTGTGAGTTTAAATCTGCTGAGGCATTAGCAGTGGGAGGAATTAGGAAAGACATCTTGCAGAAAGTAAGATTTGAGCCAAGAGACACAGATGTGAAAGAAGAGCATTTTAGGCCAGCGGTAACATTGAGTGAAAGACAAAGAGTTAAGAGGTAGAGAAACAACAAGAAGATAGTGCTAATGAATTGTAAAGCATGTGAATGGGAAAAAGAAAGTAATAAGGCTAGAAAGGTAAGAAGGGACCATATTTTAAAGGGCTTAAAAAACCAAGCAAGATTTTAGGCTAAATCCTGGAAGTAAAAGGAGCAACTAGACTTTCCATTTATTTATCTATTTATCTAATCCATTAATTAATTTATTTATTCATATTATTTATTAATATTTTATTTATATATTTAATGTATTTATTGATTTACTACCCCTAAAACAAAATATTTCCTCCTCCCGAACACACACTTGGAGTTCCTTTAACTAAACACTATCCCACATGCACTCATGCCTTTTTATTCTTTTCCTACAATCTATTTCAAAGAGATCACCTCACAAATATAAGATAGGAAATGGGGTATAGTGGATAGCAAATTCACTTCAAAAAGCTGGAGATTTTAGTGGACTTCAGGTTCCTTATGAACTGACATTGTGATATGGTGATCAGAAAAGCTAATGATACTTTCTATTATGAGAAGTATATATATAAATGCCTTTGGACACACAAAAAAGCACAGACTAGCACCTAATTTCTCTCTTAACCTAGTTCATTCCTCATAATTGCATGCTCCTTCCTATATTTTGTTTTGATAAAAGTATAAAAATGTTTATTATTCCTCATTCAAGTCAACTTAATAAATAACTTATTATGAAAAAGGTTTATAGCTTTAGTGCTGCATAGCCTCCAGTCTATTCCTCTCATTTTAGAGGTGAGGAATCTGAAGACCAGGAAGATTAAATGATTAGCACAGTATCACACGTGTAGAAAATACCAGAGATAGGCTCTGACTCAACCCTTCCACTGTACCATCTTCATTGATCTTAAAAGTCCTCTGCAACCATTTTAACTCAACTTCTTTTACATGTGCTTGATGGTGCCTTTCACACTGCTTCTTGAGTGTAAGGCATAATGATAATATGCCACAGTTATCCACCATGAATCTTTCTATTGAGTTTTGAGTCACCGGCCATTTTTATTTTTCTAAGACCATCTGTTCCATGGTTCAAAGGTTCATCTAGATGAGCAATGATGTTCTAAAGATGGAGCTATCATGGCAAGGAGGAACTTGCATATTTGAGAGCAAAGGGCAGTTTCTCATATGTAACCCTGGCTGTCTGCCACTAAAGCCCAATTCTGGTGACTCAGTGCTAGGGAGCTGACCTTATGTCATCAAAGGCTAGGTGTGTTCTAGAATACTCTGACAAGCAGAAAAGGCTTTTCAGTATGGGTCCAGTGATGGACAGGTATTTCTTTTGTCCAAGAACCTAGATAAATAATTTCAAAAAGGATCATTACATTGAGGTGATTCAAATTTTTTTTTGGCTGAGGCAGTTGGGGTTAAGACTTGCCTAGGGTCACACAGCTAGGCAGTTACTATTCCTCATCCAAGTCAACTTAATAAATAACTTATTATGAAAAAGGAGTTCAATGTCTGAGATTAGAACTCGGGGTCCTCCTGACTTCAGGGCTGGTGCTCTATCCACTGCACCTCCTAACTAACCCAAGGTGATTCAATTTTCAACCAAGACATCTCTTGAAGACTATTACAAAGTCACAGATGGGCGTGAATATACCATCAAAATCACAGATTCCTGAACTATTGAAGAAGATGGAGATTTTCTTCTTCTATTAAATTCTGGGCCCAGATCATTACTGATTTTCTGTGGTAACTAGAGAGAGTTGGTTTGTAGTATTCTGAGGCTTAATGAAATGAGCACCATATTATCTGAATATATTTAAACTACCAGAGGAAGTCTACTACCCTATTGAGGGAATCTTCCAAGGAGAATTTATGATAAGATGTGGAGGAGAATTACACAGTTGATCAATCAGCCAATCAATAAGAATTTATTAATATCATGTAACTTATTTCAGGTAGAAGCTGTCTTGAAGGAAACAACAGCTTCTGAGAGGGAGATATAGGGGTAGAAGAGTACATTGCATAAGCATGAGGAAGAGCCAGTGGAAAGGCTCAGAGATGGGAGAAGCACTGTTTAGGCAGAAGATAAAGTAGGGGGTATGTTTGAACTTCAATGTATGGAGAAGAAAAAATTAAATGTATATACACATATGTATATACACATACATATATACACACTAGAAAGATAGCAGTGAGAGAGGTAATGGAGAAATGTAAATGTGCAACACAGAAGTTTATAGCTGATCCTAGATGTAATAGGAAACCATCTAAATTTTTTAAATGGGGGGGGAATAACACTTTGAGAATCAGTTCAGCAGATGTGTATACAGTAAATTGGAGTGGGATCATACCTGAGGTACAGCAACCAAAGGAGGCTATTACAATAGTCCATGTGAGAAGTGATACAAACCTGGATCAGAGGGGCATTTCTGTGGCTGGTGAAGGGGAATCGATATAAAAAAGATTGTGGCGATAGAAATGACAGGATTTGGCAAGTAACTGGATACGTGGAATGAATGAAAATGAAGAGTTGAGAATGACACTAAGGTTAAAGACCTAAATAACTAGCAAGATGATGGTGCTCCTCTCAGTAATGGAGAAATTCAAAAGAGTGGTTGGTTTTGGAGAAAAGGTTCTATTTGGGAAGTGTTGAGTTTATGATGCTTATGAAACATTCAGTTTGAAATGTCCAGCTCGTGGAGGTAAATGTGTGATTAAAATTCAGGAGACAGACTAGAGTTAAACATATAGACTCAGAAGTCACTGGAATAGAGATGGAAATTGAAACCACAAGCATTGATAAGGTTACTCAGTAAAAGAGTATAAAGAAAAAAGAGGAAAGAACATAGGACTGAGCCTTGGGATACAACTATAGTTGGCAAGACATGGATGCTGAAGGTGTAAAAGTATGATTAGATAAAAAGAGGAGAAAAATCAGTAAAGAGCAGTGCCATGAAGACCCAGAGCAGAAAGACTATTCTGAAGAAAAAGTGGTCAATAGAGAGGTAAAAAATAATTTAGTACTGAGAATTTAAGATGGCATGGAAGACTAATGGAATCTATATGCCTGAAAGAAGAGAGAGTACCCAAACTAATGAGAATATGGCTCCATTGAAATTTAGCAGAATAAAATCTATCCAGGATGGATAGGTGGATAAAAAGCCTACAGCACTAGTACCCACCCACTCCTAGCTTTTGTTTTCCTCCTTTTACTCTTCTTCTGGATGGATACAACTAGAAACCATTCACACTACTTTACTACTCATATAGCTTAGAAGCGGTGGGAATTACAAACTCTATTCCTTGCAGGAAGATGGAGGACCATTGGGCCTTATTATATGCCTTGCCACTTTTTCCTAATGTCTTCTAGACTTTACCTTCCGTTCTGCCTCTTAAACTATTGATATAATTTGAACCCTGCCATCTGCCACTACCCTTGCATTTAGAATTAATGGATCTTTCCATTCACTCTATGATGAATTTTCTTTTCTGTTATTGCCCCTAATTAGAATGTGAGCTCCTTGAGAGTGGAAACTGTCCCACTTCTTAAATCTGTATTTCCATTTCTTAGAAATGCATTTTCATTCATCAGTCTATCCTTTCATTCATTTATAATATTCTGATATGTTTTTCAAGCAACATTAAAAATCCAAAGAAACATAGGATTCATTGAGTACATGAGGCTAACAACATTTATTTGCCTCAAAAGAATTTACTCACTATTACCAACTTAAGAGGCAGTGTTATGTAATTTATAAAATTGACCTTCAAGCCTAGAACTAGGATTTTGGTTTTCTCACCCTAAATTAATTTTCTTAACAAAAGAATAGGACAACTAACAGATAACAAGTATAGATATTGTTAATAACAGTAAACTTAATCTGTGTCATATATATTTACCTTCTTGCAAAGAAATATACACCTCCACATTTTTAATGTCTAAGACCAATTTAAAAATTATCAAATAAAAATATTTAAAAGACAAAACAATTACATACCAAATTCCCAATGTCGACATGTAAGATATTTGTATACTCTTGTATTGCTTTATTTTTATCTTCAATTTCACAATCAGAAGAAGTTACTGGCAACAGAACAAGGATCAGTGAAGGAACTCCAAAGATATACCTAAAAAAAACTAAGTTCAAAATCATATAAGAATTCTATCAAGTGAAACACATGCCAGGTAGTTACATAATCCAAATGGAATTTATATATTTCTGATAAATAAAAGTTTATCTTTATCAGTAGATCATAAAATCTCCTTACAAATCTATTATTTTGAATAGGGTGTCATTTTGTAATATAGCTTTCTTTCACTGCAATTGGGCAGTTTACTTTGATTAGCTGATTAATTTGAGTAGAAGTGATTGAGGTGAGGCAATCACTGCTTTTCTCAGAATCGGGTATCTGAAATTGAAAGACTAATTCTAGGGATAGAATGTTAGCTTAGTCTTTTTAGTTTTCTTTGGTATTCATGAACACATGTATATTGATGTGTATATATATACATGCATATCGTACATGTCTATGTATATACATGTGTATATATGCATTCAATATGTCTGTTTATACATACACAAATATATGTATGTATATATGTTTATACATACACACAATTATGCTTTCTATATTGTGAATTTTTGTACTGTAATTTCTATATAGTGCAGATTGGTACAAGAAATTAAATGGGAATTTGGGGGGAGTATTGTGGAAGCCACAAAAGTTTGGAAATTCAGAAATGCATAAAATATATGTATAGTTTTATATAATATCAACATTTTAAATTTTTTAATATCATAATAATTCAGACTTCTCACTAACATTTTTATAGCACTTACTATGTGCCAGGCACTGTGCTAAGTGCTTTACAATTATTATCTCATTTGACTCTTATAAGAACCTTGGAAGCTAAGTGCTATTATCCCCATTTTACAGTTGAAACTCAGACAAATGACTTGCCTGGGGCACATAGATAATAAATGTCTGAGGTTGAAATTGAACTCCAGTCTTCCTGACTCTAATCCTGGCTTTCTATCCACTGAGGTACCCAAATTATTTGTTAAAAATGTATGCAGCCTTACAAATCTAGAAAAAATAGTAGCTAAGTTCATTTGGAAGAACAAAAGGTCAAGGATTTCAAGGGGATTAATGAAAAAAAAAGGCTGATGATGGTAGACTTGCTGTACCAGATCTAAAACTATATGATAAAGCAGTGATCATCAAAACCATTTGGTACTGGCTAAGAAACAGAGTAGTCGATCAGTGGCATAGGACAGGATCACAAGACAAACTAGGCAATAACCATAGCAATTTAGTGTTTGATAAACCCAAAGACCCCAGCTTTTAGGATAAGTACTCACTATTCCACAAAAACTGCTGGGAAAATTGGAAACTAGTGTGGAAAAAAGTTAGGGCTTGACCCATACCTAACATATCAAGATAAGATCTAAATGGGTTCATGATTTAGATATAAAGAGTGATATTATAAGCAAATTAGAGGAACATAGGATAATTTACCTCTCAGACCTGTGGAAATGGAATAAATTTGTGTCCAAAGAAGAACTGGAACTCTTAATTGAATACCAGATAGATAATTTTTGACTATATTAAGTTAAAAAGTTTTTGTATAAACAAAACCAATGCAGACAAGATTAGGAGGGAAGCAATAAATTGGGAAATCATCTTTACATTTAAGGGTTCTGATAAAGGCCTCATTTCTAAAATATATAGAGAATTGTTTCATAGTTATAAAAATTCAAGCCACTCTCCAATAGATAAATGGTCAAAGGATATGAACTGACAATTTTCAGATCATGAAATTATGAAAAGGTGCTCCAAATCACTATTGATCAGAGAAATGCAAATTAAGACAACTCTGAGGTACCACTACACATCTGTCAGATTGGCTAAAATGACAGGAAAGGACAATGATGAATGTTGGAGGGGATATGGGAAAAATGGGACACTGATACATTGCTGGTGAAACTGAATGGATCTAACCATTCTGGAGAGCAATTTGGAGCTATGCTCAAAAAGTTATCAAATTGTGCATACCCTTTGACCCAGCAGTGTTTCTATTGGGCTTATATCCCAAAGAAATCTTAAAGGAGGGAAAGGGACCCACATGTGCAAGAATATTTGTGGCAGCCCTTTTTGTAGTGGCTAGAAATTGGAAACTGAAGGGATGCCCATCAATTGGAGAATGGCTGAATAAATTATGGTATATGAATGTTATGGAATATTATTGTTCTGTAAGAAACGACCAACAGGACGATTTCAGAGAGGCCTGGAGAGACTTGCATGATCTGATGCTGAGTGAAATGAGCAGAACCAGGAGATCATTATATATGGCAACAACAATACTATATGATGATCAATTCTGATGGACATGGCTCTCTTCAACAATGCAATGTTTCAAATCAGTTCCAATTGTTCAGTGAAGAAAGCCATATACACCTAGAGAGAGAGATATGAAATGTGGATCACAACATAACACTTTCATGATCTCTATAGATGTTTGCTTGCATTGTGTTTCCTTTCTCAGATTTTTTTTTCTTGTAGATATGATTTTTCTGGCGCAGAAAGATGTGTGGAAATATGTATATATATATATATACATATATATATATATATATGATTTTTCAAGTATTTTAACATAATTAATATGTAGTGGATATCCTGCCATCTAGGAGAGGGGAGAGGAGTAGGGGGAAAATTTGTAATGGAAAGCTTTGTAAGGATCAGTGTTGAGGAACTACCCACATATACGTTATGCAAATAAAAAATTTTAATAAAAAAGTATGTAGCTTTAAAAAAAATTCTGTTAGTAATGGAACAAAAAAAATCAACTTGTCTGGTTCCTTTACAACTATCCTGAGTTGATCTTGCTTACTGCTTCCTTTCAAGGTATAAACAGTTTCCCATTAAAATGTGGGAATGCATGATTAACCTTGTGGACTTGAAAATTTAATTCCCATAATTCATTCTCATCTTTTCAACAGGGCAAAATGTAGCTTATATCCCTTCTTATTAATGTTGAGTCTTATATTGGAGAAACTGTTTTGCTGCATCTTAGGGACACTGACTAATATTTCAAAGAATCTATTTAGAAATCATCTTATATGATCTTTAACCAAACATTAATTTTATTTACAATTGTACCATCAAGATGCCATCTACTCTATGTTGGAGAAGTCTAAAGAAAGAGGTAGCACATTTAATTTTTGGATAACTGTTATTAGTGCTTCCTTCTATTGGGTCAACAATATTTTTTCACTTTAACATCTGTATTTGTGATGAATGTGTTGAGATTTGTTAACTGTCAGCCCATGCAAGATAATGAATTTCTAATACATAATTTCTACCAGCCATATCTTGCTAGGTATTCACTAGTTACTAAATGTTTATAGTCTGCAGGAATATATTGCATAATTTCTACTGACTTCTTGCATAATTTTAATTGATTAATAAATCTGAGTTCATTAAGGATAACCTTTCTGAGATTTCTGGTGGCAATCACCAGATCCTGATTTGTTGTTATTGTTGTTGTGTTTTTTTTTTTGGTTTGACTTATTACATTTTTTTATTTCACCTTAAAAATATCAATAATTAATGAAAAATCCATGATGGGTGAGTTCTCCAACCTTTTTCCCATAGGCCACTAAGCTTAAAAAACAATTAGAAAACCAATTTTTTTAGAGCTTTTAAACACATTGCACCAATTCAATTACACCAAATATATTATTATACCTTTGAAATGACTTTCAGAATAATAAATAAAAACATAAATTGTGTATTATTGAAAAAATTATATAAAAATCACGAGTAAAACAATTTTGTTCAATCACGTTTTCCTTTCTCTTTCTGTCTTCCTTTTTTAATCTTCTAGGAAGAAAATGCCAGTAAAATCACTACAGAACATTTCCAGTCTGATGATAAGCAATTGATCATTCATTCACATTTGTACATGAGAAAGCAGGCGTGATAACATTCTTTCCCACCCCATTTCACCTTGAAAAAATATTTCTGCTATCTGAACTGGTTAGGCCAACATGGAGAACAATCCAGGTAATCACACTTTAATTCCCACCAGTTATCTCCAAGGACTTTCTGAACATTAGGGAAGACTTGCAGCTTATTCATGAAGTTAAGAATTGGTATACCCATTAGGCAGATATATAAACAGCCAACACCAAGGAGTCTTGCCTACGAGGGATGGAAATCTGGAATACCAGGTTTCCTTTTCAGCATCACTAATTCCATGGAAATTAATTAAACATCACTCCTGTGAGAACTGGCTAAAAGGCAGGGTAGAATCAAGCAGAAAACTTGCCTGAAGGTTGTTCCTGCCATTTCAAGTTTCCCTTTAAAAAATTCATGATTTTTTTCTGCTCTGCAATCAGAGGTCCTACATTCAGAATCCCACCTCTGATAATTATGAGGTTCCTTTGGTTCTAGGTCAACTATCCTATTGGTGTGGTGCAAATTTTAGGAATGATGTACTAATAGTTCATGGCTACCTGGGTTTGGGAATGGTGTAGTACAGTCATTAGGCTAATGTATTTCTTCCCTTAGGAATATTACTTTACTTGGCCAGGATGCTGAGTCCAAAAGATTGTTGCCAGTCAGATAAAAGCCAGCTGGTCAGTGATAACAGGGCTCCTGAAACTAATCTGCATCAATAATGAGGTGCCTAAAGTTAATGCAAGTGTAGTATAAAATTGGCTGCCTACCACTTGATTTAAAAACATACCTCTGAAAGGTTTTACCCATCCCCCAGTTAAACCCATGTAACTATGGGAAGGGCATAAAGTAAGAACTTGACCACTCCTCAACTCCACTTCTAAGCTATAAAATTAAAATATCAGTGAAATGAAGCACCTGGTTTCTCTCACTTTTCCCTCTAAATTTATTTGCTTTTCCGGGCTCTTTGCTAACTTCTTTTAGAATTTAGCCCACATTAATTGATGTTACTATTAAAATAGACTTTGCTCCATCACTTAGAGATGGTTCTAAGCCTGCAAATTCTTCTGAGACATTTCACAACACTGGTTTGGAACCCCAATGTTTTGGCGTCTCCCTTGAACCCTAATATCTGGTGGCCTGTAAGGGGAGATTACACCTCAGGACGTTGATCTGGAACTCCAGCACATGTACATCAAGTAATTGATTAGAAATGTTTTTGTTTGTCTCTCTTTTTTACTTTAAAAATCATGTTTACTTTTATTTAGAGATGATAATGGATTATGGCATAGGTAGAACTATAATGGATTCAAATTCTTTTCCTGGAAAACATGTCATGCTTTGTATTTATTATTTATGACATTATTCATTATTGTGCAGGTAGTATGCATCAAAAAGAGAGCAATTTTTCATGTAGATAAATATTCTAGTATTTTCACTGTATTTTAATCTATTTTATATATTTGCATGACCTGAATGAATCATGAGTATGGAACTGAGTGAAAAGCTTTATAAAACCAATAAAAGTGTGTGTGTGGGGGCTTGTTCAATAATTGTTGTTGAGTTTTTTCAATCATTTCTGACTTTCTGTGATTCCATTTTTTTTGACAAAGGTATTATGATAGTTTGTCATTTTCTTCTTTAGTTCATTTTACAGATGAGAAACTGAGGCAAATAGGGTTAAGTGACTTGCTCAGGGTCATACAGAGAGTGAATGAGGATATATTTGAATGCAGATCCTCCCAATTCCAGGGTCAATGCTCTATTCACTTAGATGATGCTAGAGCAATTAGTAGGGAGCATATTTAAATAAAAGGAATTATATTAATTGCATAATTTCAAATGTGCTATTGGGGAGATTTGGGGTGGGGGACATAGGTTTTTACTCAACCCCCCTACTCTACCTGTTCAATCAGCTGGCATTATTTATAGGTTAGTGTGAAATTTTCTATTGTGTTTACTGAAATGTATTAATAGAATCCTAGATCTTGGACTGAAAAATACCTAAGAAATCGTCTAATTTAAGAGGCATTCTGGGAAAATGGAAAAGTAGGTCAGAAATTTCCAGGCTTTCCAAATTTCCTCCATAAAAGGATAGAAAAGTAAAACAAACTGAATGTAGGACTGCAAAAATAAAGGGGTAAAGCAGTTGCTTTAGTAGTATAGAGTATACTGTAAACACCTCTGGCCCAACTCCATTGATTTAACAAACAGTGGGCCCTGAGGGAAGCAGACTAGGCTTCTAGAAATGTCACTTCAACTTTCACTTCATACACAGCCTCAACAATTTTCTCAAGAACTTTTATATCACAGCCTCAGGAACTTTCACCTCACAAACTTTCAACCAAGGAACAGCAGAAGATTGAGTGAGGGAAGACACAGGGACCCCTAGCTCCTGCATTGAGAAGTCAAGCCTGATTGTACCTGCCAGATGTGATCCCTAGTGTATGGCTGTGGGCCAAGAGGAGTGATGGATGGAACATTTTGGGGATAAATGGCTGGAGCCCTAACTGTTGCTGAAGGTAGCGAAGAAAGGAGTCCTTGAGCATGAACCACCAGACACAATTCAGAAAACAACAGTAAGGAAGGTTGGGAGTCTAGGGCAACATCATCTACAAACAGGGATTAAAACTTGATAATATGATAAAGATGAAGATGATGATGATGATACTCACTTGCTAAAAATAAAACAGAATAAAAATAAAAATGAGTAAGCAAAAGAAAAAGAACCCATCTATAGATAGCCATTTTGGTGTTAAAGAAGATTTGAGTTCATGTCTAGAGGAAGATAGTGAAGTAAAAAACGTCACTCCTACCCAAATGAGTAACATCAAATGATTACCCTCCCCCCAAAAAAGAATTCAAAAATCAAATAAAAGCAAAAGCAATCTAAGGAAAATTATGAAAAAAGTAAATAAATTGGAAAAAGAGATATAAAATCTCAAGAAAGAAAAACCAGAATAGAGGAAGTGGACACAAATGACATTATAAGAAATTTAAAAAATAAAACTAGAAAAAATTAGAAGAAAATCTAAAATATCTCATTAGAAAAAATAACTTCTCTAGAGAACAGATCAAGGAGGGACAATATAATGACTGTTAGACTAAAAGTTATGATCAAAAAAAGAATCTGGGTATATATTACAAGAAATTGTTAAGGGAAATTGCCCTGACATTCTAGAACAAGAGAGTAAAATAGAAATAGAAAGAATCTACCATTCACTCCCTGAAAGAGATCCCAGGAAGAAAAGTTATAGGAATGTCATAGCCAAGTTTCAAAATTCCCAGGTTAAAGAGAAATTTTTGCAAACAACAAGAAAAAACAAACAAAAAAAAAACCCAAAACAACATTTAAATACTGCAGAAAAAGAGTCAGGATTTCACAAGACCTAGCAGCTTCTATACTAAAAGATAATAGATCTCAGAATATTATGTTTCAAAGAACAAATGAGCTGGGGTTGCATCCAAACAAAGTTGAGTATAATCCTGAATGGAAAAAAAACAAACAGGCATTTGATGACCTGAAAGACTTTCAGGTATTTGTTACTAAAAGACTGGAACTCATTGGAAAATTAGATATAAAAGATCCAGAAGAAATAGAAAGAACTCCTTAAAGAGTTTAAAAGAATAAGAGGATAAGGGGAAAGGAGAAGATAATAAGGATATTGTAAAAAGAGAGGCTGAGAAGGAAAATAGTGAGTAAAAATAAGGTGGAGGGAATTTCCCAAGTAGTAATTATAAGTTTGAATGTGAATGATATGGACTCACCCATAAAACAGAAATGGATAGCAGAATGGGTTAAACATCAGAATCCAACAATATGTTGTTTCTAAGAAATGAATTTAAGAATGAGAGATAGAGTTAAAATTGAGAGTTGGAGTAGAATTTATACTTCAGCTGATACTTATGATCTTAGACTAAATTATAGCTAAAGTAGATTTAGCTAAAAGAGATAAACAGGGTAACTCCATTTTGATAAAAGATACTAGTAGATAAGGAAGCAATATCACTACTTAACTTATGTGTAACACATACTATAGTATCTAAATTAAAAAAAAACAACCTTAAATGAATTATAGGTAGAGATAAATAGTAGTACTATAATAGTAGGGGACTTTAATCTTCCCATCTTAGAACTAGATGAATCTAACAAAAAAAAAAAAAAGGAAGAAGGGAGTAAACAAAAATTTAGATAACTTAGACATGAAAGATATGGAAAGAATTGAATGGAAATAAAAAGGAATGCACCTTTTCTCAGCAATTTATGCTAATTTTACAAAGATTGACCATATATTAGTACACAAAAATTTTATAGTTAAAAGTAGAAAAATAGAAATATTAAAAGTATCTTTCTCAGATCATAAGTTAATGAAGATTACAGGAAACACTGATTAAAAACTAATTGGAAATTAAACAACCTAATCTTAAAAATGAGTATTAAGGAACAAATCATAAAATAATCGATCATTTCCTTAAAGAGAATTACAATAATGAGACAACATATCAAAACCTATGTGATATGGCAAAAGCAGTGATTAGAGAAATATTTACAACTCAAAATATTTACATCAGTTAAGCAGAGAAGGCAGATTAATGAATTGTGTCTTTATTTAAAAAAATAAAAAAGAACAAATTTTTAATTCCCAATTAAACACTAAATTCGAAACTCCCAAAATTAAAGGTGACATTAAAAAAAACTGAGGCTGAACAAAAAATTGAGTTAATAAAAATAGAAGCCGATTTCATGAAAAACAAATAAAATAAACAATCAGCTAAATGGTTTAAAACAAAAAGAAGAAAACCAAATTAATGGCATTAAACATAAAAAGGGTGAATACATCATTAACAAAATAAAATTAAAGGAATTATAAGAAGTTATTTTGTCCAATTATATGCCAATAAATTTAACAATTTCTGTGAATTGGAAGAGTATTTACAAAAATATAAATTGCCTACATTAGCAAAAGAGGAAACATAATATCTAAACCTACTTTAGAAAAAGAAATTGAACAAGCCATAAATGAGCTTCCTAAAAGCACATTTACATGTGAATTCTATCAAACATTTAAAGATCAACTAATTCCAATGTTAAATTATTTGTAAGATAAAAAAGGAATCCTACCAAATTCCTTTTGTGAAGCAAATATGAAATTGATACCTAAACCAGGTAGAGTGAAAACAAAAATTATCCATCAATTTCATTAATGAATATGGATGCAAAATCCTAAATAAAATACTAGCTAAAATAGTACAATATGTTGAAAAGATTACACATAATCTATTTATATGTAATCTAACATCTTTATTTTATAGATGAGGACGCTGAGTCCCAGATATGTGAAATGATTTGTCTAAAACCATAAGTGGCAGAGTTGTTATTTGAACTCAGATCATTTGTGACCTTTCTCTTGTACTATTCTGCCACCTGTGTAGAACCAGACAAGTCACCTGACCTCTCCATTCCTCAGGTTCCTCACTTATAAAATAGGGATAATAATAATAATAATTACCTCAGAATTGCTAGGAAAAAATCACTTTGTAAATTTGGTGTGTTATTAGTATTATCATTATTTATTCCCTCAACTCTTGTTTGGCAATTTATTCCCTCTACACTTCACCATACTATGTGAAGGAGGTTGTACCTCCACCATAAAGATAGATAAAATTGAAAGAAATACTATCATCTGAAATGCTGTATTTTCTGTGTCTGATATAGGTTATGATGCTATAGGAAAATGAAAAGAAGTAGAAGAGGAAGAAGATGAAAAGGATAAACAAGAAAAAAAAAAGAACATTCTGCAGGCTTTCCAAATCAAATCAAAGAATGTCTATCAAGTATGAATCCTATCTATGACATTTTACAAATTAACATTTTCTGATCTGGAGTAAACTGTGTTCATACAGTTTCAGGAGACTCATTATTAACTAATAAGAGTACTAAAATAGTTTCCCAAATGTGACAATGTAATGCATTTTCCTTGTATTTGTTTCTAGAATATTATTAGAAGTGTTTTCAGGATAATTTAGGATCATGCTACTACAAATTATATATTTCTATTTTCATCATTATTTTTAGTTTAAGAGCAATTAGGCAAGATGGATAAATGAGCTGGAAACATAGGGGTCTATTCTTTCAATTTCATCCCTTGATTTTTATGGAACTCATATAGAGATCTGTCATATTAGTGTTTAACTGCAGAAGTCGTGTCTTATTTATATTTTCTCCAATTGCTCAATATAAAACACTGAGGGAAAAAAAAAGCTTAATTTTGCTGTGTGAATAAATGGGCAGAGCCCCAACTATGAGTCACTAGTTTTGAGGCCTTAATAGCTTTAACATAGATGTAGATCATCAAACCATAGATATAAAGCTGGAAAGGATATAGGTTTAGAGCAAGGCCACTTAAACTGTGGGTTCTGACCCTCTATAGGGTCATGTAACTGATTGGGGGGGTCACAAAAAATTGGCAATAATAAATGGTTTCTGAATGCGATGACCAAAAATGAATTAAAAATCAAATATGCAGTGATGTTAAGTGGCAAAGCTGTGATTTGAGCCTTGGTCCTCTGACACCTTCCATGACATCATTCAGTTCTTATGCCTTCTGTTACTGTATATTTAACTGTTAGTGAAACTGAAAGGACTTCAGTGTGGTTGGGTAGAGTCTATAACACTTTGATTCTAACACTGTATTAGCAAAAGATGGTAGGGCTATTTTTCCAGGCGGGGCAAATTCCCATAACAGAAAACATCTGGTATCCTTTCTTGCTTTCTATTGCTTGATATCCTGCCTCTCCTCCCTTCCCCCCCCCAACAAATAACAGAGCAGAACATTAAGGTTATTACACAGTAATTGTTTAGTCATTTTCCAATCCTGCCTCTTTGTTACCCCTTTGGAGTTTTCTTGGCAAAGATACTAGAGCATTTCTTTCTCCCCATTTTACATATGAGGAAAATGAGACAAATAGGGTTAAGGTATTTGCCCAGTCAAGTTAATGTCTGAAGTTGCATCTGAAGTCGGGAAGATGAGTCTTTAGTCTCATCACTCTATCCACTGGACTACCTGGATGTCCTCAGGTTAAAACAAACCATTCTATTTTAGGTAGTAAAACTACTGAGAATTCTCAGGTACTTTCCAAGAGTTGTACTCAAAAGCACTTGAGAAGAGATAACTGTGCATCTTTTCTAGAAGTCAGAAGTAGTTTTTGGCTATGAACTAAATGGATAAAAATAGTTATTGATAATCCCTCTGACCTTGAAGGATGGATAAGAATTGACTGCAGAATATCTCTACTTTCTAGGTTCATCCATCGCTAAGATAGTGTGCATTCAGAAGTAAGATGTCAAAATATTTGGGAGACAATATTTGAAGACAAGCAGGTTGTGCCCTGAATTCTGAATAACAACAATCCTTTGCCCTCTGGTTAAGCTTACCCTCTGGCAGAATACCAGCACCAGGTATTCACTAAAGTAGCTCCCTCTCTTTCCTAAGGATCTGAGAGCCATCCATCACACATCCTGACATGCTCACAATCCCTACTGTTAGTAACTGTTAGATGGACTGAATCAGGCACTACCATGCTAACTCTCTTTCTGATTCTTATGTACTCCATTGTGTTACAATCAGCTTGGAAATGGTCCATGCAGGATGCAGGAAAGCCTGCATTGTCCAGATATGAGGCTGTCATGAAAATTGCTAATCAAGACCTAAGAATGATTGCATCATGGTCTAGCACTGTGGTTTTTCATGGATATAAACCCTGGCTTTTCTCCAGCATGTCAAGCCCTCCGCTTCAGGAGGACTTCTGCTTGCAAGCATTTTTCTCTTTTTGAAATTAAACTTGTGTTTGATTTCTGACTCTTCTGTCTCTAGCCTATTCTGATTGGCTCCAGCCACCTAAAGGTTGGAGACCAAGTCTGTTCTGGTTGACAAGTTCCTTGCAGCTCCCAAAAATAAAAGTAGGGTTCCTAACTGATGGAATTTCTGACTTCAGTTCCAGAACCCTATCTACTAAGCTATGGTGCCTTTCAGATGCTCTAACATTCTGACCATGGCTTTTTGCTTTATACCATTGCCCCATAGTGCTGATGATGCTTCCCATCTGCTAGTCTTCCCTTTTATTCTTTGGCATTTCATTAGGAACTCTTCCTTTGTTTTAAAACTTATTGTGAAACATGTTCTTTACATTTACTCTATCTGTCTGCAAGAACATTTTTTTTTACTAGTCCAAGGGGCAGAACTGACCAAACAGAAAATTCTCCAGATTTATATTTTTGTAATTTACAATTCTAAAAATGGCTGTTCTGCTAAATAATCCATGGAACCAATGTGCTATAAGTGCATGGTGTAGCTCATCTGGGCTAATTTTTACTGTTTATCTCTTTCAATGTTATTTCCTCAATTAAGAGCTTTCAATACCCCTCCCTACCCTCTAGGCCTAGTATAGTGTATAGAGACAAAACTGGAATCTCTTGAACACATTGCTCATAAACTGAAGTGTCCTGTCTTTTTCATGTCCATTTGCATTCATATCATGCCATTTTGAATATATAAACATAATTAAATCAAACAATTGTTTTCTTTCCATGTTTGGCATTAGAATCCAGAAGATCTATATACTCTATTCATGTACAACAAAGGAATAAAAATCTTGGGGCTGGGAAGTCACATAACACAGATCTGAAGCTAGAAGACACTCAGAAACCATCTAGTTCAATCCCTTAATTTCACTAATGAGGAAACTGAGGTCTAGCAAGATTGAAATGACTTGCCCAACATTCTTTACAAAAATTCCTACATAAACGATTAAGCATGAAGTCATCTTTCCAAAGTCAGAATTCATTAACAGTATTATGCACAAGTAAGTGTCTAGTTAAGTCCTATCTGTTCCTTGTGAGACTAAATTATAAAGATCAAGAACTAAATGAAAAGAAGGCTGATCCCAAGTTTGGCTCCATACTCTCTGTAGCCTCTTTTTTTTCCTTGTGGAATTATTCATCCTTGACATTGATTCACTTAATTAAATGGTAAAAATAAAAGACAGTAGTGAAGGATCTTTTTGGGGAAAGGGTATATTGATAAGTCATTCAAGTTGGGAATGGCTTAAAGAAAGAAGAGAGTATAATCTTAAGTACTTCTAACTGCATGTTGCTCTTATCCATCTAATATATTAAAAACTTGATACCCTTTAACACAAAAAAGAAAAAAAAAGAGAAAGAGAAAACAACAAATGTTACAAAATATCTTGATTTCCAGTTAATATCTATCTGCCCCAGTGTTAGGGAAGTATGTCCTAGCTAAAGTGCATTATTTCTTATTACACTTGCTTTCAGAAAAGATTTTATAAATTTTTTTCAAATAACATTATTTTATGCTTTAATAAAAGTCTACAATATGAGCATGGTTACATTGAGGGAAATCTCTCCCAATTGTTCAATTCTAGGATTCCATGAAAAACTCTTTTTCATCTTCCTGCCCAAACAAAAAATGTCCGTTATGTACATCTCTATCCTGTCATCCTTTCCAGTTCCCTGTATCCCTTCCAGTTGAAGTGCCTGTCATCCTTTCCAGTTTCTTCCCTATTTCTCTCTCTCTCTCTCTCTCTCTCTCTCTCTCTCTCTCTCTCTGTAACACATTCCCATATCCTCAAGTTATCTCCCTTCTTGATTTTTCCCCTTCTACTTCTAAAGTCAAAAAAAGAAATAAGAAATTTTAAGTTGCAAACTGTTCCTAAGTTTTAAGAGCAGGTAAAAATAGTATTGAAAATAATTTGTTTCTATTATTCTCTTTATTAGACATATAATTTTTCTTAGCTATTTAAAAAACAACTTATAATATTTGACTAAAGACAGATACTGCTAGTATGTCAACATTTTTGCAATGACAGTAGGTATTTTAACCTCTTCTCTTCCTGTCTATTTTACAGTGGAGTCAAAGTCACAAGTGTATTTGGGGGACAGTCAGCAGAAAATTCTATTGGAGACTTTTAAGAAAAGGCTGAGAATTGAGTTTATGATAAATTTCTAATTCCAGTAGAGGTACCCCCCCCAGATTAATACTTCAGGTTTTCTCCCCCTCCCTCCCTCCTTCCTCCCTCTCTCTCTCTCTCTCTCTCTCTCTCTCTCTCTCTCTCTCTCTCTCTCTCTCTCTCTCTCTCTCTCTCCCTCTCTCTCTCTCTCTCTCTCTCTCCCTCTCTCATCAAAGAGCCTCCTCCACCAAAACATAGACCTACCTTTTCTCCCTGGATTTGTCTGTAAGATCAGAAGGGGTGCAATTTTGATTTAAAGGACTAGCCAGGAAATGAGACTGATCCCTGCCTCATTCTGTCCGTTTCCTCCATTGTCTCCTTTGAGGGTTATGGCACTTAAACTATTCCACTCCCGCTCTACAACGCTATTCCTTTCACCTTCCTTTTCTTTCCTGCCCTTTCTCCTTTGGGTGTCATAAACCTGTTGGCCTTTTGAATAGTCCATAATAGCTGTCAACAGAAAGTAACCAGCCTGGACTCATTCTTTTGTTAGTTTTATCCAGTTTCCTCTCAGTTCTTCAATCCATTCTCTCTTTCAGTGGGGAGGAAAGAGGTGGTTGTAGGGTGAAGGTGGTGGCTTGTAATTCCGAATTTGATTCATGACTAACTCTTTATCCAAAGTAGATCTATAGGAAAACCCATAACTTTGCATGATTCTGCCCCCACTACGAATCTCATGGCTGTGTTCCGGGGAGCATGAGCCAAATACAGTCCTAATCGCGAAAATCACAATTCCACTAGGGGGAAAACCCGGGATTTTCCAAGTGACCTGCTGAAGTGGGGTTTAAAAAGGCGCCTTGGGGGAACAGCGCTTTCATTTTGGCTGAGCTGTGGGAGAGTTGCTGCAGCCCCCCCCCCCGCCCGTCGGGTGCCAGTAAAAAAGTAAGCAGGCATGGGCGCAGTGGGGCAAGAGACTGGTCTAGGTGTTGGGTGTCTGGTGTCGGGGATCGGGTATTGGGCTAGGAGAGGGCGGTGGTCTGCAGGCTGGACTAGGGACTGGACTGGAGGATGACCCGACTGAAGGGGCGGGGAGTGCCCGCAGTGTTTCTCCATGGAGAAGGCGCGAGCTCCCTCCGGGGCCAGCTCCCAGCTGCCCTTAGCTACTCGCCAAGGGAGGCGCGGCCCCAGGTGCTAGAGGCTGCACCTCACAGGCACGTCAGCCCGCTGGGGCCGGTAGCTTGGACTGAGAGAGCCTGAGTGTCCGGAAGGTGCAAAGTGCAAGAAAACCAGTGATTGGGATGGGGGCTACGCGCATCCGCGCCCCGAGGTGCACGGGACGCAGTACCTGTCACGCTTACCATGGAACATGGTCTGCATGCGCTGCAGGAGCCGGCTGCGGTCATGTTGGCGGCAGCAGAGTCTCATGGCCCATGGTGGCTGCTTGCCTCCACCGCCTCCTCCTCCGCCGAGGTTCACGGGAGTGTGCACTGGGCTAGACGGGCTCTACAGCTGGCTTGTCTCACCCACGCCGCGCCCGCCGCTTCATCCATCCCGGAGGGGGAGTGGAGGGGGGGGCGGTGCACGCCACAAGCGGGCTTGGGCTTCGCTTGCTTTTTCCGTGACTTCCGTGTGCCAGTCCAGCGGTCTACTTTCAGTTTCTACTTCGGGTCTTGCTCTGAGGGAGTAAACTTCGGGTTCAGCTTTGGGACACCTTCCTCCCGACCCGCTCTCTTCTTTCTTACACTTTTCTCTCTGCTCCTTACACCAAGAGTCTTTCCTCGAATAGCCCGAGCACTTCTGGCGACTTTCCAAGCTATTGACTCCAGGAGAAATTGTTGTCATTGGAAAGTGATGGCCCCGTTATGAATCAGAGCGATCCGGGTCAGTCTTTCCAAATGACCTTTATCACATTAACTAAATACTACGAGGTTATAGACTTGGAGTATCTGCTTTTTTTGTGGCCAAGAAAACTATTTGCACAGCATGCAAGGGTGAGATCCGAAGTGGTACAGACGTCTACTATATCACTCTACTGCTGATGCTTTGGGAATTCCCAAGCTGTCCAGTAAAAAGGAAAGGTTGAGTAGGATTGCATGACTGAAACCGGTTACACCCTCCTCCCCACCCTTAATATCATTTTACATGCCAATTTGTGTACATGTATCCACAAATAAGTATAGTCCCTTTCAAGGAGTTCTGTCTCATTCAGAACATATGGATGGGTATCTTTCGTTTAAGAAGAATCTTAGTCCAAATAAAGTCAACAGAAGCAACTCTCTCAAATACAAATTTATCTTAATCAACTTTAATTGAATCACTGAGATGTTTATTAACTTTTTTTTTTTTTGAGTTTTTGAACTTTCTGGTGACATTCTCCTGGGCTCATAGTAGGCACTTAATAAATGCTTCTTGATTGATGTGGGGCAGAAGATATGATTATTAAATACTTAGTAACTGAGTAGTGGAAAGATCACTGGATATGGAGTTGGACTTTCTGTATTATAATTCTAGCTAATTATTAGTTACAGGATTTAGGAAAGAGTAACTGCTACTACTATGTGGTCTCAGCTTCCTCACCTAGCAATTGAATTAAATGTGTGTAGATGAACTCAAGAAGTAAATCTGACTACAAAATTATCTCTGCAACTCGGTGGCTTTGGAAGTATATGTCTTATTCAAAAGAAAAAGCTTAGGGAAAACTTAGGGGGTGGGAAGGGAGAATGGTGAGATGTATTAGAATAGTCATGTCAAGGCCTTGAGGAAATCAAAGTGGGATAGCATTTGGAATAAGATAAATAGGGGTGGGAGGGGAGTGATTTTTTTTTCCTGAGGCAATTGGGGTTAAGTGACTTGCCCAGGGTCACAGTGCTAGGAAGTGTTAAGTGTCTGAGTCACATTTGAACTCAGGTCTTCCTGACTTCAGGACTAGTGCTCTATCCACTGGTCACCTAGCTGTGCCCCGAGTGATTTTTTAATGAATATATTTTAGTCTATCTGGACCAAAAGAGGAAAAAGATGAGGAATTTTAAAAACAGATCCCAAGAAGCATGCTACAGGAGCATGAGATGGCAGTGGGGGTTGATGGGAGAATGACTTCAATTACCTGGGCATAAATTTTAGTTGTTTTCCAGTCAAAAGCAGAACAGCTAATAATTTCTCGAGTTGTCTTAATGGTAATTTCATACTTCAAAAGGTGGAGGAACCAGTCTGCGTTAATTTCATTTTGGATCTGACATATATTGACAGAGGAGGTGGGGGTTGCTGGGATGGAAATTATGGTAACTTTAGGGACATGGAAATGTTAGAATTTGTCATACTGAAGGAGAAGAAAATTGAAATGTGTTTGATATTCATCTTTGAATGAATGGGAATAGATGGGGATTTAAAATAGTTTTAGAGAAAAGATTAAAAAAAATGTCATTGATCCAATTATACAGAACAAATGAGGCTAGTAGGGAAGAGAAGCTGGCTAGAATGAACTGAGAATAAAAAGAGAAAGACTTTAATGAATGGACAAAAGGGAACTGATTATATCTTTTGTTTTTATGTTACATATCCAAATCCACATATCCTCCTTCCTTCCCAGAATGTCATCCTTTAAACTAAGAAATTAAAAAGAGATGTGTGTTGGGGTGGGAGGGGAGGGAAAGGGAAGGGATGAAGGGGAGTTCAATGTAATGAACCAAGATATCAAAAAAACTCAACATTATATTCGATTTTCTTGCATATAACTTACTTGCCTTAAAAGGACATTTAAAAAATAGGAAAGCAAGAGAATAAATACAATAGAGTAGCATGATTCTCTAAAAAAATAGTATCTTAAAGCTCATAATAACCCAAGACTAGTAAGGAAAATTAAGAATAACAAAACTAGTAAGGAAAACTAAGGATAACAAAATTTTTTAAAACTATGTTTGGGAAAAGTGGTTTAGAAAAAAAACTAATACTGCTGGTAAAGATGAATGGAACAATGACATTGGATTGCAGATAACATGGAGCTACTCAACTCATTTTCTTCAGTTTTCTATATAGAAAGGAGAGTAATCTTCAGAATGGAAAAGACCAAAAAAGTACTGTTAGAGTTGCTCCCCCAAGATAAGTAAGGAAAGAGTAAGAAACTCCCTAACTAGATTTAAATTTTTCTCAACTACTGAGAAAACTAGCATATATGATTGCTGAGCCATTGAAAGATTATAAAAAATAAAGAAAATAAAAATTTCTGAAAGAGGAAAAAAAAAGAAATGGACAAGTTTTATCCCAGTTTTCAACATACAGGGAAAAAAATCTTGCAAACTCTATAAAGAAAAATGATGCAGACTACAATTTTTTTAAAAATAATGCTTGGAATATAGCTGGCACTTAAAATGTGGATTGACTGACAGGATGTGGAAAAATAGAGATAAGTAGCAGGATTAGGTGGATTTAGACTGAATGAGCAGACTTAAAGAATAGTCAATAATGGTTTGATGTCAGTTTAGCAGAATGTTTCCAGAAATCCCCAGAGATCTCTACTTGATTCTATGCTGCTTAATGTTTTTTTTTTTCCTTTCCTTTTTTTTTTTAATCAATGACTTGTATAAGGTCCTGGATGGAATGCGTTGGGAGGGATTGCTAACACAGGATACCACATTCAAGATGTAGAAATATTTTGATAGGTGAGAACATCAAAATGAAATTTAATAGAGATAAAAATAATCTTACACTGAGGTTCAAACAATTAATTTACCAAGTACAAGATGAGGGATTGTGACTAGACAACAATTTGTCTGGAAAACGGGGAGTTTTAAATTATCTTTATCACTAGTCAACATTGTGCTAAAGCAACCAAAAATGTCCTGTGATCTTTATTTTTTTATTTAGTAAAGCTTTTTATTTGTATACCATATGTATGGGTAGTTCCCCAGCATTGATCTTTACAAAGCTTTCCATTACAAATTTACCCCCAGTCCCCTCCCCTCCCCTAGATGGCAGGAAGTCCACTACATGTTAATAATGTTGAAATATTTGACAAGTTGTGCAAGAAAAATCCTATCTACAAGAAAAAAAAGAAAATAAGAGAAAGGAAACACAATGCAATCAAACATCAATAGAGAGCATGAAAATGTTATGTTGTGGTCCATAATTCATATCCCTCTCTCTGGGTGTATATGGTTTTCTTCAATGAACAACTGGAACTGGTTTGAGACAATTCTTTGTTGCAGAGAGCCATGTCCATCAGAATTGATCATCATATAATATTGTTATTGCTGTGTATAATGATGTCCTGGTTCTGCTCATTTCAAACAGCATCAATTCATGCAAGTCTCTCCAGGCCTCTCTGAAATCGTCCTGCTGGTCGTTTCTTACAGAGCAATAATATTCCATAACATTCATATACCATAATTTATTCAGCCACTCTCCAATTGATGGGCATCCATTCAGTTTCCAGTTTCTAGCCACTACAAAAAGGGCTGCCACAAACATTCTTGCACATGTGGGTCCCCTTCCCTCCTCTAAGATCTCCTTGGGATATAGGCCCAGTAGAAACACTGCTGGGTCAAAGGGTATGCCCATTTTGATAACTTTTTGAGCATAGCTCCAAATTGCTCTCCAGAATGGTTGGATCCGTTCACAGTTCCACCAACAATGTATTAGTGTCCCAGTTTTCCCACATCCCCTCCAACATTCACCGTTATCTTTTCCTATCATTTTAGCCAATCTGACAGGTGTGTAGTGGTACCTCAGAGTTGTCTTAATTTGCATTTCTCTGATCAATAGTGATTTGGAGAAACTTTTCATATGACTAGAGATGGTTTTAATTTCATCATCTGAAAATTGTCTGTTCATATCCCTTGACCACTTGTCTATTGAAGAGTGGCTTGAATTTTTATATATATGAGACAATTCTCTATATATTTTAGAAATGAGGCCCTTATCAGAACCATTAAATGTAAAGATGATTTCCCAATCTGATGCTTCCCTCCTAATCTTGTCTGCATTAGTTTTATTTGTACAGAAACTTTTTAACTTAATATAATCAAAATTATCTATCTGGTATTCAATTAGGAGTTCCAGATCTTCTTTGGACATAAATTTATTCCATCTCCACAGGTCTGAGAGGTAAACGATACTACTTCCTCTAATTTGCTTACAATATCACTCTTTATGTCTAGATCATGAACCCATTTAGATCTTATCTTGGTATGTGGTATTAGGTATGGGTCAAGCCCTAATTTCTTCCACACTAGTTTCCAATTTTCCCAGCAATTTTTGCCGAATAGTGAGTATTTTTCCCAAAAGCTGGGGTATTTGGGTTTATCACACACTAAATTGTTAAAGTTATTGCCTAGATTGTCCTGATAACCTATCCTATGCCACTGATCGACTGCTCTATTTCTTAGCCAGTACCAAATGGTTTTGATGACTGCTGCTTTATAATATAGTTTTAGATCTGGTACAGCAAGGCCACCTTCATCTGCCTTTTTTTTCATCAATCCCCTTGAAATCCTTGACCTTTTGTTCTTCCAAATGAACTTTGCTACTATTTTTTCTAGATCTATAAAATAATTTCTTGGGAGTTTGATTGGTATGGCACTAAATAAGTAGATTAGTTTGGGTAGTATTGTCATTTTTATTATATTCGCTCTTCCTACCCATGAGCACTTAATGTTTTTGCAATTGATTAGGTCTGATTTTATTTGTGTGGAAAGTGTTTTGTAGTTTAGTTTGTATAGTTTCTGACTTTTCCTTGGCAGATAGATTCCCAAATATTTTATGCTATCATCCGTTATTTGGAATGGAATTTCTTTTTGTATCGCTTGCTGCTGAACTTTGTTGGTAATATACAAAAATACTGATGATTTATGTGAATTAATTTTGAATCCTGCAACTTTGCTAAAGTTGTGAATTGTTTCTAGTAGTTTTTTAGTTGTGTCTCTAGGGTTCTCTGAGTATACCATCATGTCATCTGCAAAGAGTGATAATTTGGTTTCTTCATTACCTACTCTAATTCCTTTTATCTCTTTTTCTTCTCTTATTGCTAATCTAACATTTCTAATACAATATTAAATAGTAATGGTAACAATGGGCAGCCTTGTTTCACTCCTGATCTTATTGGGAATGGTTTTAGTTTGTCTCCATTACATGTGATGCTTGCTGATGGTTTTAAATAGATGCTACTGATCATTTTAAGGAAAAGCCCATTTATTCCTATACTCTCTAGTGTTTTTAATAGGAAAGGGTGTTGGATTTTATCAAATGCTTTTTCTGCATCTATGGAGATAATCATATGGTTTTTATTAGTTTGGTTATTAATATAATTAATTATGCTGATAGTTTTCCTAATATTGAACCAGCCCTGCATCCCTGGTATAAATCCTACTTGGTCATAGTGTACTATCCTGGGGATGACTTTCTGTACTCTCATTGCTAATATCTTATTTAAAATTTTTGCATCAATATTCATTAGGGAAATTGGTCTATAGTTTTCTTTCTCTGTTTTCACCCTACCTGGCTTAGCTATCAGCACCATATCGGTCTCATAGAAGGAATTTGGCAGTAAACCTTCTGTCCCTATTTTCTCAAATAGTTTGTATAGTGTTGGAATTAATTGTTCTTTGAATGTTTGGTAGAATTCACATGTAAATCCATCTGGCCCTGGAGATTTTTTCTTAGGGAGTTGGTTAATAGCTTGTTCTATTTCTTTTTCTAATATTGGGCTATTTAAATAATTTATATCCTCTTCTGTTAACCTGGGCAATCTATATTTTTGTAGATATTCCTCCATTTCATTTATATTATCAAACTTACTGGCATAAAGTTGGGCAAAGTAACTCCTAATTATTGCTCTAATTTCCTCTTCATTGGAGGAAAGTTCTCCCTTATCATTCTTGAGACTAACAATTTGATTTTCCTCTTTCCTTTTTCTTATCAAATTAACTAAAGGCTTATCTATTTTGTTGGTTTTTTCGTAGAACCAACTCTTAGTTTTATTTATTAATTCAATAGTTTTCTTATTTTCAATTTTATTAATTTCTCCTTTTATTTTTAGAATTTCCAATTTGGTATTAAATTGAGGATTTTTAATTTGTTCCTTTTCTAGTTTTTTTTTTAATAATAAGCCCAATTCGTTGATCTTTTCTTTTTCTATATTTTGTGCAAGTAAGCATCTAGAGATATAAAATTGCCCCTTATAACAGCTTTGGCCATATCCCACAAATTTTGGTATGTTGTCTCATTATTGTCATTCTCCTGGATGAAATTATTGATTGTGTCTGTGATTTGCTCTTTCACCCATTCATTCTTCAGGATTAGATTATTTGATTTCCAATGAACTTTTGGCCTATTTTCTCCTGGCCTTATATTGCATGTGATTTTTATTGCATCATGATCTAAAAAAGATGCATTTACTATTTCTGCCTTTCTGCGTTTGATTTTGAGGTTTTTATGCCCTAACACATGGTCAATTTTTGTATACGTTCCATGGACTGCTGAGAAAAAAATAAACTCCCTACTGTCTCCCTTCAATTTTCTCCATAGATCTATCATACCTAACTTTTCTAACAATTGGTTTATCTCCCTAGTTTCTTTCTTGTTTATTTTGTGGTTTGATTTATCTAATTCTGAGAGAGCAAGGTTGAGATACCCCCTAGTATAGTTTGGCTATCTATTTCTTCCTGCATCTCTCTTAATTTCTCCCCTAGGAATTTGGATGCTATTGCACTTCATGCATATATATTTAGTATTAATATTGCTACATTATCTATGGTACCCTTTAATAAAATATAGTTTCCTTCCTTATCTCTTTTGATTAGATCTATCTTGGCTTTTACTTGATCTGAGATAAGGATTGCTACCCCTGCTTTTTCTTGTTCACCTGAAGCATAATAGGTTCTGATCCAGCCTTTTACCTTCATCCTATGTCACTATGTTTTAGATGTGTTTCTTGTAGACAACTTATTGTGGGATTCTGGTTTTAATCCAGTCTGCTATCTGCTTCCACTTTATGGGAGAGTTCATTCCATTCACATTCACAGAATAACTAATTCTTTATTTCCTGCCATCTTATTTACCCAAGTTATGTTTTTCCCTTTTCTTTCCCCTTTCTCTCTTCCCCCCTTCTCAGTACTTTGCTTTTGATGACCCCTCCCCCAAACAATCCACCACCCTTTAGATCCCCCCCCTTTTTTTACTCCTTTCCCCTGATTCTTCTATTTTACCTTCTATTAGTTTATCCCTTTCTTTTCCTCCTTTCCCTCCCACTTCCCTCTAGCAACAGACAAGTTTCTATGTGAAATCAAGTTTCTGATATACACTTTTAGAACCCAACCTGATGAGAGTAAGATTTACACAATGCTCACCTCCCTCCCCTCTTTCTCTCAATTATATTAGGTTTTCTTTGCCTTTTCAAGAGATTTTACCTTGTTTTTACCTCCTTTTTTTTTAGATCTTATTTTACCACTTTTCCCTCTTTTCCCCAGTATGACCTTTCCCCCTCTAGTTTTCTTTTTCATATTATCAAAGTAATATATAGTTAATTATACCCTCAAACTTTAAGTATCCCCATAGTAGAAATAAAATTCTCAAGAGTCCTTTCCTTTTTACCTTTTTATGCTTCTCTTGAGTTCTGTGTTTGGATGTTGAATTTTTTGTTCAGATCTGGTCTTTTCATTAGAAATAGGTGAAATTCACCTATATCATTGAATGACCATCTTCTTCCCTGGAGGATAATGCTCATTCTAGCTGGATAGGTTATTCTTGGCTGTAATCCAATTTCCTTTGCCTTTTGGAATATCTGGTTCCAGGCCCTTCATTCCTTCAATGTGGAGGCTGACAGATCATGTGTGATTCTAATTATTGATCCTCGGTATTTGAATTGTTTCTTTCTAGCTGCCAGCAGAATCTTTTCTTTGGTGTGATAGTCCTGAAATTTAGCCACAATATTCCTTGGGGTTTTAATTTTGGGGTCCCTTTGAGGAGGTGATCGATGAATTCTTTCAATTGTGATTTTGCCTTCTGATTCTACAATCTCAGAGCAGTTTTCTTTCAGGATTTCCTGGAAGATAGTGTTTAGATTCTTTTTTTCATCATGGCTTTCAGGAAGTCCAATAATCTTTAGATTGTCTCTTCTAGATCTATTTTCCAAGTCAGTTGTTTTTCCTAGGAGATATTTCATATTTTCTTCTAATTTTTCATTTTTTTGTTTTTGTTTGACTGATTCTTGAAGTCTTATTGAGTCATTCACTTGCATTTGTTCAATTCTTATTTTTAAAGTGTTGTTTTCTTCAGTTACCTTTTTAAGCTCCTTTTGTAACTGGCCAATTGAATTTTTTGGTTCATTGCACTCTTTTTCCACTTCACTCATTTTATTTTTCAGTGCATTATTGTCTTTTTCCACTTCACTAATTTTATTTTTCAATAAATTGGTGTCTTTTTCATATCTCTTTTGCAGGGCATCATATCCTTCTTGCAAGATATTGTATCCTTCTTGCACTGATTTCATTTTATTTTCCCATTTATCCTCCAGTTCTCTTTTGAGGTTCTTTATGCAATCTTCCAGAAAGGCCTTTTGAAAAGGGGACCAGTGATGGTCCTTAATAACTTCCTCTGGAGTTTTGTCTAAAGGAACCTCAGGATCTGGGATCAGCCCTTCTTTCTCTCAATAGAAGCTGTCTATGGTGAGAGCTCTCTTTTGCTTCTTAATTTTTTTTAGACAGCATGGTGATCTTAAGCTGTTGTTGGAGAAGTAGAGTAATCAGAACTGGAGAGCTGATAATTTGCTCTGCCTTGGTCAGACTACATCTGGAATATTTCTTGCAGTTCTGGCTACCAAATTTTAGAAAGGATTTGGAGTTGAGAAGGAGGCAGAGGAAGGTAAAGAGTTTGGTGAAAGACCTCAGCATCATGCTATGTGAGGATATGATGAAAGAGCTAAAGATGTTTATTCTGGAGAAGTGATGGCAGGTTAGACATCATACTTGTCCTCATATATATGGAAGAAGAATTAATCTTGATTATTTTGGTTCCAGGAGCATAACCAAGAGTCGTAGGCAGAATTTTTTCAGAGATTAATTTAGACTTGATGTCAGGAAGTCCCTCCTCCCCTCCCAATTTCCTAACAATTATAATTATCTCCAGGTGAAATGAATGAGTTGCCTCAGGAGGTTATAGATTTTCCCTTGCTGGGTGTTTATACAAGTCTGGGTATTTATAAGCTATTTACAAGCCATGTTGAATATGATATAGAAGGGATTCTAGTTTGGGTTAAAATTAAACTAGGTGTTAAGGGCTGTTAAGGAGTACCCTAAAATTGTCTTTTGGAGTTGCCCTATTTTCCAGAAATACTGGCCCCATAGCATGCAGGAAGTTCTGAATGTGTCAAGGATGAATTATTTCCTCCCCTTTCCTCCCCAAGCTGACATAATTTGTGGTCTGCACCCAAGGCTGGATTACCTGTGTGTCCTTGGAAGGCAAGACAGGTCCAAGCCAGTCTTTGTCAGGTTGGGAAAATCCTTGTGTACCTGGGATTCTTTGCAGATATGCAGACCCTTCTATCCTCACAGTCTAGTGGTTTCTAGGAGAAAAGAAAAAGATTTTTGCCATCACTTTGCCCCTCCCCTTCGGAAGGAGTTTTTGCCCTTTTTTCCACCTTCACTGAACTTTTTCCCCTCCCATGTCATGCCCCTTCCTGTTTTCCTCTCTCCCTTTTGTTGTACTGTCATAAATATGCAAACTTCTGTAAGGACTGTGAACTCTTTGGGTTCCATATATGTGTTCATTTCTCTTGTAATAAATCTGGTTTTCACATAAATCTTGTGATGTTGTGCCTGATGACTGTGGTAAATGAAGGCTCTCTCAACTTTAAAATTTAGTGGTTTATATGATAGGATGATCCAAACACTTTAGAATTCTAAAAAGATGGTTAGTTTAATACTTGTGAGCAACATAAAGATGAAGAAAAAGGTGTAGAAGAGGAAAATAGAATTAACAGGGATATTCCTTGGAGGATAAAAGGGGTTGGTAGTGAAAGAAATGATGCACAATAGTAAATTACATTTAAAAGGTGGTATAGTAAAATATATATGGCACAAAATATTTCCCCTTTACCTGAGTTGAACTCTCTCTATACCTATAAGGTCTATTGTGAGAGTGGTTCTAAAGCAAAGCAAAATGCTGCACATTTGTAGTGAACACATGTGGCAAAGGAGTACTTCCCATTCTTGGCTCTGGAAGTCTTTTTTCAGGGAGTGGCTTTTTAGCTAGACTGATCATTTGCTGTGAAGCTAAGATACTTTTCCATTGGGTTGGGCTACTGCATTGCTGCTGGTAATATCTTTCCCCCTTCTGTTTAGAGGGGGAAGGTACCAGCAGTTTCCCTGTGATCTCTCCAGACTTCGCAATGCAAACAAGCCACTAATATTACTTTCTGGGCTCATCCATCTCAGAGTTGCTGTTTAGTTACCTCCTAAATTCTGCTGCTACTGCAATTGGCTCTGTTGGAGTCTGCTATTGAAACTTAGGGTTTTTCCAGTTTTGAGGGAAAAGATGCACCATTCCATCTTCAACTTTTAAAGGGAGAGGAAGATTCTGAGAAGAAGCCAACATGCTGGGGAAATAGAACTTCAATCATGTCCCCACTTCCAGCTTTCTACACTAGAGACTTTAGGGAACTTCTTGAGTGAGATATGTAACTATCAGTTGAACTCAGTTATTTTGCTCTCAATGGGAGAACTATTATCTACTATATATGTATATATATATGCATGTATATATATACACACTTGATCTGATTTCTGTTTTTCTATAAACTTGATAAATGGGTTTATCTGCTACTTGACATATATGTCCGTTGTGGAACTAGCATTTGATGGGAAGGAGATCAAATTTTGGATATCCTCTCCCATTAAAGGATAGGAAGTAGGTGTGTTTCTTGAACTTCAAAATTATTTCCCTTAAAAATAATATTTAAGGGGGAACAGATAGATATAATTCTAGTCTGGTATCCCTTTTCTCTAAGCAAAACATTGGTCAATTTCTGTCTTCAACTTCTTGTGTTACTCTCATCCCCCATCCCTTGCAGGAATCAATATCTCCTTTAAGGAAAGGGAATAGAAGAGAGAGATGCTAAAGATTCAAATCTTGTCTCCCTGCAAGTCATATCTGAACATACAATTGTGGACTCAAGTAGCCAACATGAGGAAAAACAATAACACACACACACGTGATATTTAACTACACACACACACATACACACACACACATACACACACAGAGACATTAACAGATTGAGTTCCTGCTCTCAAGGAAATCAAAGGGCAATGGATATTATCCAAATCAAGCTTCTATCCCACAGCTAGTGTGTGGAGGTAGAGACAAGAGAAATTTAATTTGGAATCTTAGAAGATGTCTTCATATCTAACAGAGGATTCCTAGGATTTACTTTCAATGGAATTGGGATCAGATGCCCCATTTGCCCATAGATTATGGGGATGGCTGGTACTTTTTAAACTTTTTAGAAGAAAGAGGAAGTACAATAATAGCTTGATTCCCCAAGAAATTTGCATTAGGCCTGGGAAATTTGTCATATTACAAAGTAGAAGTCATGTCCTCCTGCCTGCTGAGATTCAGTTGGGCACAATTTTGTAGCATGACTGAACACAAGCAAATGAATTCTTAGTATCTTTCTTTTTGTTCTGGCACCAACATGAACTGTTACCAGTTCTTTTTGTGAGTAAATTTCTGGTTTTAGGAATGAATCATCTCAGAGATAGACTCCAGAAACTGACATTTTAAAAAAATTTCTGTTGGGCCCCAACCTCAAAACACAAATCATCTTCTCTGACTTGTTACCAGAAAATAATCACAAATCATTTGAAATTTCTGATGAAATCTGTAATGAAAACTGGAATAAATAACTTATGCCATTATAATTATATCTTAGGCTTGGAGTTTAATGATTGTGGCTATGGTTGTTGTCCTTCATTCTTGAAGAGGACCAAAATGACATTACTATATTAGAGTCGAGTTATAGTGTGTCCAACTGTGACTGATCAGACCAATGCAAGCCCAGAATACCCTGCTACAGGTTGGACACAAATAGTCCCTATGAACATTTGGGGTGAACTCTCTAACATGGTGCATCTTGTGTTTCTTCTGAGCTAATTCAGTTCTTTGCTCATAGAGCACAGCATCTTCTTTGATGAGGGCACACCATGCTGGGTGGTCCTGTGCCCAGTTCTTCCTTATATAATCCTCCATATAATCAATTCTAAAGGGTTTAAGAGAGATTTTGAGAGTGTCCTTATATTATTGTTTCTGACCATCTTGTGAGTGCTTGCTAAATGTGAATTTTCCATAAAGCAATAGGCAATCCCGACGTTTTGAAACTTATGTGAAAACTGGGTTTATTATAAGAGAAATGAACATGTATGTAAAACCCAAAGTGTTCACAATCCTTAAAAAGTGCATTTTTTGGATAGCGACCAAAGGAGGAAGAACGTGGCTTGGGAGGGAGGAAAGTGCAGTAAAGGTGGGAAGAAGACACAAGCTTTTCCAAAGGGGAGAAGCAAGTTGATGCCAAAAACCATATTCTTTTCCCTTATGAACTATTAGTGAAGATAGGATGGTCTGGTTTTCTACAAGAGTCCTAGCTGTACAATCAATTTTTCAGCCTAGTTCTGATTGGTGCTTGTCTTGACTCCCAAGAACACACAAGGATCCCAGCTTACAATGCAAATAACACATGTTGGCTCAGATTGGGGCTTCATCCTTGACACATTCAGGGTCTCCTGTGTATTCTGAATTCCATATTTCTAGAAAATCTAGCAACTCAGAAAGACCAAGATACCCTTAACATTTCTTAATAGGGATGGAGGTTAAATGATCAGACCTGTGATTTAGGAACATCACTTTGATGGCTGAAAGGAGGATTGATTATTAGTGTGGGGAAAGATTTGAGGCAGGAAGCCCTATCATTAGGTTACTGTAGTAATTTGGGTGAGGTGATGGAGAGCCTGAACCATAGGGGAAGTATTTCATAGGCAAGAAGGGAGTGTATTTGAGACATGTTGCAAAGTTAAAATTAAAAATGAGGATGGGGTGAGAGATACTGAATAATTGAAACTGATTTCTGAATTGTGAGCCTAAGTAATAGGAGAAGGGTGTTGCCTTTATAGTAATACTGAAGGTATAATACTGAAGGAGGTTTTAGGGGGAAAGATATTGGATTCAGCTTTGGATATATTAAGTTTAAGATGTCTAGTGTACTTCCACTTTGAGATGTCTGAAATGAAGATGGAGATGTGAAAAGTAACAGCTATTGAATAAAGCTAGCTTGGAGGAAGAACAATAGTGTTTGGAGAAATCAGGACAGGTTTCATGTAGAACATGATAATTGAGCTAATCCTTAAAGGAAGAGAGAAATCTGATTGAGTAAAATTAAGGAGGGTTTGAGTATCAGGCTTATACAGTGGTCAGTTTGAAAAAGTGAAAATGTAAAATGGAAGAAAAGCAAAGGGCAGTTTGGCTGGCTGCTAGAATTCAGAACTCTCTTTTTTATTTTTATAAATAATTTTTATTAAAGCTTTTTATTTACAAAACATATGCATGGGTAATTTTTCAACATTGATTCTTGGAAAGCTTTCTGTAACAAGTTTTTCCCTTCTACCCCCCACCCCCTCCCCTAGATGGCAGGAAGTCTAATACATGTTAATTATGTTAAAATACTTGACAAATCGAATATGTGTATACATATTTGTACAGTTATCTTGCTGTACAAGAAAAATCGGATCTACAAGAAAAAAAATCTGAAAAGGGAAACATAATGCAAGCAAACATCAATAGAGAGTGTGAAAGTGTTATGTTGTGGACCACATTCAGATCCCTCTCTCTGGGTGTATATGGCTTTCTTCATCACTGAACAATTGGAACTGATTTGAAACGTCTTGTTTTTGAAGAGAACCACGTCCTTCAGAATTGATCATCATGTAGTCTTGTTGTTGTCGTGTACAATGATCTGGTTCTGCTGATTTCACTTAGCATCAGTTCATGCAAGTCTCTCCAGGCCTCTCTGAGATCATCCTGCTGGTTGTTTCTTTCTAGCTGCTTGCAATATCTTTTCCTTGGTGCAATAGTCCTGAAATTTAACCATGATATTCCTTGGGGATTTAATTTTGGGGTCTCTTTCAGGGGGTCATAGGTGAATTCTTTTGATGGCGATTTTACCTTCTGATTCTAAAACATCAGAGCAGTTTTCTTTCATGATTTCCTGGAAGATAGTGTCTAGGTTCTTTTTTTCATCATGGCTTTCAGGAAGCCCAATAATCCTTAGATTCTCTCTTAGATCTATTTTCCAGATCAGTTGTTTTTCCTAAGAGATATTTCATATTTTCTACAATTTTTCCTTTTTTTTGCTTTTGTTTGACTGATTCTTGAAGTCTTATTGAGTCATTCACTTCCATTTGTTCAATTCTAATTTTTTATGTATTATTTTCTTCAGTTACCTTTTTTAGCTCCTTTTGTAACCAGCCAATTTAATTTTTTTGTTCATTGCAGTCTTTTTCCATTTCACCAATTTTGTTTTTCAGTGAATTGGTGTCTTTTTCATATCTCTTTTGTAGGGCATTATATACTTTTTCCATTCCTTCTTGCAACGATCTCATTTCATATGCCCATTTTTCTTCTCTCTTTTGCATGCAATCTTACAGGAAAGCCTTGTGAAATGGGGACCAGCTCATGTCTGCCTTTTTGGCTTCCTCTAGGGTTGCTTTACCTTTATGAACCTCAGGATCTGAGGTCTGTTCTTCTAGCTCTCCATAAAAGCTGTCTATGGTGAGAGTTCTTTTTTATTTTTTATTCATTTTTTTTTCAAGTTTGAGGTCTGTTTAAAGCAGAGGAGTGACAGCTGCTTTAATTTGCCCTGGGGAAGTTTGACTGATTGACTTAAAGTTTTGGGCTATTCTGGCAAAGTCTGGGTTCTCAGTGGTTCACAATCTACCTTTTACAAAAGACAGATCTGCCAAATCACCTGCCCACAACCAGGGCAGAATGGCCCAAGACTCTCACAGGGACTTCCCAGGTGCTTATAATCTGCCATCTTGACTCTTGGTCCCAGCTTCCTGCCCTCTTCTGGAGCTGCCATCTGAGCTTGGCAAACTGATTGACCCCCTGCCTGTGTGAAATAGACCTGCTCTGAAGCTCTTCCAAGGTAAGAGCTTTTGGGAATGTGTTGTAGTCCAAATATTTGGGGGAGCTTTGACTCCAGAACCAGTTTAGAGGCTTAATCTGCTGTTGGTTTGAGAGAAGGTCAGAGGAGGTCACAGAGAGTCATGTCTTTATTCCGCCATCTTGGTTTCTCCTCCTGAATCGAATTCAGAACTCTCATATAAAATGCCCAATGAAGCTAAAAAGGTAGTTTGAGAACTAAATTCTGAAAGGCTTTAAAACATAAACAGAAGAAGCAAAAAAAAGCCTCTGATTAAATAAAGAGGTGCTGTTCTTGTTGAATTAGAACTAATTCAAGGAAAATTTCTTTGGGAACTGTATATATAAAGTACTGAAACAACTCAGAGAGATTAATTGGGGGGCTGTTATCATCATATTGATGGGAGATGATGAAGAACTGGGAGTTCTGTGAATGGTAAGAAGAGGTCAGATTTGAGATGTTGTGGAGGTAGCAAGAGTAATATTTGACAACTAATTGGATCTGTGTGGTTCAGAAAAATGAGAGATAAAGGATAATACTGATGTTAAAAACCTTGGAACCTAGAAAAAAATGGTGGTGGTATGAGAGAGGGTGATTCTGGGGATGGATGCTGTTTGGGATATTCAATCTGAAATATCTTATAGGTATATGATGATGCAGAACTGAAGCTGGATATATGTATTGAGTATTTTGAGCCTCTACTTTTACATGTAGAAATAATTACATTGAAAAATTCAAAATTTACTTAAATAATTTCTTCTCTTCAGTAAGGTCCTAGCTGGTTGCATCTAGTTTTAGAATTTATTTGTGAGAAATAATTAATATAATGAAAAGGTCATTGAATTGAGAGATAGGGAGCCTGAGTTCTAGACCAAACTCTACTAATAAGGAGCAGTATGATCACTAAACCTTTCTTGTCCTTACTTTCCATCTCTGCAAAATTAGTGGACTGAATTAGTTACCTCTTACACATTATGAGAGTTAGAGACATGGAGCTCCCTCAATCTGGAAAATTCATGTAAAATTCCTTGACCTTCCCTTTTAACCAAAGAAGTCTGTTTCCCCCCCCCCATTTCTTATTTAATGGGGTATTTACAGTACCTTATTGTAAAATTTGAGTTAAGTATTTGGTCATAAACTGTTATTTGCAACTTATGCAAAACTACTCTAAAATTTTCATTTAATTTCTTATTCTCATAGTCACACAGTTGGTATCTGAGGCCAGATCTGAACTCACAAAGATGAATTTTCCCTACTCTATGTCTAGTGTTCTATCCACTGTACACCCTAGCCACCCAAATAATTCATACAGTGATGATTTTATTCCCATTTAAAAATTAAAAACAGCAATAAGTTTTCCATTCCTAACTTTGTTGTTTAATATTTTCCCTTTGACTCAACATCCTTATCCCTTTGTTACTGATAAAACATTGTTTTCATATCCCTCCCTCTCATTGAAACTTGAGCAAGGAACTCTGATTCTATCCCTAATTTGTCTAAAAACATGTTGTCCTGGCAGCTTCTGAAGGAAATATGTAACCAAAAATCCCCTGAAAACTGGATTCTTAAAAGAAATGATCTGTGAAGCATTCAGCTACTACATTAATAAATGCTACATTAATTTAGTGGCAACAGGCTGAATAGCATCTTGCTAAAATATTACTTGGGATATAAAAAGTTATATAATTAGATTGGGAAAGTACATGGACAAATATGATGAAAATAGAACAGGTGAAAATAGATTAATAAAGTTCGATGCCAAAAAGCAAGCTGTCAAATCAAAGGCTCCTGAAATAATGGATAGCTTCAATTCCCTGCTAATGGAGAATCTGAAAGGCAGTAGTAATGTTCTAGAAATATCCTAGTGAACAATGAGGTCTGCCTAATCTTTATTTCTGGATTTTCCCCTGTTGATAATGATTTCCCTTTTTCAGATAACTACTTTTGTAACTCTTATATACTTATTTTATAATATGTTGTAGCTATTTGTAACCACATTCTAACTCCTATTAGGCTGAAAATTTTAAGTAGACAAGGATAGTTTCTTACCTAAACATATTTTCCCTAATTTCTAGCACATTGCTTTATACCCAGCAGACACTTAAGTTAAATTTTTTTTTAATTGTAAAGCCAGTATTTCCTGGCACAAATGTGGCTATTGTCAGATGTCAAAAGGACTCATAAACACATGGCATTCAGGAAACACTGCTTAGTTTCACACTGAAGTTAGAAGTAGGTTAACTTGAGCCATGACCTTTCCCCTCAACAAAGATAACGAATTCCTAATACTTCTGAAGAAATAATTAGCATATATTCCTTTAAAATAGCAATGGGGAAATAATTTACCTATTAACCCAAGGATTTATTTTATGAAGAAATTGAATCTGAAGCTATTCTGGGCACTATCTAAACATACAAGCTTTGACATGTGCTTGCACAAAAATTATGCTTTTATAGGGATATTATGGCTGCCAAACACTAGTTGGCATTTAATGATATGAGATCGGTCTCAAAGCTGCCCAAATTGACAAATATTTTAAATCACATCAATTTGTGTCAAGGTATTCCTACTGAACCATAAATGACTCTCATTTTTCATTTTTGACTATCTTTTTAGGAATCCAGACAAATGTACAATTCTATAAGAGTGAATGCATGAATGAAAAAGCCCTTAGTAAGTACTGTATGCAAAGCACTGAGGTACAAATAGAAAAGGAGAGGACAGTCTCTTCTCTCAGGAAACTCATATTCTACTAGATGAAGTGTTAGCTGTCAAAAGGTATTAGTTGGATAAAAAGGACTATGACTAACAGTAATCCAATAATCCAGTGAATATTTATTAAGCACCTGCTATGTGTCAGTCACTGTAATAAGTGCTGGAAATACAGTTAATAAAAAGTAAGATAGGTTCTGCCCTCAGGAAGCTTATAAAATAAAAGGAGAAACTCAATAAAAGGCAGGAAAGCAGAAGCAGGGGAAACGGTAGTGAAGGATAACAGAAGCTTCCTGACAAGGGAGGCATTTTGCTCCATGAAATTGAAATCAATCAGGCCATGAGATGCGAAGTTGAGTAAGTTGAGTCCAGTTTCTGCCCTCTGTAAAGAAAGGCATAACAGCATCATAATTATGGAAACATGTCTAGAAGAATTGTTGTTTAATATATATTGTATTACTTGCTGTCTAGGGGAAGGAGTAGGGGAAGAGAGGGAGAAAAAATTTGGAACACAAAGTCAATCTGAAGCTCAGGAGGAGAGAATGAGGTTGGTGACTTGGTACAGCCCTGCCTCCCTTAAATCCAATTCATTTACAAATTATGATACTGCCTCTGTGACATCATGGTCTTCTGAGAACAAAGGACAAAGAGCAACAATAACAACTACAACTCAGGTGTTACTGCAATAATGGTATCACTACATGGTGCCATAAAAAGAGGTACTTTTTTTTATTAAAAGCTTTTTATTTACAAAACATATGAGTGATTTTTCTACATTGACCTTTGCAAAAAATTTTTTTCCCAAGCTTTTCCCCTCCTTCCCCCCACCCCCACCCCTAGATGACAGGTAATCTAATACATGCTAAATATGATAAATTATATGACAAATCCAATACATATATACATATCTATATAGTTATCTTACTGCACAAGAAACATCAGATCTAGAAAGAGAAGAAAAAACAACCTAAGAAGGAAAACAAAATGCATGGAAATATTCATAGAAAGCATTAAAATGCTGTGTTGTGGTCCGTACTCAGTTCCCACAGGCCTCTCTCTGGATGTATATGACTATCTTCATCACTGAACAATAGGAACTGGTTTGAATCACATCATTGTTGAAGAGAACCATGTCCATCAGAATTGATCATCGTATAGTCTTGTTGCTGTGTATAATGATCTCCTGGTTCTGCTCATTTCTCTTAGCATCAATTCATGTAGGTCTCTCCAAGCCTCTCTGAAATCATTTTTCATTAATTCCCTTGAAATTCTTGACCTTTTGTTTTTCCAGATGAATTTTGTTGTTATTTTTTCTAGGTCAGTTAAATAATTTCTTGGGAGTTTGATTGGTATAGCACTAAATAAATAGATTAGTTTAGGTAGTATTGCCATCTTTATTATATTCTCTCGACCTACCCAAGAGTACCTGATGTTTTTCCAATTGTTTAGATCTGACTTTATTTGTGTGGAGAATGTTTTGTAGTTTTGCTCATATAGATCTTGACTTTCCCTTGGCAGATATATTCCCAAATATTTTATACTATCGATAGTTATTTTGAATGGAATTTCTCTTTGTATCTCTTGCTGTTGCATTTTGTTGGTGATGTATAAAAATGCTGATGGTTTATGTGGATTTATTCTGTATCCTGCAACTTTGCTAAAGTTGTGGATTAATTCTAATAGTTTTTTAGTTGATTCTCTAGGGTTCTCTAAGTAGACCATCATATCATCTGCAAAGAGTGATAATTTGGTTTCCTCATGACCTACTCTAATTCCTTTAATCCGTTTTTCTTGTCTTATTGCCAAGGCTAGCATTTCTAATACAATATTGAATAGTAATGGTGATAGTGGGCAACCTTGTTTCACCCCTGATCTTATTGGGAATGGTTCCATTTTATCACCATTACATATGATGCTAGCTGATGGTTTTAAATAGATGCTACTGACTATTTTAAGAAAAAGTCCATTAATTCCTATACTCTCTAATGTTTTTAATGGGAATGTATGTTGGATTTTATCAAATGCTTTTTCTGCATCTATTGAAATTATCATATGTTTTTTGTTAATTTGGTTATTAATATAGTCAATTATGTTAATAGTTTTCCTAATATTGAACCATCCCTGCATTCCTGGTATAAATCCTACTTGGTCATGGTGTATTATTCTGGGAATGATTTTCTGTAATCTCTTTGCTAATATTTTATTTAAGATTTTTGCATCAATATTCATTAAGGAGATTGGTCTATAATTTTCTTTCTCTGTTTTTGTTTTACCTGGTTTAGGTATCAGTACCATGTCTGTATCATAAAAGGAGTTTGGTAGGAGTCCTTCATTCCATATTTTTTTGAATAATTTATATAATATTGGAGTTAATTGTTCTTTAAATGTTTGGTAGAATTCACATTTAAATCCATCTGGTCCTGGGGATTTTTTCTTAGGGAGTTGATTAATGACTTGTTCTATTTCTTTTTCTAAAATGGGACTATTTAAGTAATTTATTTCCTCTTCTGTTAATCTGGGCAATCTATATTTTTGTAGATATTCCTCTATTTCACTTAGGTTATCAAATTTATTGGCATAAAGTTGGACAAAGTAACTCCTGATTATTGCTCTAATTTCCTCTTCATTGGTGGAAAGTTCTCCCTTTTCATTTTTGAGACTAACAATTTGATTTTCCTCTTTCCTTTTTCTAATTAAATTAACTAGAGGTTTATCTATTTTGTTGATTTTTTCATAAAACCAACTTTTAGTTTTATTTATTAATTCAATAGTTTTTTTTACTTTCAATTTTATTAATCTCTCCTTTTATTTTTAGGATTTCAAGTTTGGTATTTGATTGGGGGTTTTTAATTTGTTCTTTCTCTAGCTTTTTTAGTTGCAAGCCCAATTCATTGATTTTCTCTTTCTCTATTTTATTCAAATAAGCATCTAGAGATATAAAATTTCCCCTTATTACCGCTTTGGCTGTGTCCCACAAATTTTGGTATATTGTCTCATTATTGTCATTCTCTTGGATGAAATTAGTAATTGTGCCTGTAATTTGCTGTTTCATCCATTTATTCTTTAGGATAAAATTATTTAATTTCCAATTGGTTTTTGGTCTATTTTCTCCTGGCCTTATATTGCATGTGATTTTTATTCCGTTATGATCTGAAAAAATACATTTATTATTTCTGCCTTCCTGCATTTGATTTTGAGGTTTTTATGTTCTAACACATGGTTAATTTTTGTATAAGTTCCATGGACTGCTGAGAAAAAAGTAAACTCCTTTCTGTCTCCATTTAATTTCCTCCAAAGATCTATCATACCTAACTTTTCTAACATTTTGTTTACCTCCTTAACTTCTTTCTTATTTATTTTGTGGTTTGATTTATCAAGTTCTGAGAGAGAGAGGTTGAGATCCCCCACTATTGTAGTTTTGCTGTCTATTTCTTCTTGCATCTCTCTGAACTTTTCCTCTAGGAATTTCCATGCTATACCACTTGGTGCATATATGTTTAGTATTGATATTGCTTCATTATCTATGGTACCCTTTAGGAGGATATAATTTCCTTCTTTGTCTCTTTTAATTAAGTCTATCTTTGCTTTTACTTGGTCTGAGATCAGGATTGCTACCCCTGCTTTTTTTTGTTCACCTGAAGCATAATAGATTCTGCTCCAGCCTTTTACCTTCACCCTGTATGTATCTCTATGTTTTAGATGTGTTTCTTGTATACAACATATTGTTGGATTCTGGTTTTTAATCCAGTCTGCTATCTGTTTCAGCTTTAAGGGAGAGTTTATTCCATTCACATTCACAGTTAAAATAACTAATTCTGTATTTCCTGCCATCTTATTTACCCTAGCTTATGCTTTTCTCTTTCTTATCCCCTTTCCCTCCTCCCTACTATTCTGCTTTTGATAACCACTTGCCTCAAACAATCCTTCCCCTTTAGAGCCCCGCCCACCACCTTTTCCCCCCTTTCCTTCCTGTTTCCTTATAAGTAAGTCTATTATTCCCTCTGAGCCAAATCTGATGAGATGGAGATTAACCAAATTCTCATTCCCCTCCCTTTTTTCCCCTCAATCATTATAGGTTTTCTTTGCCTCTACATGTGATGTAATTTCCCTTATTTTACCTCCTTTTCCTCTTCTTCCAGTGTTATCCCTTTTCTACCTCTAATTTCTTTTTCAGTTTGTCATATCATAATAATCATAAAATCACAGTAATCATATCATAATCATAATGTGATAATAGATTCATAAAGTCAACCCTCATTCTATAAATATCTATAACATAAATATAGTTCTCAAGAGTTTTGTTTTTTTCTTGTTACCTTTTTATGTTTCTCTTGTGTTCTGTGTTTGTAGATCAAATTTTTTGTTCAGTTCTGGTCTTTTCAGTAGAAATAGGTGAAATTCTCCTATATCATTGAATGACCATCTTCTTCCCTGGAAGATAACGCTCATTCTAGCTGGGGAATTTATTCTTGGCTGTAATCCAAGTTCCTTTGCCCTTCGGAATATCTGATTCCATGTCCTTCGATCCTTCAAAGTAGAAGCTTCTAGGTCCTGTGTGATTCTAATTGTGGCTCTCTGATATTTAAATTGTTTCTTTCTGGCTTCTCGTAATATCTTTTCCTTGGTATGATAGTTCTGGAATTTAGCCACAATATTTCTGGGGGACTTAATTTTTGGGTTTCTTTCAGGAGGTGATGGGTGGATTGTTTCAATAAGTATTTTGCCTTCTGGGTCTAAAATATCAGGGCAGTTTTATGATTTCCTGGAAGATAGTGTCTAGGTTCTTTTTTTCATCATGGCTTTCAGGAAGCTCTATAATCCTTAGATTGTCTCTCCTAGATCTATTTTCCAGGTCTGTTGTTTTTCCTAGGAGATATTTCATGTTTTTCTCTATCTTCATTTTTTGTTTTTGTTCGACTGATTCTTGAAGTCTTGATGAGTCATTCATTTCCAATTGTTTGATTTTAATTTTTAATGTCTTATTTTCTTCAGTTACTGTTTTTGGTTCCTTTTGCAATTGACCAATTACATTTTTTGTTCATTGTATTCTTTTTCCATTTTTTCTATTTTATTTTGCAGTGATCACATTTCGTTTCCCCATGTTTCTTCTAACTCTCTTTTAAGATCCTTTTTGTAATCTTCAAAGAAAGCCTTGTGACATGGAGTCCAGTTTGTGTCTCTCTTTGGGGCTTTTTCTGCAGTTGCTTTACCTTTAGGGGCCTCAGGATTTGAGGTCTGTTCTTCCCTCTCTCCATAAAAGTTGTCTATGGTGAGAGCTCTTTTTGGTTTTTTTATTCATTTTTTTTAAAGGTATGAGGTCTGTTTTGAAGTTTTTCCAGAGTATCTTATTCTAGAATCGTGTTGTCCTCCAGATATTGTATATTTTTTTGCTTCAAAATCAGTCTAGAGGCTTCATATGTTGTTGGTTTGAGGGAAAGTTAGAGGAGGTTACAGAGACCCCTGTCTGATCTCCACCATCTTGGCTCCACCCCCGGAAGTCTCCAAGAGGTAAGTTTTTAAACCCTGAAGGGATAGACTCATTTGCTGCCACAAGAATGTATAAACAGTATCCTAGAAACATGAAGGAATTATTGACATGTTTGAGTGACATTCTCTGCTCAATGTGACTAACTTCTGCTACTTCCTACCTTTGACAGTTGTCAATCCATTTAATCTTCTGGGCTTCAGGTTCATTGTAAAACCAATTAAAATAAAAAGAGTTGGGCAAGATAACCAAAAAAATCTGATTCAGTGCTTTAGGTACTGAGGAGAACAGAGCCTATAAGCCTCATGACTTTTCCAAAGATGAGAAAATTGAGTTATTTGCTTTTGTTTTTCGGAGGAGGATAAAAGCTTTCACACAATTGGGGTGGTAGTGGTAGTGGTGCTAGAAATTCAATTGAGTATCTATTCAATAGCTTGTATTATTGCCTGCTTCCTGATACTTGTACATAAACATGCTATTTTATTCCCATTTTCTTGATTTAAGAATATTACTGTTCCAAAAACCAAAATAACTAGATTTATAATCCTAATTCTTTTATTTGATATTTTCTTCATTGACATAGCATTCTTTCTCCCTTTGTCACTGATAAAATGATTGTTTTCAAAATTCCTCAGAGTAAATGAAATACCAATTTATCTAATTGTTGTATTATCTAATTCTTTCAAAATGCTTATTTTGACTGGTAGAAACTTTCAGATCTCTAGAGGAGTCATTATTTGGGGATTTTAAAAAATGGTAGGCAGAGAACAGGATAATAGAAGATCTACTCCTCAGTCTTCTCTAACAATTGAAATATTTGGAATCAGACCTTTGTCTACTAACGGCAAATTTTCTGAGTTATTTGAGATGTTTTTTTCATTTCATTTTGGCAGTCTAAGCGGCTTATAATATGAATTCAGAGAGAGGATCTTTACAACAGAGACAAGATTGTAATTGTTTCCATGAGAAAAGAATCTCATGAAATGATTACATACATACTGATCCCATTCCATATTTCCAATGGGAAAGAATCAGTGACCATGTTTTACGTAATTATAACTTAAAATTTAATTTCTACAGGAGACTGCTTATAGGACTATATCTTCTAGTCCTTCTTCTGCAGAAGATATATTTTAAATCTGAAATTTAAAATCAAATGTAAAGATTTTCTGAATACGTAAGGAGAATGATAAACTAATATTTACATATCACTTTACATTTTGCAAAACATCTTAGATATCATATTTGATACTTATAACAGCTGAGATAGGTAGTATTATTATTATTCCCATTTTGCAGTGGAGAAAATTGAATCAGAGTGCAGTTAAGTGATTTGCTCAAGATGACAGCTAATATTAGATAGGTTTGAATGCAAGGCTTCTAGTTTTAAATCTAGCGCTCTATCCACTATGCCACCTTTTTGTCAACTAATGAACATGGGAATCTCAGGAAGGTGAAATTTGGAAAGGGGTAGAGGACTCAAGACAAATATGCTACTGTTTTCCTGGTCTCAGTCTTTACCCTGGATTTCTTTAGGTTCATAGGTCCTTAATAAACATATACTGACTGGAATTCATTGTAGTAAAATCCTGTCTTTTCCTTTTTTCCCCCTGAAATCCTCATAGGTTTTAATTCTATGCATCAAATATGGCTTAAGGGTTTATTATATGCATGTATCAAGTTACATGTTGCTGAAGAAAACTAAGATGAATGATAGCCCCTGATCTCAAAGAACTTAAAATCTGGTTGGAAACAAACCCCAAAATAACTAGAATTCTAGTCAGGAAATAATATAAGAAAGATTAGCAACAACAATAAGAGATTATAGGGGTTTAGATGTAGATCAGTTCATTTCTGGAGATTGAGGGTAGGGGATCAGAAAAGGCTCCATGAAGAAGGGAACATTTGAAAGAAAACTTCAAAGATGACCTTCAAAGAGATCATTATTTTCCTGAGTAGAGGTGATAAGGCAGGTATTTTAGTGGAGAGATCCTATGAAAAAAGGTAGATTAACATTAATCATTTGACATATTTTATGTATACATATATTCGATTGGTCAAGTATTTTAACATAATTAACATGTAGTGGATATCTTGCCATCTAGGGGAGGGGTGGGGAGTAAGGGGGAAAAATTTGTAACAGAAAGCTTTGTAAGGGTTAATGTTGAAGAATTACCCATACGTATGTTTTGCAAATAAAAAGTTTTAATAAAAAATCATTTGACATATTTAGTTAATATTGAGTTTGACTGGAGCACAAAGTATAAACAGGAGAGTTGTAGGGGAAGACTAAAAGGAAAAACTGGGACATAGATGGTCTTAAGTATCAGACTGAAGCAATGAGAATGTAGTCAATAACAAGATATTTTAAAAAGAAATGATAGGATCTCAGTCATAAATTGCCTGTGCTGGCAAGTTGGAAAGTATGACTTTTTTGTGGTATTTTTTTTCATTGTTTACATGAGACTCTTTCCATACTTGGCATTACCAAGTAAAATGATCTGGAAAACTGCCTTGCTTGGATTGAACAAGACTAGCTTAACAATGCATGTTTCCAAAGCATATGCCTCCCAGAAAGCATGCATGGCTACATGGCATAGTCTGTTTGTCCTGAAGGTAGAATGTTGTCCTGATCGAGATAAAAACCGCATGATGGATTCATTTTTCAGAACTAGCCCACTAATAAATGCTACTATTAAATTGAAGAAAAAAAGCTTAATGAGATCCAATTCTCTACAGATGATTATGTTTGCATACCACCTATGGGTGATAACAAGAAAAATCTAGTTAACCTTGTTTGGCCTTCTATCAGCTGGAACTCTGTCAACCAGGCATTTTGGTGAGTCATCAATACAGTCTGGTCTAATGCTGGGCAAAACTTCTAAGAAAGGAAGGTTGGGTTTATTATCCTCTAAGTTACCTTTTCCACCTTCTGCTTTGTCCAGACAGGATTTCTCTTTTACAACTCACACTCTTAGTGCTCTGATTCTATTTTCTCCCTGTCCAAAACCATTCACATAAGCCTTCTTTTTCCTAGTACTTCATACTCCAAATTGATCTGACGTGCCCTTTTTCTCCATAGCTTCTCACTATCAGAACTCTCATTCCAGCTGTGTAAGTTTATCCCTATAAGGCCTGGAGAGAGTAACACTTGAATGCAGATTAGGATGTAAAGCCTTAGGAGGGAAGCATTTTGATTTATCTTCTATCAGAATGAGTGGGTTCCATTGTGAAGGGTATAGTAAAAAAATTTAAAGGAGTTTTGGGATTTATTTTAAAAGCTCTATTGAGACCATTAGACCATTAAACCTAGAATGTCTGTTTATCTCTCTCTCTTTATATATATATATGTATATATATATGTATATATATATATATATACACAAAAACATGTATGAATGTGTATTTATGTACATACATTATATATATTTACATAATACACCTATAGGTATTTTTTTTGATGACATCCTTCACTTCATTTCTCCCTTGGTAGCTGCTTCTTTATACACACACACATATTACACACACACACACATATACACACAGATGTAAATAAGCATTCCTTTATTTACTTTGTTTTTCCCTAAGTTCAATCTCTTTTGAGCTGTTAAGTAAGTTCAGGATGTTCTAGGTTTTAAGTCTAATTAATTTCACTTGATCTTAGCCAAAAGATAAAGAAGCAATAAGTCTAGTTAATTTCAGCACAGCTTTTAAAATAAATCCCAAAACACTGTCTCTGTCTGTCTGTCTCTTTTGCCTTAGCCTTCACAAGCAGACTCTGTTCATTTTGAGAGAAGACAAATCAAAATACTGCCCTGCTAAGTCTTTGATAGCCTGCTTTGTTTTCATGTAATAAAATTACTCTCTTCAGCTCTAATTTGGACAAATTTATACTATGATGATGAGGAGAAGGTATAGAAATAAGTTTGGGCCATGGAGTTCTGATGAGTACCTATACCAGGGTGATGGCAATGTGAGAAGAAAGGAGCCATAATAGAAGAAATGTTGCAGAGGTAAGACTTGACAATAAATTGGATAATGGAGAGTGAGAAATAGTGAAGAGTTAAGATTGAAAACTGGATGATTGGGAGGATTGTGATGTTCTCAACAAAAACATAGAGGTTCCAAAGAGGCTAGGATTTGAGGGAAAGATCATGAATTCTGTTTTTAACCTTCTGAGTTTAAAATGTCTGTGGGACATCTAGCTTCAGATGTTCAGTAGGCAGTTAGTGATGTAAGACTGGAGATTAGAAGGAAGGTATCAGAGCTGTATCATAAATAGATTAGGGGGATGATCAAAAAGAAAAGGATTATTAATGGTATCAAAGACTACAAAGTGATCAAAAAAAGATGAGAACAGAAAAATTGGATTGGCAATGAAGAGATTAATAATATCATTAAGTCTAAGGTTACACATTTTCTTAGTTTTGGGTCTTATACTCATAAATCCAGAGGTGGATAGGATTTTAGAGATGATGTAGTCTCATCCTGTCATTTTGCAGTTAAGGAAATAGAAGTCCAGAGGAGTGGTGTGATTATTCAAACTCACACAAGCAAGTAGGGTTTGGACCCAAGTTTTTAACTTTAACTCCAAAGACTTGTCACTATAACACACTTTCTTCAAACTGAGTCCAACTAACATTGGACTCCAGTAAAATGTTTGTAATATGTGCCATTTTAATGTACTAGCATTTGAATGTGCTAGAAATGTACATTTTTAGCTATTTACAAAGTTTATAAAGTATGAAGGAATAATAAACACACTGGACAATAGATTTAAGCTCTAAAAGGACTCCACGGAATAGTATAATGGGATGAACAGTTTTCAATTAAATGAAATGTAATAGAACTGAATCTTATATCCTATATGTTAATTTACAAAATTAGCAGCACCAGTATAGTTTAGGAAAAGATGAGGCTAAATAATCATTCACATAAACGTTATTGGTGGCAGAGGTGGAAGGGGGAGTATACAGGGATTAGTGGAGCTTATTATAAGTCAGTAGTACAACATGGTAATTATATAAAAATATTGCAATTTTAATCTGCTTTAACTGAAGCATAATATTTAGTTAGCTTAAGGGAGCTGTGATTGTCCTTAGCTCTGGTCAGAACTTTCGCAAGGAATATAGTCTTTTTATTCTTGTATATAATAAACTGAAGCATATCAGGAAAAAAATTACCAGATTCAAAACCTTGCCATGGAAAAATGGATTCAAGACAGAAGAGGAGAGGGAAAAGGAGATTGATAGTTCTTTTGAAATATATATATATATATATATGTATATATATATATATATATTTTTTTTTTTTTTTGCTTTTTGCTGAGGCAAATAGGGTTAAGTGACTTGCCCAGGGTCACACAGCTAGGGAATGTTAAGTGTCTGAGACCAGATTTGAACCCAGGTCCTCCTGACTTCAGGGCTGGTGCTCTATCCACTGCGCCACCTAGCTGCCCGCGCCACCTAGCTGCCCTTCTTTTGAAATATATGAAGAGTTGTCAAACAGAAAAAGATTTACAATTATTCCCTAGTCAGTAGAATTAGGAGTAAAGGGAAGAAACTACAGTGAGCATGTTTGGGATCCATGCAAAAGTAGTTTCCTAATGATTACTACTGTCCAAAAATATTATGGGTTGCCTCTAAAGTCTTTTAATGGACACTGTCTTCAAATATTTGAAGGTCTCTAATTCATAAAACAAATTCTTATTGCTTCCAGAGGGCAGAATTAAGACCACTGTTTGGATGCCAAGTTAGTCTTGAAATCAGAAAAAAAAAACCTACAAAAGTAAAATGGATAGTCTTACATTGTTTTCTCCCTTACTAGATGTCTTCAAGGAAAGACAACTTTCTTTGCATGACAACTAGATGTATGTCCTATACAGGGGATTCAGATATGAATTAGACTAGAGGGCTTTTCTACTTTGAGATTCTGCGATTCTGTTACGATTTCCTGGGTTTTGCTAATCAGAAGCTAATGCTAATAGTTACTTTCTTGTTGGTTAAAATGATAGGCAGTCTTCTTAAAACTTTGGCCTTATAAATTTGGAAATATTTAAATATTAAATATTGGAAAAAATTGAAAATGCTGTTTGTATAGCACTAAAATAAACATTGGGTTGAACATTTTAAATTTGCTTTTATGGAAAATTCATTGGTAAAGTAAAAGTTTTAGGTATTTTTAATGATAGGGGTTTTTAAGCAATATTATAATCAAAGGGTTGCCATATTTTGTCACATGAAAAGTTATATTGGGTAGAAATGAGTAAATCAATTTTTTTTAGAAACAAATGTGATAGTTTAATTATAGGAGTTTTGGAAATCAAGAAATATTTACCATTTGGGAGTTATAAGCTGTTGAAAAAATTCCAATTTTTAGTTTTTTTAACTAAAATTTCTACTAATGTATTAATGTATGGTTATGACAAGGGGACTACAAGAATCTTCAAAGAACTGTAAATGAATAATATATAGAGAATAATGGAGAAATACATGATAGGTATGAGCAGATTGTGACATTTATACGTTCAATGAAAAAGAACAGATTGAGATGTTACCATTGTATCCTCAAACTGTCTACCTGTCATTTCTTGTCTTTAACATAAGACTATCCCATCTTTGCTTTCATCTCACACATTTCCATGGTGATATTAATTACATCTGTTCTTTAAAGTTTTTCATTGAACATACAGTAAATATTCCAAATGATTTAGCAGCTACCATTATAAAGAAGTAGATAGTTTAGAATATCATATTCTAGAAGATAAAGGACATAGATCGAGAATATTTTACCCAGAAAAATTTAGTATAATCTTAAAAGAAAAAAAAAAGAACCTTTAATGAAATATAGAATTTCAGTATTATTAATGAAGAAAGCAGAACTGAATGGAAACTTTAAAGTTATAATATCAGTTAAGTGAAGCATAAAAAATAAACATGTGTAGATAACCACAAGGGATTAACAAGAATAAATTGCTTACATTCTAACATCGCTTAATCTAATACTTGTCTAATAAGAGATTCTGTTTAGAAATGAGATTCTGTGTAGAGATGAGGAGAGATTCCAGCCATGGGGGAATAGCAAATGCAACAGCATTGAGATGGGATTTAGAGTGATATAGTTAAGGAACCAAGGTAAGTCCAGTGTGGTTGGGTCATACAGTGGAGGAAGAAGAATCATGTAAAAGAGGCTAAAACTATAAATTGGGCTAAGGTCTGGTGAAGGGCTTTTAAAAGCTAAAAAAAATTATACTTGATCCTAGAGAAAATGGGGAAAACTTGAGTTTGTTGAGTAGGCAACTGACTTACACTTAGGAAAGATCATTCTGTCAACGGTGTAGAGGATTGATTTGAGTAAGAAGAGACAAGGCAGGATATCATTTAGGAGGCTATTACAATAGTCTAGGAAAGAGGTTGGTCTCTTAGGTCTTCCATCTAGGAGTATGATCTCCCCAAAATGAAGCCAATTCATGTGAGGAAAGAACAATCTATTTGTCTTGCATAAAACAAAGTTAAATTGTAGACTAGATTTTTAAAAGGCAACAATTCTCTTTAGGATGATGGTTCTTACCCTTATTTTGATCATGGCTACTTTTAGCAATCCGATGAAGCTTAATACTATGGCAATTTGTTGCCTACAATTGAAAGAAATATTAAATTTTTGTTAGAGGTTAGTAAAAATAATGATGTTTTCTTCCATTCATATTCATGGCTCTTCTGAAATTTATCTGCAGACTCCTTTCAGGGGGCTCCAGAGACTCCAAGCTAAGAAGTCTTGGTCTAAAATTACTAGCCACAAAAATAATGTGTTGTGAATAGTATTGGAGCTGAAGTTAGAGGGCCTGGTTTATCCTGGCTCTGCCCATATAACTTTGATCAAGATATTGTCTTCTGCTTTGGTTTCATGAGAGGGTTGGACTATATGGCCCATTGAGATTAATCTGAATCTGTGATTCTGTGATAATTCAGCAATAATGAAGATCTTCCCAGAATATAATCAACCACATTTGCTGACAAAAGGCAAAAAAGCAAAAACTATGAAAATATGAATAGAAACTCATCAGCAAATCAAAATTGTTTAAGGAATTGAGAGAATTAGGCAATGCTTTTTGAAATGTCAGCTCTTAGCAGATTAAATAGTGCTAAAAACCATCTAGAAAATTTGTGTCTTTATTCATTGATAGATTTCTATTTTATTCTTGATGTCTATAAGTATATGTTTACATATCAAAAAAGTAAAAAGGTAGAATTAACTTAAATCAAGCACATTAACTTGGTGATTTTACGTACCTGACATTAGGACCTTTGATTTTGGGTCACCTCAGTGGTTTGAACCTGTCCATATACTAATACTAATATTAATACTAATACTAGACAGTGAGGTGGTACAACAATAATGACAAAATTTTTATAGCACTTATTATGTGCCAAGCACTGAGCTAAGTTGTTAATAATTATTGTCTCCTTTGATTATCACAAAAATGCTGTGAAAATTCCCTTTCTGGGATGGCACTAGTTGTGAGTTATAAAATCATCCACAGGAGTACTTGGAGACTGTTGCTCCCCAAAGATATTATTATTATACTCATTTTACCAATGAAAAACTGAGACCAACAGAGGATAAGGTCACACAAGTAGTAAGTGCCTGAGTTTATATTTGAACTTAGGGCAGCTTAACACTAGACTCAGCACTCTATCCATTGTGTTGTCTAGCTATTAGTGGTAGTAGGGTGGGTGTGGGGTGAGGTGGGGAACTGGCAGCTGACTGTATTCCTTAACTCTGGTTTCCATGTAGTCTCAAGCGTATGACAACTAAAACATGTCTTTCCTATCCAAGTATTATACAGTTTAAAGTTGCCTATTCTTTCCTTTTTTCGGTAGTAACTAAGTACCAACCTTAAGGTGGATGTGCAAAGGCTTGGAGGTGACCTTGTGTTCAAAAGATAAGCTTTAACTGTCATGTGCTTGTGACTTACATTAGAACCATGGTTGAGGAATAGGGCCAGCTGTCCCTTTCTCCCTGACCCTCATCAGCTATGCAGTTAATGCATGAGTTTTGGAATTAGGATCCCAAATATAATTAGACTAGGTTCAACTTAGGAACTCCTGAATTCTACTACGAGAATTTAGACTACTCTTTTTTCTCATATTCGTTAGCTCCTTAAGTTCTTTGCTTCATGAGCTACTGAGAAAATTTTTTCTTATGACTCATAACAAGATCCTTTATAAAAAGGGAAGTAGAAAAAAAGAATTCAAGACTCTTGGTGATGTGTCATTACATGATTAGAAACAGCCCTTACCCCCTTTAGTTTCTATGTGGCTACCTGGAAACAGGAATAACAATGCTGAGCATGCTCTATGTCAGAGGGGTGGTGCTGAGGAGAGTACTCCCATTAAGGTCATATACGTGTGTGTTATTATTATTACTATTTTTAAAATAAGAGATGTGATTTCATCAGTGTGGGAAGCTGTTTAGTGCTAGTTAGCACCTTTTTGCAATTTGGTTTTTAGAGAAGTAGGCTAGGGACAGAGAGAGATTAAGTGACTGATTTACTTAGATTTACATATTCAGAATTTGGCAGAATTTCTCCTCATCCAACTTGTCCACAAAAAATAATGAGCATTTTGGCTAAAGGTTTTGTTAAAATCTAGATAACCTCAGTTTACATGAATTTTCCATTTTTAAGAAGAGAAAAAGAAAATGAAGTTAGTTTGGAAGGACCTAAATGATAGCAAAGCACTTGGCAAAGTTTATCTTGTTCTACTTGTTAAAAAGATAAATATGAACTAGATGATGTTCATCTAGAGGTGGTGTAATGCAGCTTCAGTGAAATTGCTAGACCTGAAGAGTAATCATTAATGCTTTGTTATCTGGTAGGAAGGAAGTGTCTTATACAGCCCCCAAGAGATCTCTGCTTGGCTTGTGTTTCTAATATTTTTACACTAGGTAAATCACTTAACCTTTCAGTGTTCTTAGGAAACTTTCTAAGATGATAAGATCTAGAAAATTTCTGATCTGCTTTTGTAGGGAAATGTTCTTCCCCAAGGGAGTTATACATAATAAGTAATTACCATCTAGTCCACATCCCTATTTTTTACCCAAAACTTAAGGCAGTATTGAGTAGTAAATTAATTACTACACTAGAAATCAGAGGAACTCATCTCTGATTCTTGCTAGCTATATGGCTATGGGCAAGTCATCATGTATCTTTTAGTCTTAATGCTCTTATCCATAAAATGGGAATAATAATATTACCTAATTTTATGTCATGAGATTATTGTAGGAATCAAATGGTATATACAAAATACGCAGCACTTATAAATGTGAGCTATTATTACTATGAAGGTATAGCTAGCATATTTCTTAATTTTCTCCATGACACAAAGCTGGATGAGAAAGCCATACATTGGATTGTCATGATCCAAAAAGATCTCAATGGATTTATATATTGAACAGAATCTAGCAAGATTAATTTCTTTTTTTTATTTTATTTTTTTTATTAAAGCTATTTATTTGTATAACATATGTATGGGTAGTTCCCCAGCATTGATCTTTACAAAGCTTTCCATTACAAATTTTACCTCCAGTCCCCTCCCCTCCCCTAAATGGCAGGAAGTCCATGACATGTTAATAATGTGGAATTGCTTGAGAAGTTATGCAAGAAAAATCCTATCTACAAGAAAAAAAAGAATCAGAGAAAGGCAACACAATGCAAGCAAATGTCAATAGAGATCATGAACATGTTATGTTGTGGTCCATATTTCATTTCCCTCTCTCTGGGTGTATATGGTTTTCTTCAGTGAACAATTGGAACTGGTTTGAGACAATTCTTTGTTGCAGAGATCCATGTCCATTAGAATTGATCATCATGTAATATTGTTGTTGCTGTGTACAATGATCTCCTGGTCCTGCTTGTTTCACTCAGCATCAGTTCATGCAAGTCCCTCCAGGCCTCTCTGAAATCATCCTGCTGGTTGTTTCTTACAGAGCAATAATATTCCATAACATTCATATACCATAATTTATTCAGCCACTCTCCAATTGAGGGGCATCCATTCAGTTTCCAGTTTCTAGCTACTACAAAAAGGGCTGCCACAAACATTCTTGCACAGGTGGGTCCCTTTCCCTCCTTTAAAATCTCTTTGGGATATAGGCCCAATAGAAACACTGCTGGGTCAAAGGGTATGCACAGTTTGACAACTTTTTGAGCATAGCTCCAAATTGCTCTCCAGAATGGTTGGATCCGTTCACAGTTCCACCAACAATGTATTAGTGTCCCAGTTTTCCCACATCCCCTCCAACATTCATCGTTATCTTTTCCTGTCATTTTAGCCAATCTGACAGGTGTGTAGTGGTACCTCAGAGTTGTCCTAATTTGCATTTCTCTGATTAATAGTGATTTGGAGCAACTTTTCATATGGCTAGAGATGGTTTTAATTTCATCATCTGAAAATTGTCTGTTCATATCCCTTGACCACTTATCTATTGAAGAGTGGCTTGAATTCTTATATATATGAGACAATTCTCTATATATTTTAGAAATGAGGCCTTTATCAGAACCATTAAATGTAAAGATGATTTCCCAATTTGATGCTTCCCTCCTAATCTTGTCTGCATTTGTTTTGTTTGTACAGAAACTTTTTAACTTAATATAATCAAAATTATCCATCTGGTGTTCAATTAGGAGTTCCAGGTCTTCTTTGGACATACATTTATTCCATCTCCACAGGTCTGAGAGATAAACTATATTACGTTCCTCTAACTTGCTTACAAAGTTCCTCTTTATATCTAGATCATGAACCCATTTAGATCTTATCTTGGTATGTGGTGTTAGGTATGGGTCAAGCCCTAATTTCTTCCACACTAGTTTCCAATTTTCCCAGCAGTTTTTGCCGAATAGTGAGTACTTATCCCAAAAGCCGGGGTCTTTGGGTTTATCAAACACTAAATTGTTAAGGTTATTGCTTAGATTGTCCTGATAACCTATCCTGTACCACTGATCGACTGCTCTATTCCTTAGGCAGTACCAAACGGTTTTGATAACCGCTGCTTTATAATATAGTTTTAGATCTGGTACAGCAAGGCCACCTTCATCTGCCTTTTTTTTCATTAGTCCCCTTGAAATCCTTGACCTTTTGTTCTTCCAAATGAACCTTGCTACTATTTTTTCTAGATCTGTAAAATAATTTCTTGAGAGTTTGATTGGTATGGCATTAAATAAGTAGATTAGTTTGGGTAGTATTGTCATTTTTATTATGTTTGCTCTGCCTACCCATGAGCACTTAATGTTTTTCCAATTGATTAGGTCTGATTTTATTTGTATGGAAAGTGTTTTGTAGTTTAGTTCTTATAATTTCTGACTTTTCCTTGGCAAATAGATTCTCAAGTATTTTATCCTATCATCTGTTATTTGAAATGGAATTTCTTTTTGTATCTCTTGCTGCTGAACTTTGTTGGTAATATATAAAAATGCTGATGATTTATGTGGATTAATTTTGAATCCTGCCACTTTGCTAAAGTTGTGAATTGTTTCTAGTAGTTTTTTAGTTGAGTCTCTAGGGTTTTCTAAGTATACCATCATGTCATCTGCAAAGAGTGATAATTTGGTTTCTTCATTACCTACTCTAATTCCTTTTATCTCTTTTTCTTCTCTTATTGCTAAAGCTAACATTTCTAATACAATATTAAATAGTAATGGTGACAGTGGGCAGCCTTGTTTCACTCCTGATCTTATTGGGAATGGTTTTAGTTTGTCTCCATTACATGTGATGCTTGCTGATGGTTTTAAATAGATGCTACTGATCATTTTAAGGAAAAGCCCATTTATTCCTATACTCTCTAGTGTTTTTAATAGGAAAGGGTGTTGGATTTTATCAAATGCTTTTTCTGCATCTATGGAGATAATCATATGGTTTTTATTAGTTTGGTTATTAATATAATTAATTATGCTGATAGTTTTCCTAATATTGAACCAGCCCTGCATCCCTGGTATAAATCCTACTTGGTCATAGTGTACTATCCTGGGGATGACTTTCTGTACTCTCATTGCTGATATCTTATTTAAAATTTTTGCATCAATATTCATTAGGGAAATTGGTCTATAGTTTTCTTTCTCTGTTTTCACCCTACCTGGTTTAGCTATCAGCACCATATCAGTCTCATAGAAGGAATTTGGCATTATACCTTCTGTCCCTATTTTCTCAAATAGTTTGTATAGTATTGGAATTAATTGTTCTTTGAATGTTTGGTAGAATTCACATGTAAATCCATCTGGCCCTGGAGATTTTTTCTTAGGGAGTTGGTTAATAGCTTGTTCTATTTCTTTTTCTAATATGGGGCTATTTAAATAATTTATACCCTCTTCTGTTAACCTGGGCAATCTATATTTTTGTAGATATTCCTCCATTTCATTTAGATTATCAAACTTACTGGCATAAAGTTGGGCAAAGTAACTCCTAATTATTGCTCTAATTTCCTCTTCATTGGAGGAAAGTTCTCCCTTCTCATTCTTGAGACTAACAATTTGATTTTCCTCTTTCCTTTTTCTTATCAAATTAACTAAAGGCTTATCTATTTTGTTGGTTTTTTCGTAAAACCAACTCTTAGTTTTATTTATTAATTCAATAGTTTTCTTATTTTCAATTTTATTAATTTCTCCTTTTACTTTTAGAATTTCCAATTTGGTATTTAATTGAGGGTTTTTAATTTGTTCTTTTTCTAGTTTTTTTTTAATAATAAGCCCAATTCGTTGATCTTTTCTTTCTCTATTTTATGCAAGTAAGCATCTAGAGATATAAAATTGCCCCTTATAACAGCTTTGGCCGTATCCCACAAATTTTGGTATGTTTTCTCCTTATTGTCATTCTCCTGGATGAAATTATTGATTGTGTCTATGATTTGCTCTTTCACCCATTCATTCTTCAGGATTAGATTATTTAATTTCCAATTAACTTTTGGTTTATTTTCTCTTGGCCTTATATTGCATGTGATTTTTATTGCATCATGATCTGAAAAAGATGCATTTGCTATTTCTGCCTTTCTGCATTTGATTTTGAGGTTTTTATGCCCTAACACATGGTCAATTTTTGTATATGTTCCATGGACTGCTGAGAAAAAAAGTAAACTCCCTACTGTCTCCATTCAACTTTCCCCATAAATCTATCATACCTAACTTTTGTAACAATTGGTTTATCTCCCTAGTTTCTTTCTTGTTTATTTTGTGGTTTGATTTATCTAATTCTGAGAGAGCAAGGTTGAGATCCCCCACTAGTACAGTTTGGCTGTCTATTTCTTCTTGCATCTCTCTCAAGTTCTCCCCTAGGAATTTGGATGCTATTGCACTTGGTGTGTATATATTTAGTATAGATATTGCTACATTATCTATGGTACCCTTTAATAAAATATAGTTTCCTTCCTTATCTCTTTTGATTAGATCTATCTTAGCTTTTACTTGATCTGAGATAAGGATTGCTACCCCTGCTTTTTTTTGTTCACCTGAAGCATAATAGTTCTGCTGCAGCCTTTTACCTTCATCCTATATGTGTCACTATGTTTTAGATGTGTTTCTTGTAGACAACATATTGTGGGATTCTGGTTTTTAATCCAGTCTGCTATCCGCTTCTGCTTTGTGGGAGAGTTCATCCCATTCACATTCACAGTTAGAATAACTAATTCTTTATTTCCTGCCATATTATTTACCCAAGTTATGTTTTCCCCTTTCCTTTCCCCTTTCTCCCTTCCCCCCTCCTCAGTACTTTACTTTTGATGACCCCCTCCCCCAAACAATACTCCACCCTTTAGGTCCCCTCCCCCTGTTTTTACTCCTTTCCCCTGATTTTTCTATTTTCCCTTCTATTAGTTTATCCCTTTCTTTTCCTCCTTTCCCTCCCACTTCCCTCTAGCAACAGACAAGTTTCTATGTGAAAATCAAGTGTGTGATATACACTTTTAGAGCCCAACCTGATGAGAGTAAGATTTACACAATGCTCATCTCCCTCCCCTCGTTCTCTCAATTATACTAGGTTTTCTTTGCCTCTTCAAGAGATTTTACCTTGTTTTTACCTCCTTTTTTTTTAGATCTTATTTTACCACTTTTTCCCTCTTTTCCCCAGTATGACAACCTTTCCCCCTCTAGTTCTCTTTTTTCATATTATCAAAGTAATATCTAGTTCATTATACCCCCAAACTTTAAGTATCTCCCTAGTAAAAATAAAGTTCTCAAGAGTCTTTTCCTTTTTACCTTTTTATGCATCTCTTGAGTTCTGTGTTTGAATGTCAATTTTTTTGTTCAGATATGGTCTTTTCATTAGAAATAGGTGAAATTCACCTATATCATTGAATGACCATCTTCTTCCCTGGAGGATAATGCTCATTCTAGCTGGATAGGTTATTCTTGGCTGTAATCCAAGTTCCTTTGCCCTTCAGAATATCTGGTTCCAGGCCCTTCGATCCTTCAATGTGGAGGCTGACAGATGGTGTATGATTCTAATTATTGATCCTCCGTATTTGAATTGTTTCTTTCTAGCTGCAAGCAAAATCTTTTCCTTGGTGCTATAGTTCTGAAATTTAGCCACGATATTCCTTGGGGTTTTAATTTTGGGGTCTCTTTCAGGAGGTGATCGGTGAATTCTTTCAATGGTGCTTTTGCCTTCTGATTCTACAATCTCAGGGCAGTTTTCTTTCAGGATTTCCTGGAAGATAGTGTTTAGATTCTTTTTTTCATCATGGCTTTCAGGAAGTCCAATAATCCTTAGATTGTCTCTCCTAGATCTATTTTCCAAGTCAATTGTTTTTCCTAAGAGATATTTCATATTTTCTTCTAATTTTTCATTTTTTTGTTTTTGTTTGACTGATTCTTGAAGTCTTATTGAGTCATTCACTTGCATTTGTTCAATTCTTATTTTTAAAGTGTTGTTTTCTTCAGTTACCTTTTTAAGCTCCTTTTCTAGCTGGCCAATTTGTTCATTGCACTCTTTTCCCACTTCACTAATTTTATTTTTCAATAAATTGGTGTCTTTATCATATCTCTTTTGGAGGGCTTCTTGCATTGACTTCAGTTTATTTTCCCATTTATCCTCCAACTCTCTTTTGAGATTCTGTATGCAATCTTCCAGAAAGGCCTTTTGAAAAGGGGACCAGTGATGGTCCTTAATAACATCCTCTGAAGTTTTGTCTAAAGGAACCTCAGAATCTGGGGTCAGCCCTTCTCTGTCTTGATAAAATCTGTCTATGGTGAGAGCTCTCTTTTGCTTCTTCATTTTTTTTTTTTAAACAGCGTGTATATCTCTTTAAGGTTTGGAAAAACCTTGGCTAAAGCTCCTTGCCCTGGGGCAATTTGGCAAATTAATTTAAGGTGCTGGGCCAGTGGGGGCTAGGACTAAGTCAGAATTATTCCTTAAACCAGGCAAGTCTGCCAGAACACCTGCCCCCATCCGGGCAGAGTGTCCTGAGTGCCTCAGATAAACTCCAGGCGTTTGGAGTTTGGAGTTTGGAGTTTTTGCCACAATGAGCTGAGCTGAGTCCCACCCTCACTTCTGGCCTACACCACTCTTTATCCCTCTGTCCGAGATAAACAAACCTGATGTGAAGTTCTTCAGAGGTATCAGCAAGCAGTATCCAATTATTTCTAAATTCGTTGACTTGAAGATCAGTTCAGAGGCTTATTTTATTGTTGATTTGAGAGAAGATTGGAGGAGACGCAGAGAATCATGTTTTCACTCCGCCATCTTGGCTCGGCCCCCCCTCTGAGCCCAAGATTAATTTCAATAGGCATAAATATAAAGCTTTATACTTGTATGAAAAGAATCAACTTTATGGATGCCCTAAATGGGGGAGTCATGGCTAGACAAAAATTCATCTAAAGAGGCTTCAGGAATTTTAATAGATGGCAAGCTTGATAAAATTCTAATGAGTTTTACAAGGCTAAAAATAATCCCAAAATTATGCTTAATATACAAAAAACTTTTTTGTCTCCCTCTTCCTCTCTCTCTGCTCCTTTCCCTCCCCTCCCCCTCTCTCTGTCTCTGTCATCTGGCTTTGTTGCTGTCTCTTTGTGTCTGTCTCTGTCTCTGTCTTTTTTTTCTCCCTTCCTTCCAATGATTAGAGCTATGGAAAAGGGAAATGAGTTAGTTTGAGAGAAAGTAAGTTTCTCCTCACTAAATGTCTTCAAGCAAAAGGTAAGCTTCTTGTCCAGTACATTGTAGGGGAGATCCCTCAAGTTAGGACTGAACTTAATGATCTTTGAGATCCCTTCCAATTCTGAGATTCTGATCTCTTCCAATTCTGAGATTCTGATTCTATGATGATTTACTAGCTTTGATCTTTGACCTATCACTTAAAAGGGAACAAGCTAATTTAGTTAAGCAAATAAAACTATCAAACAGATCCTTTATAGAACTAAAAAAATAATAATTCATTTGGCAGAGAATCTAGAATATAAAGTGAAAGTGTCTTTTAAAAAGTACTAAAAGAAGGGGGAATAGCATGTTGAGACTTAATTCTATAATAAAATGGCAGTCATCAGAGTCATTTGGAGCTGTTAAAAAACAGGATAAGGAAGAATGAGAAATTCAGTAATTCACTGTTCAGCAAACATGAAATATAAATTACCTTAGAAAGAACTGATTTGATAAAATAAATTGACAAGGATCTTTGGGAAAACTGGGAAGTGGTATGATAAAAAATTAGCTTTAGACCACCATTTTATACCATATTCCCCAATAAATTCAAAATGGATATAGGACATAAATATTAAAGATCATACAATAAATTAGGAGAGAAGCAGTTTATATACCGTTCATAGATATTGAAGACCATTATCTCTTAATGAAACAAGTGAGAGAGGCATCAAAGTCAATGAAATAAGGCATTTTAGGCACAGGAAATTGAAAAGCTTTTCCAGAAACAAAATTGTTGCATTTAGGATAAGAAGGGAAGCTGTCCACTGAGAAAAGTTTTTGTATCAATTTTTTAGTTAAGGGTTTGATATCCAAGATATAGAGAAGCTAACAGAAATATCCAATCATAAGCTATAACCCCTTGGATGTTAAGTATCTTGTGGACAGGGACCATGTCTTTGCCTTTCTTTGTATCCCTAGGGCTTGGCATAGTATCTGACACAATAGTAAGTTCTTAATGAATACCTGTTGCCTGACTTACAGCATGATTAAAATTTATGGCGGGGGATGCAGAAGGAAGTACATAAATCCAGGAAAATAATATACCCAATAATTGCAACAATACCAGTGGAATAAACAATTGCTGCAAAGCATAGAAACTGAATATTGGGAAATGATAAGGAACAACCTTGTGCACTAAAAAGAGTTATGAAAAGAAGGGGAAGAAAGTCAATGAATATAGGACATGGCACATAATGATGAGAGTTTTTCCAATATATTTATTGATTTATCTTCTTTTCCCTTAAAAATACTTTGTTTCATTTTTTTAAATTAAAGCTTTTTATTTACAGAACATATGAGTGATTTTTCTACACTGATCTTTGCAAAAAATTTTTTTTGTTCCAACTTTTTCCCCTCCTTCCTCCCACCCCAACCCCTAGATGACAGGAAGTATAATACATGTTAAATATGTTAAATTATATGACAAATCCAATATATGAATGCATATACAGTTATCTTACAGCACAAGAAAAATCAGATTTAGAAAGAGAAAAAAACAACATAAGAAGGAAAACAATATGTAAGCAAATATTCACAGAAAGCGTTAAAATGCTGTGGTCCACACTCAGTTCCCACAGGTCTCTCTCTGGATGTATATGACTATCTTTATCGCTGAACAATAGAAACTGGTTTGAATACCTCACTGTTGAAGAGAACCGTGTTCATCAGAATTGATCATCATATAGTCTTGTTGCTGTGTATAATGATCTCCTGGTTCTGCTCATTTCTCTTAGCATCAATTCATGTAGCTCTCTCCAAGCCTCTCTGAAATCATTTTGTTGGTCGTTTCTTGCAGAAGAATAATATTCCATAACATTCATATACCATAAATTATTCATCCATTCTCCAATTGATGGGCATCCATTCAGTTTCCAGTTTTTTGCCACTACAAAAAGAGCTACCATAAACATTCTTGCACATTCCTTCAAGATCTCTTTGGGATATAGGCCCAGTAGAAACACTGCTGGGTCAAAGGGTATGCATAGTTTGATAACTCTTTGAGCATAGTTCCAGATTGCTCTCCAGAATGGTTGCATCCATTCACAGTTTCACCAACAATCTATCAGTATCCCAGTTTTCCCACATCCCCTCCAACATTCATCATTATCTTTTCCTGTCATCTTACTCAATCTGACAGGTGTGTAGTGGTATCTCAGAGTTGTCTTAATTTGCATTTCTCTGATCAATAATGATTTGGAGCACCTTTTTATATGACTAGAAATATTTTCAATTTCTTCATCTGAAAATTGTTCATATCTTTTGACCATTTATCAGTTGGAGAATAGCTTGAATTCTTATATATTTGAGTCAATTCTCTATACATTTTAGAAATGAGGCCTTTATCAGAACCTTTGGATGTAAAAGTTTATTGCTTCTCTTCTAATCTTGTTTATATTCATTTTGTTTGTACAAAAACTTTTTAACTTGATATAGTCAAAATTATCTATTTTGTGATTAATGATGATCTCTAGTTCTTCTTTGGTCAAAAATTCCTTCCTCCTCCACAGATCTGAGAGGTAAACCATTCTACATTCTTCTAATTTGTTTATAATATCATTCTTTATGTCTAGATCATGAATCCATTTTGACCTTATCTTGGTATACAGTATTAGGTGTGAGTCAATACCTAGTTCCTTCCATACTAGTTTCCAATTTATCCAGCAGTTTTTGTCAAATAGTGAGTTTTTATTCCAAAAGCTGGGGTCTTTGGGTTTATCAAACACTAGATTATTATAGTCATTGACTATTTTGTCCTTTGAACCTAACCTATTCCACTGATCAACTACTCTGTTTCTTAGCCAGTACCAAATGATTTTGATGACCGCTGCTTTATAAGATAGTTTTAGATCTGGTACAGCTAGGCCACCCTCATTTGCTTTTTTTCATTAATTCCCTTGAAATTCTTGACCTTTTTTCAGATGAATTTTGTTGTTATTTTTTCTAGATTAGTAAAATAATTTCATGGGAGTTTGACTGGTATAGCACTAAATAAATAGATTAGTTTAGGTAGTATTGTCATTTTTATTATATTAGCTCGACCTATCCAAGAGCACTTGATATTTTTCCAGTTGTTTATTATTATTTATTCTGACTTTATTTGTTTGGAGAGTGTTTTGTAGTTTTGCTTATATAGAACCTGTCTTTCCCTTGGCAGATATATTCCCAAATATTTTATACTATTGACACTTATTTTAAATGGAATTTTTCTTTGTATCTCTTACTGTTGGATTTTGTTAGTGGTGTATTGTTGGGGGCGGCTCTGGACTGGGCTTGCCTGAGTGGCCTGCCTTCGGGTACTGGGATGGCCTCTGAATGGGCTGGCTCCACCCTCAGGGCAGGACTTGGGAGGAGCGGAATAGCCTACAGGGAGGGGCCAGAAAAGGGAGATAAAAGAAGGCACAGAGGCTGTGGGAGGGGGCAGTTGGAAGTTCCAGGAACGACAATAAAGAAGTTAACCTCTCCTCCGGTGCTCTGCCTGGTTTGTTCTCCCCTCCTCTAGGGTGGGGAGCCAGAGACGTCTGAAGACCCTGGATTAGGGTGAGTAGAGGGCAGTGGCTGGGGACCCTGATAGGATCCCCAGCAGTGTATAAAATTGCTAATGATTTATGTGATTTATTCTGTATCCTGCAACTTTGCTAAAGTTGTGGATTAATTCTAATAGTGTTTTAATTGATACTCTAGGCTTCTCTAAGTATACAATCATATCATCTGCAAAGAGTGATAATTTGGTTTCCTCATGACCTACTCTAATTCCTTTAATCTTTCTTTCTTGTCTTATTGCAAAAGCTAGCATTTCTAATGCAATATTGAATAGTAATGGTGATAGTGGGCAATCTTGTTTCACCCGTGATTTTATTTATCACTGTTACATATGATACTAGCTTATGGTTTTAAATAGATGCTCCTGACTATTTTAAGGAAAAGTCTATTTATTCCTATATTCTCTAGTGTTTTTAATAGGAATGGATGTTGTATTTTATCAAATGCTTTTTCTGTATCTATTGAGATAATCATATTTTTTTGTTAATTTGGTTATTGATATAATCATTTATGCTAATAGTTTTCCTAATATTGAACCATTCCTGCATTCCTGGTATAAATCCTACTTGTTCAGGATGTATTATTCTGGGGATGATTTTCTGTAATCTTTTTGCTAATATTTTGTTTAAGATTTTTGCTTCAATATTCATTAGGGATGTTGGTCTATAATTTTCTTTCTCCGTTTTTTTCTACCTGGCTAAGGTATCAGTACCATGTCTGTGTCATAAAAGGAATTTGGTAGGAGTCCTTCATTCCCTATTTTTTCAAATCTAGAGATATAAAATTTCCCCTTATTACTGCTTTGGCTGCATCCCACCAGTTTTGGTATGTTGTCTCATTATTGCCATTCTCTTGGATGAAATTAGTGATTGTGTCTGTAATTTGCTGTTTCACCCATTCATTCTTTAGGAGGAGATTATTTAATTTTCAATTGCTTTTTGGTCTATTTTCTACTGGCCTTATATTGCATGTGATTTTTATTGCATCATGATCTGAAAAAAATGCATTTACTATTTCTGCCTTCCTATATTTGATTTTTTTTTTGCTGAGACAATTGGGGTTAAGTGACTTTCCTAGGGTCACACAGCTAGGAAGTGTTAAGTTCCTGAGGCCAGATTTGAACTCAAGTCTTCCTGACTTCAGGACTGGTGCTCTATCCACTGTGCCAACTAGCTGCCCCCCTACATTTGATTTTGAGGTTTTTGTGTCCTAACATATGGTCAATTTTTGTATAAGTTCCATGAACTGCTGAGAAAACTAAATTCTTTTCTGTCTCCATTTAATTTTCTCCAAAGATCTGTCATACCTAACTTTTTTTTAACATTTTGTTTACCTCCTTAACTTCTTTCTTATTTATTTTGTGGTTCAATTTATCTAGTTCTGAGAGAGGGAGGTTGAGATCCCCCACTATTATAGTTTTGCTGTCGATTTCTTCTTGCATCTCTCTGAATTTTTCCTCTAGGAATTTCCATGCTATACCACTTGGTGCATATATGTTTAGTATTGATATTGCTTCATTATCTATGATACCCTTTAATAAGATATAGTTTCCTTCCTTGTCTCTTTTAATTAGATCTATCTTTGCTTTTACTTGGTCTGAGATTAAGATTGCTACCCCTGCTTTTTTTTTTGTTCACCCGAAGCATAATAGATTCTGCTCCAGCCTTTTACCTTCACCCTGTATGTATCTCTATGTTTTAGATGTGTTTCTTGTATACAACATATTGTTGGATTCTGGTTTTTAATCCAGTCTGCTATCTGCTTCTGCTTTAAGGGAGAGTTCATTCCATTCACATTCACAGTTAAAATAACTAATTCTGTATTTCCTGCCATCTTATTTACCCTAGCTTATGCTTTTCTCTTTCTTATCCCCTTTCCCTCCTCCCTACTATTTTGCTTTTGATAACCACTTCCATCAAACCATCCTTCCACTTTTAGAGTCTCACCCCCCTTTTTATGCCTTTCCCCTAATTCTTGTTTTCTTCTTTATTAGTCTTTCTTTTTCTTTCCCTCTTTTTCCTCCTATTTCCCTATAAGGTAGGACAAGTTTCTTTGTGACACCAAATCCATCTATTATTATCTCAGAGCCAAATCTGATGAGAGTAAGATTAACACAATGCTCACCCCTCCCTTTTTTCCCTCAATTATAATAGGTTTTCTTTGCCTCTACATGTCATGTAATTTACCTTATTTTACCTCCTTTTCCCTCTTCTTCCAGTATTATCCCTTTTATACCCTAATTTCTTTTTCATAGTATCATAGTATCATAATATAATAATCATAATCATAATATCATAATAAAATCAACCCTCATTCTCTGAGTATATCCATAACACAAATATAGTTCTTAAGAGGTTTTTTTTTCTTTTTACCTTCTTATGTTTCTCTTGAGTTCTGTGTTTGGAGATCCTTGGCTGTAATCCAATTTCCTTTGTTTTTTTGGAATATCAGATTCCAGGCTCGTTGATCCTTTAAGATGGAAGCTGCTAGGGCCTGGGTAATCCTAATTATGACTCCTCGGTATTTAAATTGTTTCTTTCTGTCTCTGCTTGCAATATCTTTCCCTTGGTACCATAGTTCTGAAGTTTAGCCATGATATTCCTTGGGGATTTGATTTTGGGGTTTCTTTCAGGAAGTGATTGGTGGATTCTTTTGATGGCTATTTTATCTTCTGATTGTAAAATATCAGGGCAGTTTTCTTTTATGATTTCCTGTAAGATGGTGTCTAGGTTCTTTTTTAAATCATGCTTTCAAGCCTAATAATCCTTTGATTGTCTCTCCTAGATCTATTTTCCAGGTCATTTGTTTTTTCCTAGGAGATATTTCATATTTTCTTCTATCTTTTCATTTTTTAAATTTGTTTGACTGATTCTTTTTTTTATTTTTTAATTTTTTTTAATATATAAAGCTTTTTATTTACAAAACATATGAGTGATTTTTCAACATTGACCTTTGCAAAAACTTTTTTTTTCCCAAGCTTTTCCCCTCGTTCCCCCCAACCCCCACCCCTAAATGACAGGTAATCTAATACATGCTAAATAGGATAAATTATATGACAAATACAATACATGTATACATATCTATACAGTTATCTTACTGCACAAGAAACATCAGATCTAGAAAGGGAAGAAGAAAAAACAACCTATGAAAGAAAACAAAATGCATGGAAATATTCACAGAAAGCGTTAAAATGCTGTGTTGTGGTTCACACTCAGTTCTCACAGGCATCTCTCTGGATGTATATGACTATCTTCATCGCTGAACAATTTGTTTGAATCACATCATTGTTGAAGAGAACCATGTCCATCAAAATTGATCATCGTATAGTCTTGTTGCTGTGTATAATGTTTTCCTGGTTCTGCTGATTTCACTCAGCATCAGTTCATGCAAGTCTCTCCAGGCCTCTCTGAAATCCTCCTGTTGGTCATTTCTTACAGAACAATAATATTCCATAACATTCATATACCATAATTTATTCAGCCATTCTCCAATTGATGAGCATCCTTTCAATTTCCAGTTTCTTGCCACTACAAAAAGGGCTGCCACAAACATTTTTGCACATGTGTGTCCCTTTCCCTCCTTTAAAATCTCTTTGGGAAATAGGCCCAGTAGAAACACTGCTGGGTCAAAGGGTATGCACAGTTTGATAACTTTTTGAGTATAGCTCCAAATTGCTCTCCAGAATGGTTGGATCCGTTCACAGTTCCACCAACAATGTATCAGTGTCCCAGTTTTCCCACATCCTCTCCAACAGTTATCATTATCATTTCCTGTCATTTTAGCCAATCTCACAGGTGTGTAGTGGTATCTCAAAGTTGTCTTAATTTGCATTTCTCTGATCAATAGAGACTTGGAGCACCTTTTCATGTGACCGGAAATAGTTTCAATTTCTTCATCTGAAAATTGTCTGTTCATATCTTTTGACCATTTATCAATTGGAGAATGGCTTGAATTTTTGTATATTTGAGTCAATTCTCTATATATTTTAGAAACGAGGCCTTTATCAGAACCTTTGGATGTAAAAATATTTTCCCAGTTTACTGCTACCCTTCTAATCTTGTCTGCATTCATTTTGTTTGTACAAAAACTTTTTAACCTGATATAGTCAAACTTATCTATTTTGTGATTAATGATGACCTCTAGTTCTTCTTTGGTCACAAATTCCTTCCCCCTCCACAGGTCTGAGAGGTAAACCATCCTACATTGTTCTAATTTGTTTATAATATCATTCTTTATGCCTAGATCATTAATCCATTTTGACCTTATCTTGGTATATGGTGTTAGGTGTGGATCAATGCCTAATTTCTTCCATACTAGTTTCCAATTATCCCAGCAGTTTTTGTCAAATAGTGAGCTTTTATGCCAAAAACTGGGGTCTTTGGGTTTATCAAACACTAGATTACTATTGTCATTGAGTATTTTGTCCTGTGAACCTAACCTATTCCACTGATCCACTACTCTATTTCTTATCCAGTACCAAATGGTTTTGGTGACCACTGCTTTATAATATAGTTTTAGATCTGGTGCAGCTAGGCCACCCTCATTTGCATTGTTTTTCATTAATTCCCTTGAAATTCTTGACCTTTTGTTTTTCCAGATGAATTTTGTTGTTATTTTTTCTAGGTCAGTTAAATGATCTCTTGGGAGTTTGGTATAGCAGTAAATAGATAGATTAGTTTAGGTAGTATTGCCATCTTTATTATATTCGTTCGACCTATCCAAGAGCACTTGATGTTTTTCCAATTGTTTAGATCTGACTTTATTTGTGTGGAGAGTGTTTTGTAGTTTTGCTCATATAGATCCTGACTTTCCCTTGGCAGATATATTCCCAAATATTTTATACTATCGATAGTTATTTTGAATGGAATTTCTCTTTGTAAATCTTGTTGTTGCATTTTGTTGGTGATGTATAAAAATGCTGATGATTTATGTGGATTTATTCTGTATCCTGCTACTTTGCTAAAGTTGTGGATTAATTCTAATAGTTTTTTAGTTGATTCTCTAGGGTTCTCAAAGTAGACCATCATATCATCTGCAAAGAGTGATAATTTGGTTTCCTCATGACCTACTCTAATTCCTTTAATCTCTTTTTCTTGTCTTATTGCCAAGGCTAGCATTTCTAATACAATATTGAATAGTAATGGTGATAGTGGGCAACCTTGTTTCATCCCTGATCTTATTGGGAATGGTTCCAGTTTATCACCATTACATATGATGCTAGCTGATGGTTTTAAATAGATGCTACTGACTATTTTAAGGAAAAGCCCATTCATTCCTATACTCTCTAATGTTTTTAATGGGAATGGATGTTGGATTTTATCAAATGCTTTTTCTGCATTTATTGAGATTATCATATGTTTTTTGTTAATTTGGTTATTAATATAGTCAATTATGTTAATAGTTTTCCTAATATTGAACCATCCCTGCATTCCTGGTATAAATCCTACTTGGTCATGGTGTATTATTCTGGGAATGATTTTCTGTAATCTCTTTGCTAATATTTTATTTAAGATTTTTGCATCAATATTCATTAAGGAGATTGGTCTATAATTTTCTTTCTCTGTTTTTGTTTTACCTGGTTTAGGTATCAGTACCATGTCTGTATCATAAAAGGAGTTTGGTAGGAGTCCTTCATTCCCTATTTTTTCGAATAATTTATATAATATTGGAGTTAATTGTTCTTTAAATGTTTGGTAGAATTCACATTTAAATCCATCTGGTCCTGGGGATTTTTTCTTAGGGAGTTGATTAATGACTTGTTCTATTTCTTTTTCTGAAATGGGACTATTTAAGTAATTTATTTCCTCTTCTGTTAATCTGGGCAATCTATATTTTTGTAGATATTCCTCCATTTCACTTAAGTTATTAAATTTATTGGCATAAAGTTGGGCAAAATAACTCCTGATTATTGCTCTAATTTCCTCTTCATTGGTGGAAAGTTCTCCCTTTTCATTTTTGAGACTAACAATTTGATTTTCCTCTTTCCTTTTTCTAATTAAATTAACTGGAGGTTTATCTATTTTGTTGGTTTTTTCATAAAACCAACTTTTAGTTTTATTTGTTAATTCAATAGTTTTTTTACTTTCAATTTTACTAATCTCTCCTTTTATTTTTAGGATTTCAAGTTTGGTATTTGATTGGGGGTTTTTAATTTGTTCTTTCTCTAGCTTTTTTAGTTGCAAGCCCAATTCATTGATTTTCTCTTTCTCTATTTTATGCAAATAAGGATCTAGAGATATAAAATTTCCCCTTATTACCGCTTTGGCTGTATCCCACAAATTTTGGTATGTTGTCTCATTATTGTCATTCTCTTGGATGAAATTAGTAATTGTGTCTGTAATTTGTTGTTTCACCCACTCATTCTTTAGGATAAAATTATTTAGTTTCCAATTGCTTTTTGGTCTATTTTCTCCTGGCCTTATATTGCATGTGATTTTTATTCCGTCATGATCTGAAAAAATACATTTATTATTTCTGCCTTCCTGTATTTGATTTTGAGGTTTTTGTGTCCTAACACATGGTCAATTTTTGTATAAGTTCCATGGACTGCTGAGAAAAAAGTAAACTCCTTTCTGTCTCCATTTAATTTCCTCCATAGATCTATCATACCTAACTTTTCTAACATTTTGTTTACCTCCTTAACTTCTTTCTTATTTATTTTGTGGTTTGATTTATCAAGTTCTGAGAGAGGGAGGTTGAGATCCCCCACTATTATAGTTTTGCTGTCTATTTCTTCTTGCATCTCTCTGAACTTTTCCTCTAGGAATTTCCATGCTATACCACTTGGTGCATAAATGTTTAGTATTGATATTGCTTCATTATCTATGGTACCCTTTAGGAAGATATAATTTCCTTCTTTCTCTCTTTTAATTAAGTCTATCTTTGCTTTTACTTGGTCTGAGATCAGGATTGCTACCCCTGCTTTTTTTTTGTTCACCTGAAGCATAATAGATTCTGCTCCAGCCTTTTACCTTCACCCTGTATGTATCTCTATGTTTTAGATGTGTTTCTTGTATACAACATATTGTTGGATTCTGGTTTTTAATCCAGTCTGCTATCTGCTTCAGCTTTAAGGGAGAGTTTATTCCATTCACATTCACAGTTAAAATAACTAATTCTGTATTTCCTGCCATCTTATTTACCCTAGCTTATGCTTTTCTCTTTCTTATCCCCTTTCCTTCCTCCCTACTATTTTGCTTTTGAAAACCACTTCCCTGAAACAATCCTTCCGCTTTAGAGTTCCCCCCTTTCCCACCCCCTTTCCCTCCTGTTTCCTTATAAGTAAGTCTATTATTCCCTCTGAGCCAAATCTGATGAGATGGAGATTAACCCAATTCTCATTCCCCTCCCTTTTCTCCCCTCAATCATTATAGGTTTTCTTTGCCTCTATATGTGATGTAATTTCCCTTATTTTACCTCCTTTTCCTCTTCTTCCAGTGTTATCCCTTTTCTACCTCTAATTTCTTTTTCAGTTTATCATATAATAATAATCATAAAATCACAATAAACATATCATAATAATCATAAAATCACAATAATCATATCATAATAATCATAAAATCACAGTAATCATATCATAATCATAATGCAATAATAGATTCATAAAATCAACCCTCATTCTATAAATATCTATAACATAAATATAGTTCTCAAGAGTTTTTTTTTCTTGTTACCTTTTTATGTTTCTCTTGTGTTCTGTGTTTGTAGATCAAATTTTTTGTTCAGTTCTGGTCTTTTCAGTAGAAATAGGTGAAATTCTCCTATATCATTGAAAGACCATCTTCTTCCCTGGAAGATAATGCTCATTCTAGCTGGGTAACTTATTCTTGGCTGTAATCCAAGTTCCTTTGCCCTTCGGAATATCTGATTCAAGGCCCTTCGATCCTTCAAAGTAGAAGCTGCTAGGTCCTCTGTGATCCTAATTGTGGCTCCCCGATATTTAAATTGTTTCTTTCTGGCTTCTCGTAATATCTTTTCCTTGGTATGATAGTTATGGAATTTAGCCACAATATTTCTGGGGGACTTTATTTTTGGGTTTCTTTCAGGAAGTGATCAGTGGATAGTTTCAAGGAGTATTTTGCCTTCTGGGTCTAAAACATCAGGGCAGTTTTCTTTTATGATTTCCTGGAAGATAGTGTCTAGGTTCTTTTTTTCATCATGGCTTTCAGGAAGCCCTATAATCCTTAGATTGTCTCTCCTAGATCTATTTTCCAGGTCAGTTGTTTTTCCTAGGAGATATTTCATGTTTTTTTCTATTTTTTCTTTTTTTTTTGTTTTTGTTCGACTGATTCTTGAAGTCTTGATGAGTCCTTCATTTCCAATTGTTCAATTCTAATTTTTAATGTCTTATTTTCTTCAGTTACTGTTTTTATTTCCTTTTGCAATTGACCAATTACATTTTTTTGTTCATTGCATTCTTTTTCCATTTTTTCTATTTTATTTTGCAATGATCTCATTTCATTTCCCCATGTTTCTTCTAACTCTCTTTTAAGATTTTTTATGTAATCTTCAGAGAATGTCTTGTGACATGGAGACCAGTTTATGTCTCTCTTTGGGGCTTTTTCTGGAGTTGCTTTACCTTTAGGGGCCTCAGGATTTGAGGTCTGTTCTTCCCTCTCTCCATAAAAGTTGTCTATGTTGAGAGCTCTTTTTGTTTTTTTATTCATTTTTTTTAACGGTGTGAGGTCTGTTTAGGGCAAAGGTGGGACAGCTGCTTTAATTTGCCCTGGGGCAGTTCTGCTGATTGAGTTATTTCAGGAACTGGGCAGTTCTGCTGATTGAATTATGTCAGGTGCTGGGCAGTTCTGCTTTAGTTCACCCTGGGGCAATTCTGCTGATTGAATTATTTCAGGTACTGGGCAGTTCTGCTGATTGAATTATTTCTGGTGCTGATCAGTCCTGTTGATTGATTGATTGCTTTAAGGTGCCGTGTAATGGCTGCTAGGTCTGATGCTCATCAGGGGTTCAGTGGTTCACAATCTATCCCCCTCAAAAGGCAGACCCTCCAAACCACCTGCCCTCAATCAGGACAGATTGGTCTAAGAGGCCCCCAGAAGACTCCCAGGTGTGTGAAAAGCACAACGATCCCCCTCCTGTTCCGACTCCTGTTCCAGCTCCCTGCTCCAGCTCCCTGCCCTGGTCTCCCTGTGCTGCAGTCTGGGTTCAGCAGACCACACCCCTGCCCAATTAAAACAGACCTGTTTTGAGGTTCTTCCAGAGTATCTTCTTCTAGAATCGTGTTGTTCTCCAGATATTGTGGATTTTTTTGCTTCAAAATCAGTCTAGAGGCTTCATATGTTGTTGGTTTGAGGGGAGGTTAGAGGAGGTTACAGAGACTCCTGTCTGATCTCCGCCACCATGGCTCCACCCCTTGACTGATTCTTGAAGTCCTGTTGAGTCACTCACTTTCATTTGTTCAATTCTAATTTTTTTTTTGCTTTTTGCTGAGGCAATTGAGGCTAAGTGACTTCCCCAGGGTCACATAGCTAGGGAATGTTAAGTGTCTGAGATCATATTTGAACTATGGTCCTCCTGAGTTCAGGGCTAGTGCTCTATCCACTGTGCCACCTAGCTGCCTCTTGATTCTAATTTTTAATGTCTTTTTTTTTTTCAGTTACTGTTTTTCACTCCCTTTGCAATTGACCAATTAAATGTTTTTGTTCATTGCATTCTTTTTCCATTTTTTCCTTTTTTTTTTTGCAATGATCTCATTTCGTTTCCCCATATTTCTTCTAACTCTCTTTTAAGATCCTTTATGCAATCTTCAAAGAAAGCCTTGTGACATGGGGTCCAGCTTATGTCTCTCTTTGAGCCTTTTTCTGAAGTTGCTTTACCTTTATGGACCTCAGGATTTGAGGTCTGTTCTTCCCTCTCTCCACAAAATCTGTCTATGGTGAGAGTTCTTTTTGTTTTTTTTATTCAGTTTTTAAAAAAAGGTGTGAGGTCTGTTCAAAGCAAAAGAGGGGCAGCTGCTTTAATTGCCCTAGGGCAGTTCTGTCGATTGAGTTATTTCAGGTACTGGGTAGTTCTGCTGATTGAGTTATTTCAGGTGCTGGGCAGTTCTTCTGATTGATTGATTGTTTTAGGGTGTTGTGTAGATGGTAGCTGGGCCCAGAGCTCTTTAGGGGTTCATTGGTTCACAATCTATCCCCCACAAAAGGCAGATCTTCCAAACTACCTACTTACAATCAGGACAGATTGGCCCAAGAGGTCCACCGAAGACTCTCAGATGTGTGAAGCCACAATGGCCCAACTCCTGTTTCAGCTTCTTGCTCCAGCTCCCTTTCCTGGTCTCCCTATGCTGCAGTCTGGGTTCAGTAGACCACCCCTCTGCCCAATTAAAACAGACCTGTTTTGAAGTTCTTCTAGGGTATCTTCTTCTAGAAATGTGTTGTACTCCAGATATTGTGGATTCTTTGACTTCAAAACCAGTTTAGAGGTTTCATCTGCTGTTGTTTTGAGGGAAGGTTAGAGGAGGTTATGGAGACTCTTGTCTTATCTCTGTTATCTTGCCTCCACCCTAAAAATAAAAAATACTTTGTTTCAAAGAAAATGGGTGGAAGGGATGTAGGGGAAAATCTAGGTAATATAAAAATGAAACATCAAAATTTATTTTAAAATAAATAAATTATCAAATTACTTCTCTCTGTTTCAGTTTTTTCTCTCTTATGAGAATCTTAAAATTTATTTGAACAGGGAATATTATGAGGATTACTGAGCTCATATTTATTCTGCTAATTAGTCTGAACTCTCTGAAATTTAAATTGATCTCATCTCATATTTGAGAGCTTATATGATTATACAAATAAAGGAAAAATCTGTGATTTTATTAAGGTACAAAATTCCCACTCTTTCCATGAACACATATTAAGACCCATCTATGATTTAAAAGAGAATTCCTAAACTTGAGACACAGGGAACCTAAGTAATTTGTCCAAAGCCACATAACTAGTATATGTCAGAAGTTGTATTTGAATGTTGGTTTTCCCAACTCCAAGCCTAGATCTCATTGACTATGCTTTACTGTCCTGTTTAGGAATTTAGCTCTCTGAGAATTTTTATCTTGTTGTTGGAGTACTTCAGTTCTTCAAGGATGTGTGATTTCATCTTTGGCAGTTTTTCCTCCATCAATGCAGAACACAACTCCCTAATGCCTTAGTTGTTAGTTGATAGTTGATACAGATGAAACAACCATCACTGCTACAATCAAGATAAAGCATTGGAGTAAAACTTGGAACATCTATAGTATTACAATGAAAAGACATAATCTACTGATCCCTCAAATACAAGTTTCTTCCCTCTCTATTTATTTTGCATTTATATAGGATATGAATACTACTCAGAATTCAAGTCTGGAATAATTGCTTAAAACTCCATACATTAATAGAAAGAGTATGTATAAGGGGTAAAGCTACTCAGTTTGACGCTTCCAGAAAGTATGTGGCAACAAGTGGATAACTAGAAAGATCTCAGGAGAGAAAAAGAGTGGAAAAAAGCAGGCACATAGAAGACTTAGCATCTTAATTAATCATAGATACACATATTTATCATATATACAGACATGTTTTATACACACATATATTCCTATACATAACTACACACATAGGTACATATATATACATACATTTATATCCTCCAAGACAATATAATATTGTTGAGGGAAGATACTTTTCCTTTTTAGGGAGAGAGGTAGATTTTATATCCCCATGCCTAGCACAATGTCTGGCATATAGCACATGCTTAATAAAAGCATGCTTTCTTGATTAAGATTTACACCAAAGTATAGTGAAGAACAATTTTAAAAAATGCTGCATTATAAAAAATGTACAAAAACTTAAGTAGTCAAGAAGGATCACAGGCAGCCAAATGGGTCATTTTTTTCACTTCCCACATAATCCTTTTAACTATTTTTGGGAAAGAGAAATATAGAATTCAAAGTATGTGAAGAGGTGAAGAAGGGAGCAGTTGACAAACTCCTTTCATTTCCAAGATATGTCCAATAATCACAATAATAGTCCATTTTATCTTCTAACTCCTATCTTTTCCCTCCATGAGTCACCACTACTAGTTCTATAATAATTCTCTCTAGCCAGATACTCCAGTTCCTTTCATATAGGGCTATCTAGTGGGATTTCATAAATAAGAAGTTCAAGAACACCTGACTTCCTCTATGATTTCAACCACAAGTCAAAATTAGGGAGTGGAGAGGCAGTTGACCACCCCTACCCTTTCTTGATCTCTGACAAAGTAAGATATTAGAATCTTCCATATATTTCTAGAGAAGACTCAGGCATTCCCTTAAGGATCTGGAGAAAAGAATTCTTATCTTTAATTATCTGACTGGTTGTTTTCTGGATGAGAGTGGTAGTAGTTAGACTTATTCAGCTTGGTCTCACATGGCAAGACTTGAGAATAGACAATGTGGGGTTAATTTTTGTTTGATTGTAAGGAAATGTTAAGGGGCATACTGTAGCCAGCTCTTACCTATTCTGGAAGAGCAGATTATTAACTTTTGAATATGAATACTTATACTATTGAAATCTGCAGCGACTTCATATCTGGGCTTTATTTATTGTTTTGTTAATTGTTTCAACTTAAGAAAATGATTGAGAAAATGTTAATACAGATAAAATTTAAAAGTTTGGGGGCAGCTAGATAGTACAGTGGATAAAGCACCAGCCCTGAATTAAGGAGGACCTGAGTTCAAATTTGATCTCAGACACTTAACATTCCCTAGCTGTGTGACCCTGGGCAAATCACTTAACCTCAATTGCCTCAGCAAAAAGCAAAAAAAAAAGTACTGTGGGCACATTGGGAGGAGGAAGGGACTGGTTGTTAAATATTTACCAGAATATCTCTAACAGAATAGTAATAGTAATAATAATAACACTAATAATAACAACAATAATAATTGACATTTTTATATAGCATCTACTATATGACAGCTAAGCATTTATAGATATCTCATTTGTTTCTCATAACTCTAGGAGATAGATGTTATAATTATCTTTATTTTTCAGTTGGAGAAACTGAGCAAACAGGCTCAATGAGTAATTCAGAATCCCCCAGGTAAATTTCTGAGGCCACATTTGAAGTCTTTCTGAATTAAGGCATGGTATTCTATCTATTGTGCCAATGTACTGCCCCATTCCAAAAGAGTAATGGACCAGCTCAGGAGGAAATGGGTTCTTCCTTCCAGAGGATTTCAAGTAAAGACCACATGACTATTTGTTGAGGATTTCTATTTAGGTACAGTCTGAACTGTTTGACTTCAAAAATCCCTTTCAACTCTGACCCTGTGATTCTAGATGTAGGATTTGTTTGTAGAATGAGAATTTGGGCAATGGTAGAAATATAAAGTTTTGATAGAGTTATTTTAAATTTTAAAATTTACTTTTTATGGTTGAGCAAAAATTAGAAATTATTTTTCCCTAACCCAGGCAAATTTTTAGAGAATTTCTCTGAAGGTTGTGATAATTCCAGTCTTAGAACAATAGAATCATATATTTGGAATGATAATGGACCTATTCTAAGCCCATTTTACATATGAAGAATATTAGGACAAGAGGAGAATGCAACAGGAGCAATAGGATGTTAATTCTCTTAGTTCAAATACATCTTTCCACTTTATCACAGAGCCTCAGTAGAATCAGAAAGATATTTAAGACCATTGTATAGTATTTTTATTGTTAAGAAATGACCTTTTTCATAGCTTATTAAGTTATTCAACTATTAAAAATTACTTTCAAGTATTATAGTCTTTTTGTGGGTTAGAATGGAAAGAACCTGTGTGTTAAGATACTTGGACCACAGCTCTATCTCTGCCCTGAACTCACTATGGGGACTTGTCAGGGCACAATCCCAAATTCTGAGTATGTCTCCTCAGATGTATGGTGAAGTCCAGATAATTGTTTTGTGAGGAGGTCCTTTCCAATTCTGAACTTCTCCCTATGGAATGCTGACAATATTTTATTTAATATAACCACCAGAGGGAGCCCAAATGATTCTTGGATTCCAAAAGGGAAAACAAAATGAATAGGAAAATCTATGATTGAATTGCTGAACAGCAAGCAAGAGTTCTACCAGCAAGTATTTCATAATTCCAAGGGAACAAAGACAAGGTCACATACTCTTGTTACATAAAATCAATTTTCTGTCAGGTGATTACATTAATGATAATAAAATAAAAGTAGTCAATTAGCATTTATTAAGCACTTACTATGCACTACTGTACTAACCACTTAAATACATCATTAAGAATGCTTTTTTTTCTTCTTGAAAGCTCAAAGTGTTATATATATTTTGAATTTAGTCAACTTCTTCATATGGAGGACAATACTGTAGAGTACTCTTCTAGAAGGGAGGTTAGAAGGATAGTACTTCCTGAAGGTAGGTTAAAACAAAATATGTTAGGGTGTCCTTCAGGAGAGTAAAGGGAGTCAGGTGGTTGTGTTTCACAGAATTGAAAATATTTATTAGTACCTTGTCATTATCCATATTTATCTTGCTCTATGACCTGAGAATACTCAATACCATTGTACAGCTTGTTACTCTTATATTTTTGTTTGTACCTGTGATTTTCAATAGTTTGGAGAACTCTAGCAATGTTAAATTACCAGAGCAGTAATTAGGGCATGCTAATGAGTGGGTCAGGGTGAACTATTGTCAAATAAATTTTGTGACTATGATTTTTTTAAAATAGTATTTTATTTCCCCCAATACATGTAGATAGCTTTCAACATTCATTTATGTAAGACGTTGTGTTCTAAATTTTTCTCCCTTCCTTATCTTCCCTCTCCCCAAGACAGTAAGCAATCTGACATAGGTTAAATATGTATAGTGATTATAATTCTTTAAGGAAGAAAACAGGAGGGAACCTTGGTGATGTAATGAGGCCTGGTAATAGTGTCTGGGGAGTGGAACCTGATCTTCTTCAGGTGGAGAATTAGGCTAGTAAGGCTACTAAGGTTCAAGCTTTGAACCTACAAAAAAAATCTCATGGCCTATCCTGGCCCAGCAAATTGGCTTTCTTACATACTAAATCCATTGCTGCAGTGCAGACAGAGATGGGATATTAGGGGCCATTTTGTAATAAATCTTTCTAACTGGGGAGAATGATAAACAGGGGACCACTGGGAATCTGGAAAGGGCTAATTTCCCTCAACCATGGTAGGTTAGGCTGCAGACAAAGAACTCCCCATTTTCTGGAGACTTTTGTTTTCTCCCAAAGTCATGCTTTTCTTTGCATCCCAAACTTTGCTAATCTCCTTCCCCTTAGAATTAGACAGCAGGTTGAAAGTGTGGTGGTTTGTATTGGAGGGGACTAGAGGAGATTTCAGGGATTCCACACATGCATAGAAGCATTATTTTCCAAGAGAGAGTTAAGTACTTCCCCCAAATTAGGAATTCTCTGCTATCTGTCATTGTGGTCTGTGCTGAGAGCCCGGAAAGGAGTCGCATGTGGGAGATGGAGCATTTTAAATAGGTCAAGATAAAGATGTGTGTTTCTGGGGAGAAAGCCAGTTCCCCAATCCATATTGGAAATACTTTGCCTCCTTAAGAGTCCCACTGCCATCTCATTTCCTTGATGTTTCTTCCATTTAATCTTTGACTTTCATGAGCATTTTCCCCACAACCCCATGTGAAATATCTAATACTACTTTCCAGAGGAGCATACTGGAGCATAGAGGTTATGAAACTTGTTCATGGCCATTCATTTAAAACATATCTGAACCACAATTTGAGTTTTTTTTCTGAATCCAGTTTTAATACTTCCCACGGTTTCTCATCATATTAAATTTGTTCATAGTATCAGAGATCAGATTATTATAGATATAGAACTGGGCAGAAACTCAGACTTTTCCATTTCTCCTATTTTACAGTTGAGAATCAGAGGGAGCATGATAGGAGATAATTACCATCTAAGGTAGGATTGGAACCTGGATATTTTGACTCCAAAGCCAGTTATGGTCATGTTCAGCTGTTTTAATAAAGAGCTACTTTAAAAAAAAAGTATAATGAAAAATGGCTGAATAAGTTATGGTATGTTATTGTGATGAAATATTTTTCTATGAGAAATAATGAAGGGGAATAGTTTAAAAAACCTGGAAAAGTTTTTTATGAATTAATTGTTACAAAGTAAAGTGAGCAGAACTAAGATAACAATGTAATCAATGTATTACATTGTATGCAGTACAATGTATATAGTAATAGTAATAATGTAATGATGATCAACTATTAAAAAACCTTAGCTACTCCAATCAATATAAAGGTCCACAGCAATTGCTAAGGATTCATAATGAAAAATGCCATTCTCCTTCAGAGGAAAAGATGGTGAACTCTAAGTGCAGATTGAAGTATATTTTTTCAACCAATTTTTCCTGTTTTCCCCCTTTAACATGCATAATATGGAAATATATTTTCTTTGACTTCACATATATGAGTAACATTGCTTGTCTTCTCAATGAGTAAGAAAGAGACTGGAGGAAGGGAGAGAATTTGGAATTCAAAATAAAAAGGAATATTAATAAATATTTTTTTGTTTTATTTTTATGGTTATACATGTACATTAATTTAAAAAACATGCATTTTTTATGAATAATGTTGGGAGAGAAAAATCAGCAAAAGGGAAAAACCATAAGAGGAAAAAAACAGAAAAAGAAAAAAAATTAACATAGTATATGCTGATTTACATTCATTCTCCATAGTTCTTTCTCTGGATGCAGATGGTGGTTTTCTATCCAAAGTTTATTGGGATTGCCTTAGATCCCAATAAGAACCAAGTCTTTCTTTTTTTAATAACAGCTTTTTATTTTCAAAATACATGCAAAGATAAATTTCAACATTCATAACCTTGCAAAACCTTGTGTTCCAAATTTTTCTCCTTCTCTTCCCTCTACTCACTTCTACTAGACAGTAAATATATATTATATTATATATGTTAAACATGTACAAATCTTCTATATATATTTCCACATTCATCATGCTGCACAAGAAAAATTCAATCAAAAAGGAAAAAAAAATAAGAAAAAAAGCAAGCAAACAACAATAAAAAAGGTGAAAATGCTATGTTGTGATCTACATTCAATCTCCATAGTCCTTCTGGATGCAGATGGCTTTCTCCATCAAGTCTATTGGAAATGGCCTGAATCACCTCATTGTTGAAAAGAATCATTGTCCATCAGAACTGATCATCACATAATATTATTGTTGCTGTATACAATGTTCTCTTGGTTCTACTCACTTCACAGTGGCATCAGTTCATGTAAGTTTCTCTAAGCCTTTCTTAAATTATCCTGCTGATCATTTCATATAGAATAATAATATTCCATTATATTTACATACCATAACTTATTCAGCCATTCTCCAACTTACGGGTATCCACTCAGTTTTCAGTTCTTTGCCATTCCAAAAAAAGGATTACAGCAAATATTTTTGCACATGTTGGTCCTTTTCCCTTTTTATGACCTCTTTGGGATATAGACCCAGTAGAGACACTGCTGGATAGAAGGATATGAAATTTGATAGCTCTTTGGACATAGAAAAACCAAGTCTTTCATAGTTTATCATTGTAAATTCTTATTGTTATTGTGTACAATCTATTCCTGGTTCTATTGTTTTGTTCCACTTTAGTTCATGCAAATCTTTCCAGGTCTTTCTAAAATCACCTTTTCATCATTTTTATAGAATGATAATGTTCCATTACTTTCATATACCATAATTTATTCAGCCATTCCCCAATATATGAAGTCTAGTTGTTTATTTACCAATGATATAATCAAGTCATTATAACTTACCTGACAAGTTTGAGGTACATTTAATTATATTTATATAGTTTGAGATGTTGATTATACTTAGGAATTTTTGGGTGGAAAGCCATTTATAATGCTGTTTTAATCCCCATCCAAGCATCACACAAATAAATTTAAGTAGAAAAATGCTTTTGATTTTTAGAATGAGATGAAGAGGGAAGAAAAATATTTGATTCTGACAGTAAGCTTATGGGCAGGAAAAGCAGATGTTATCATTTCCCATTTTAAAGATAATGAAAATAAGGCTCAAAGAAATTAAATAACTTTTATATTTACACAGATTATTAGGGATAGAACCAGAATTAGAATTCAAATGGTGTAAATGGAGGCAAAGAAGATAGAAAATTCAAAAATTATAAAACTGGCTGTTTCCACAAAGTCACAATGGTATTTCAGTTTGTGGTGAAATATTTAACGTTTAATAAGTTAATTACATAGGCTGAACAATTGTAAAAACATATTCATTCCAAGAAAGTGTAAGTTCCACACTTGTGCTCTAAACCCCCATCTGCTCTAGGCTTCAAGTGACAACACTAACACATGGGGTGAGAAGCTTATTAGAAATACAATGACTACTTAGCAGTTCTTGGTAAAGAAAAACCGACCTGATTATTCTATTTCATGTGTTATAAACCTCTTGTTATTATAGCTCTACATTTAGAAATATTTGGATGCTAATAACTTCAGACTATGTGCATAATTGAAAAGCCTTATGCAAATAGAATCACAATTTAAATAAATAAAAATCCTAATATTGACTTATACTCCTCTATCCACCTTAATTCATACCCAGTGCATGAATGGGCTCTTTAACAAGCTATATGTTTAGAGGAGGACTATATCATTGATTTTTAAAAAATAAGCCTTTTCCTCCTCCTTGAGCATAGGAGGGTTTAAGAAACATATATTCTTGGGTACCAAGGAAAGAAAATGTTCTTTAGATTCCCCTCCCAATTGTACTTGAAGACAACGGTCTACAAAACTACAGGAAAAGCAATTTTTTAAAAAAAGCTATTCGAAAAGCAGGCCAGGAAAGATGCATAATGTAAAAGAACTTCAGTGGACAGATAGTAAATGACATTGGTTGCTTATATTCAACTATTTCCTATTTAAATGATTCTTATATAAAAGAGGGATTAAAACTCTTTCTTCATGGAAAAATTAGAATAATGGGGAAAATATGCAGGATAAACTGAAATCAGTGCATTTTTAAGTAAGCAAGGTTTAAGACAATATTGAGCCTTTGAGGCTCACTAATGAGAAGATAGATTTTGGCTAAATATAAGGAAAAGCATCAAAGCAATTAGAGTGATCCAAAGAACATGAATGAAGCAAATGATATAATGCAAATGAAGGATTTTGCAACCTTAAAGTGCTATGTATGCTATATACCAGTGATGATGATGGTGATGTTGGTGACAATGATTATCCTCATCACTAGAAGTCTTCAAAGCTATGATGAGTAATCAGTCACCTGGGGAGATGCTGTGCTATAGAACTGTGAATTTTTGATCAGTTGAGTTAAAGAACATTTGAGGACCTTTCCAACTCTGAGATCTCATAATTTTATGATGTAATGCTTCCCAAAGGTATCTGTCATATATTTGTTGAAGTCTTAGTTCCTTAAAAGGCACATACAAAGAGGAAAGTAACAATAGAAATTACTGTGTTTATTATAGAAAATATTTCATGTCTTTCAAATTCCATTTGTTGCCTTTCAAAATTCATTCTTAAATCTCTTCAGGATAATTTTTCTAAGTGGATTTCTTCTTAGACTTCTAAAAAGTTCATTTTACCTTCTACTTTTTGTTATAAGACAACATTTTTATGTTGATGCCTTTTCCTTTATTACTTTTTCTTTCAACCCAATTCATCAATCAACAAAAAACAAATATATATATATTTAGTGCCTACTATGTGTCTGGCACTGACTAAGCAGTGGGGATACAAACATAAAGAATGAAACAATTCATACTTATAAATAATTTTCATTATAATGGGAGGGATAGAAAGGACATAAGTCTGTAAACGAACACCACTTGGAATTGCCTCAATTTTGTATCATATATTCATCTTATTTTTGTTCTTTTTTTCAATTTTAATACTAATTTTGATTTTTCCTCTAAGAAGTCATGGTCTGACTGTACATAGTTGATTCAGAATTAATTTTCACATATCAATAAAATAGTTTTTTTCTTTAAATATAACAAATTTAATTTTTGGTAATGGTAAATGTATTTGTATATGCATATATATAGTTCAGTCAATCAGTACATTTTATTTAGTACCTGTTATAGACCAGGAACAGAATTATGGGATGTGAAGTTAAAAAATGAATTTGTAAAAACAGTATGTATATCTACAAGAATATATAAAATACAAAATGAATACAGTTTTTTTGGTAGGACTTGGTAACAATCTCTGGATTATCAGGAAAGGTCTCCTATAATGTGTTTTCTAGAATAATTATTCAATATGCAACAAATTGGCTTTCAACTTAAATCTTTTCCTTTCCTGCTCATTCTATCATCTGACCTGTTTACCTCCTAAAGAAACCATATCCCTGGCTGTCATTTCCAACACTGGCTATGATTTCATTCAGTATCCATAACTCACTAATCATGGTGAAGGAATTGGAATATGTTTTGTTTGGAATTGCTATTTCCAGGTTTCCCCCCCTCCCCATTTTTGTCATTTAGTAACTTCTCCTAATTTGAGGTTTAGGGATCCCATATCTACCACCTGGTAGCTGTTGTCTACAAATTTCCAGTATGCTCCTCTTCTTTCATTAATGAGATTAGTATTTGGCTTACAGTTTTTCTCTTTTCCCAACTCCTCCCTTCATACTAAAGGACTTCAACATACATACTGATATTTACTTTAAAAGTTTAAGTTCCTATTTCTTCAACTTAATCATTTTCCATGACCTACTTTCCCATTCCAACTCAGTCCCATGCAGTAATGGTGCTAGCCTTGATCTTCCCATATGCACAAACACACTACTATCATTTTAAGAATGTTTAAAAAACACCCTTATCTGATTACAATATATTAACATTCCACTTCTCTATCTACTTTGTCCACATTGTGATCTCTAATCCCTCAAATCTTCACTTCTCTAAGACACTTATCACTCCTGTGCTAGCTATACCCTCTAACTTTCCCCATTTTGACCCCTTAGTGAATTAGTTAAATTTTACACTGTCCTTTTCTCTAATCCCTTGTTCCCTTATCATATCTTCAATTGTGCCCTGCCAAACCTCAGCCTTGGATATCTCCCAACAGTCACTTCCTTCACTTCTATGCACATACTGTAGAATGACAATGAGCAAAAACATGTAACTATCCTGAGTCCACACAAAATCTATGTTACATGACCTTAACTGATCCCTCACTGCTATTTGGCAATCTTTTTATACTTCCTTAATTAACTTACTATCTCACTCACCACAGTGATTCTTTGAAATCTTTTCCATCCTTCCTCAAATCACCCTTAACTTTCAACTAAAATTACTCTCTACAATATTACTAATGACCTCTTAATTTCCAAATACAATGTCACTTTCTCAGTTTCTTCTTTCCTAATCTTTCTGCAGTCTTTGAAACTATTAATTATCCTCTTCTCCTTGATGCTTATCTTCTCTTTAGGTTTTCGGGACACTAATTTCCTGATTTTCTTCCTACACATTTGGTCACTCTTCAGTTTTCTTTGCTGGATCTTCATTCAGGTCATGGCCACCCACCATGGATGTTCCCTCTCCTGGGTACTCTTCTATTCTCTTTCTGTGCTATTCCACTTGTTATTCTTATCAGCTCCCATGGATTGAATTATTATCTTGATGCTGATGATACTTTAATCTATATTTCCAGCCTTAACCTCTTTACTGATTTTCAGTCTCACCTTTCCAAATGCCTTTCTAGAACTAAGATGTCTTGTAGACATCTTAAAGTCAACTTGTTTATTTTTCTTCCCAAACTTCTCCCCTTCCAAACTTCCCTATTACTGTCAAGGGAACCAACATCCTCCTGTTCTCCTAGATTTGCAACCTAAGTGTCATCTTCAATGCCCCACTCTCTCATCCCCCCCCATCCAATCTGGAGGCAAGTCCTATTGATTTTACCTTTGCAACAACTCTTAAATTAGCCCCCTTTACTCCTCTGATATTGCCTCTTCTCTAGTGCAGGCACTCATCTCCTCACACTTGGACAATTGAAATTGTCTTCAAGTGGGTCTCCCACCACAAGTCTCTCCCTACTTCAGAACATCTTTTGTTAACCTGTCAAAATGATTTACCTAAAGGGTAGGTCTAACCATGTTAACTCCCTACTTAATAAGCTCCAGTGGCTCCCTATCACCTCTAAGATCAAATATATAATCCTCTGTTAGGTATCCAAAGCCCTAAATAATCTAACTCTACTTCCATCTTTCCAGTATTCTTACCCTTTCCCACCTTGTCTTTTGTGATCCAGTGACTGGCTTCCTTGCTGATTTTTGAACAACACACTTCAGTTTTGAACTGAGGATATTCATTAGCTGTTAATTCTCTCCCTCCTCATTTCTGCCTCCTGGCTTCCCTAGAGTTCTTTTAAGTCCTATCTAAAATCTCACCTTCTACAGGTAGCATTTTCTCATCCCTCTTAATTCTAGTATTTTTCCTCTGTTGATTATTTTTTGTTTATCCTGTATGTATCTTGGGTATATATAGCTGATTGCATATTGACTCTTCCATTAGATTATGAACTCCTCAAGGGTAAGAACTGACTGTCTTTCCTATCTTTGGATTTCCAGTACTTGTGCCTGGTGCATAATAAATGTTTATTAACTAACTGATTCCAAAATACGGCACCTTTATCTGAACTTTGAGGGAAATTAGGGTAATCTAAGAGATAAAAATGAAAAAAAAACAGTGCATCTCAAATGTGGGGCACATAGTCTATGAAAATAGAAAATGAACAAGTGATTAATGAATGAATCCATAAGAACATTTAATTAAGTATTTATAATAGTTCATTCATAATAATATATGAATGAGATGTCAGTAGGGAAGATAATTTTGTTCTGGTTCCAGTGTGGAGGATACTGATCTAGTTGGTGAGGTATAGGTCATTGTTGGAAGGCAGATGGCCTGGAGATGGCCCAGATGGATAGTTGTATATGGATAGGATGTATAGTCTAACCATAGCCGGCTTTTAGGGCCAATCACTAAATATGGCTGCCTAAATGAATGACTGACAATCTGATTGAGAATTATCAATCAACCAGATTGGAAACTAGAGTGGAAGCTCCAAGAAGAAAGAATTAAATTCTTTTCTAGACACAGGAACATGGATTTAGGAAGAGTGTGACAGTCTAAATCTCAGGTATTGAATATTAGTAATGCAAGAAGGCAAATTTAACTGTACCATAAAATTATTAAGGTGAGAAATGTGTAAAATGTCTGAAAAAGAAAGTGGGCAACATATTGTGAAGAGATTTATATACCAAACAAAGTAGGGTTTGTATTTCATCCTAAAGGTATCAAGGAGTTATGTGAGGATGGATTGGAGAAGGGAGAGAGATTTGAACTAGTGAGACCAATTAGAAAGCCATTGCAATAATGCAGGCCATCTGAATGGAGAGAAGTAGATAAAGGCAAAAGATGTTGTAGAGTTATGAAAAGAAAAGACCATTCACTAGATGTATGGAGTATCTGAGAGCAAAAAGTTTGATTGACTCTGGAGTTTTGATCCTGGGTGATTAGAAGGCTGGTGTTGCCTTAACTAAAATAGTGAGGTTAGGGAGAGGAAAGACTTTGAGAAAGATACAAGTTCTGTTCTGAATATAAAATTTAAGATGACTAATTTTAAGTGTCCAATAAGTAGTATGGAATTGAAACTCAATAGAGAAGTTAGGGATGGATATATTGGTCTAGAAGCTATCTATATAGATGTGGAATGTGCTAGGTGCATTCATTGTTATGTTGCCAAAGCTGTGGTTATTCAGATCTAACTCCTTTCCCTATTTTCTGTGGCCACACATTTCCTTAATTATTTAATTAATTAGCTACTTGGGGATTATAGAGTTTTGCCACGGTATTAGGTGCCATATTATCCTACATATGCCAGTGGTTGCATGAGCTACTTCAGAAGATATTAAGTGTAGATATGGGAGTTTTTCTCTGCGTCTGCAGTCTCCATATCTCACAAGATGAATCTCTGTTCACTTTTCTAGGCCTTTTCTCTCTAGAACTAGGAGGTACAATTGACCCCAGGCTCTATATAGATCCAGAGATATGACCTGAAACATGCTAAAATTGACCAAAGTAGGCATTCCCCATCATCTCTGTTGTAAGAATCATTACCCAGATTTGTAATCTTATTTTTCTTTGTGCTCCTAAACTAGACATACTCTTTGCAGCAATTGAAAAGAGGGTTGTCTGTAATTGAGGAGTTTAAAAATAAGGACATTTTATGAGATTCTCCTACTTCTTTTAATACCTTTATTTTGATGTCATATATTTCTCTACATTAGATATTGTGTCATGACCCAGGATTTGTCCTAAAAAGGGAAAAAGAAAACCTATATACCATACTTACTTATCTAAAAGAGGTTCATTAATGGATATGCTTTGCAACTGGCTAGAGATAAGAGTGAAATGCTGTTGACCTATAAGTCTGTTTGCAGTTTGAAGTGTTGTAGTTTGCTGTGGTGGTGGGGCAGGTCTAACGATGGCTCCCCAGCTTACATATCTTCCAGGAAAAGTTTCATCTTTAACCTGTGGTAGAGGAGATCTCTTTTCAGACAGGCCAGGAAGGTGATTCATAGAAAATAAAGTATTCTTTGGTACTTAATGTTTCAAATCTGTTTAGAATCTTTTTGTATGTTAATTAATTTAAGGAAATTGTAATCTGAAATTGGAAATTTTTACAATTGACTTAAGGTTCGCTAACAAGGGGAGTCTTATCTATGATGCTAGCTGCTATGGAGACGTTTGGACTCAGATCCATACATATGAAGTAATAATTGAAGAAAGAAGGAGAAGCATTTTCAGCTTGTTTTAAAGGAAAAAACAAAAGAAAATAAGAAAAAATTGATACTTGTAGGATAGTAGCCAATTGATGTGATAATGAATCTTCCTAGGGAATTTTGGCTCTTTAATGACTTGACCAGTGCTTAGAGAATGGTATTGGATATTCCTTCAGAATGAGGATTAAATGCTTTGTGGGATTGCTAATAGCTTTTTTCACACTTGAGATTCTATGTATGAATGCTATTTCAGATTAATTAGGAAAGAGAATCAATTTCCAATGAGCAATGAAATTTATGAGGATAAATTTTAATAAATATTACTCTATAGAAATTTATTTAAGCTTGTATGTATTTTGTTCATATGTTCTAGTAAGCAAAATCAAGTTATTTATTTTTCTTAGGATGAAGAAGGCTACCATTTGTGGTTACAAAATTCAGAAAAAGAAATACATCTTAATATATTCAATAAGAAAGAGTAATAGTAACCATAAGCTAGGTGCTATGAAATGAATAGAGCAGTCATAGTTTGAGAAGTGCTCCAATAAATTCCTATTCTTTTCCCCCTTCTACATAGTTTTTTTTGTTTTGCTATGAAAACATAGCAAAACAAAACAAAAAACTATTAAATACAAATTAGTATTATTGTCATTAGTCCCTCTTTCTTCCTTTCTTCCCCAACCAGTACAAGGAGAAAAAGAATAACAAAAAATGTATTTGACATTTGACATATCTGAAAGGCTGCTGAGGGTTCCTTGACAACTACTTTGAGGAAACACAGGATTGGAGGTGCTGGAACCTAGCATACTCATGTCTCTAGTGTAGAGTCCCCTCCTAGGTGATCTATTTCCATTTTGCTTTTTCCTGTCTACTTTTTGGTAGTAGCATTCCAAAGCTTCACAAAGATTTCCCTGCTCAACAAGAGGGATCTAATTTCATACTTTACTCTATTCCATCTGGCTGCAGTGGCAATGCTAACTAGGAGATGCTTCTTCATTTAAACAGCTAAGAGGGAAAACCCCAAATAGAGTCCTGGTGGGACTCTTTTCTGCCTCAAGTCTTTGACATTTGTGGTAGGAAGCCTCTTCAAAAGCGAAGGAAACAGAAACACACGGACTCCGAAATACATTTCCTACTTTCTCCATAGCCTCATTAATCCTTTACATTTCAGTCATTTCTGGGAAACATCAGAAAAAGCCCTGTTTTATATGCAATATATGTTGCAGAATCACAGGATCTCAGAGTTCATCCTTTCTCTCATCAAGAGATCCTTCTACAGTATCCTTGTCATTTTTTAGTCCAACTTCTTATGAACATCTCAAGCTTGATGTCTTATAGAAAACTTAAGCCTAATATGTCCAAACTAAACTCATTATCTCTCCTCCCCCCTCCCAATCCCCACAGGCACATTTGACTATATGAAGACTGTATGACATTAAAAGTTCCATAAACTGTTATTTTTGTTTGGAAGAAATATGACTCTGGACAGGATTAAAATATTTTCTGAAAATTCCAGAAACACAAATGTGTGAATAAATTGAATACCAAGTCTCCTTGTTGTGCTAGAATACCCCAAAAGAACACTATTTCTTAGAAAACTTTATCCCAGAGAGAAGATTCTGGGAAGATGCCAGAAAATTATCCAAATTATCTTAACAACAAAAACATAACATCCATAACCACAGCCACAACCACAACAGCACCAAAAAGAACATCACCTTTGAGGGAATGTAGAACTGCAGAAATAAACAAAATGAATAAACAGTTGTTTTCCTAGGACAATTTGAGAAATCCAGAGGAAGAACCTCATTTCCAAGAGCAGAGGTGTAGACTGAGTGAAGTACAAATACTTCCGTGGTGACTTTGCAGAATCAACAAGCAAGGAGCCCTGGGAATTTCTGGATTGGGAGGCAGCCTTGGCTTTAGAGACTTTTATTTTTATAGACTGTATGGGGGTCTGATAGCTGAGTAGGAGAAGATTAAAGAAACTTCTACTTTGGAGGATGCCAAGCACAGTGCTGGCCAGATCTGTTCCAGGTGTGACTGCTAGGGAGAAGGAACTAGAACACCTGATAAGTATAGTCACTGGCTGTGGGCACTTGCTGGGAAGCAGAGTCCTTGGTTTTAATATCAGAGCAGAGAATAATTAATAAATAAATAAGTACATACATATATAATATAGTTAAATACATAAATAAACAAACAAACAAATAATATAGTTTGCAGTCATCCAAGGGACTGCAGGAAGCAAGATCATTTGTGGGACAGTGTGGCTAGGGGCTCTTACTATGCTTTAAGAGTAGAGAAAAGAGACTTTGCCTTACTTCTCCCAGCTAAGGTCCATTTGGATCTTGGTGCTATTTCCATCATGGCCTCGGTTTGCCTTATGCTTTGGTTCCTAGAGAGTGAGGGGGGGCTGGAGTCTAATCTCAGCTTCCTGTCCTTGGAAAAGCTTGGGACTGCAGACAGTCTCTTTCCCTCCCTTTCTTCCATTCCATCCCTCACCTCCCAGAAATCCAGTTGTCTATAGAGCCTCTACACGAGAACTCTTTGGGAATCTTTGCCAGTTTATCACTAGCTACAGAATACTCCCTTTGGCATCTTTGTCCTACCTGCATAACTTCTACAGACTTCATTGTAGCAACCAGAATTCTGGATATCTATCTAGAGAAAGATCCAGGGGCAGCTAGGTGGCGCGGTGATTAGAGCACCAGCCCTGAAGTCAGGAGGACCTGAGTTCAAATCTGGTCTCAGACACTTAACATTCCCTAGCTGTGTGACCCTGGGCAAGTCACTTAACCCCAATTGCCTCAGCAAAAAGCAAAAAAAAAAAAATAAAAAATAAAAATAAAAATAAAAAATAGAGAAAGATCCAGATGATCACAGACTTTCATGCATCGTTGCAGATGTGCCTACTATTGAGCATAGTACACAGGTGGCTTTCTAGGCAAGAATTGGAATGTATCATTGGGCATTCAGTTATGATGATTTCCTGGAGGACCCACAATGATGGCTTCACCTTCATCTGACATGTGTAGTAAGGTTCTGTGGAAAAAGCCGGCAATCCCACATTGGAAGTACCAACAACTTTCCAAGGTTGAAGAAGAAGAAAATGCTTTCTCTATAACCCCCTCAGCTTCCAATAACCATGTGAACAAGGTTCCAGTGGTGAAAGCAAGGATACAGATGCCATCATAAATTATCTAATTAATAAAACAGACCCAAGAGAGCATCCAGTTCTTTGAGCAGCAGGCAAGGTTGAGAGATAGACTCTCCAATAAAGGCCTCACTATAGAAGAAGCCAAGTACCACCATGTAGTAAAGGCAGTCCATAAATTGAAGTTACAAGATGGAGATATGACAAAAGAAAATAAACTGTTTCAGCCCAGTCCACTCCAGATAGTAATCTAATTTTTCTCCCAAGCAAAAATTCAGAGGCCAGTTTATTCATAAATTTTCCGCTACCTTACCTGGTATAGATGTCAGCACTAAGGACTCTGAAAATGGAGATAGAAACAAATCCTCATTGAAAAATAGAACCCTTTTGGACCAAAAATCTTTTATAAATATGACTTGGGTCCTACAGAGGTATTCAGAAACATCATCAATGGAGCTCATCTGGGTTTAGGCAGCTAGAAATGCAATAGATACAACAATTTTCAAGCCACTTAAGATGGTTTTCTTTGGTGAACCACTGTTATACAGAGAGAATATTTTAGATTTTTCTTCCTTCCCACCTACCTTGCACTCAACATAAGAAAGCTATCATCCATTTATAATTCTGCTAAGAATAATATTCCTGGGGAGGTACTGATTGTTTCTTTAAATATTTGTAGCAAAGCTTGAATCTTCCTAATGCAGGACAACCTATTCTGTAATGCATTAAAATTGGTCTGAATAACTTCTTAAAATTCAGTCAACTACAGCCAATTATTGCTCTATAGAAATATTTTAGCAAGCAAGGGAAATAATTAAAATCTAATGGACTTTGTTCTATATATTTATCTAAGATATTTGTTTAGTGGTTCTTTTCTTTAATAAAAGACATTCCTATTTTCCATCTTCATTGCTGGAACTAACAACTTCTTCTTAGAGAACACTGGTTCCAGAGCCCTAGTTCTTGGTTTAATCCTGAATAAGGATACAGAGACAGTAGTCTAATAGGGAATGTTTGTTGGAAGTGGAGACTGCTGTTATCCTGTGACACTTAACTCATATAAAAGATATTTAAAATGTATTAGTTCTTTGGTTAAGGGCTTCAAGTGGAAGATTTGGTCTTTTCTGCCCTACTAGCAGACTTTTCTTTTCAAAAAGACTTAACAGACCCAAATAATAAAGATTATAGTCTATTAGTGAATGGCAAAATCATTGGTACCTCCAGTATATGAATAAGGAATCTTTGTTCACTTTAGCAATAGGTGGCACACTAAGCTCACAGAGACTAATAACTGATTCTGTTAAATTTTTGATGCAGAGGAAAAGCTGAAATCACTTACCTTTTAAAAACTTGAAAAGTCAAGGAAGCTCAGTAGAGTCTTCAGTGATCTGAGGTAAATCATCCTGTGACTTTTAATACCCTTCCTAAGCATTAGTATGAATATGTTCTTGTTATAAAAAGTTTAGTGGCTAGGAGAAATAAAAACATTTCTCTTTGAGAACATAAAAAACAAACAAAAAAAGAGGAGAGAGGAAAGCCCAAGGTTGAACCCCAGGACAGACCTCAGAAAATAACAGTAAGAAGAACCTGAGGCATGGGACATTATTCCCCATACCTTGGTAATAAAACTTAATTATACTGATAGCTGCTAAAAACAAAACAAAACAAAATTAAAATGAGTAAACAAAGGATAAAGAACACTTTATAGCTATTTTGGAGATAGAGAAGTTCTGGGTTTATATTCAGAAGAAGATAATGGAACAATTTTTCAGTGAGAAACATCAAATGGTTCCAAACATAAAAAGAGTCCTTAAAAAGGAGTTGGGTGGGTGGGTGGAGACAAAATAACAGAGTAGATATGTCTTTATCTGAGCGTCTCCTAGTGTCCCTCAGATCAACAGCAGATGAAGCTTCTGAACTGGTTTTAGAGTGATAGATCTTACAAATATTTGAAATATAACAAATTTCCAGCACAAGATGCTTTGGGAGAACTTCAGAAAAGGCCTGTTTCAATTGGGCAGGGAAAGAGGCAGCCGAATACAGATTCAGGTATGCCAGGATCCAGGGCATTACAGTGGCCAGGAATCAACTGGGAGGTGCTTAGGCTACTCTGTCCTGGTTATAAGGCAGTGGATCAACAGATTAGCTCTGAGACATCCAAAGCAAATACAAAAAGCAAATAGTGAACCTCTAAATCCCAGAAAAACACAAGACGTGGTCACACCTACCCAGCATTGGAAGACAGTCAGCAGCACCAGCCCAGGGCAACCTAAAGCAGTTGTCACCCCTTTGCTCTAAGAATAGACCCCAACCTTTAAAAATGAGCACAAAAGCAAAAAGAATTCTGACTATAGATAGTTTTTTATGGAGAAAGAGAAAAACTGACCTAAAAGCCTTAGGATCCTAAAGGCAAATCATCTCCAAATGAAGGCCCAAAGGGTGATATAATTTGGTCCCCATTTCACAAAGTTGTCTTGGAAAAATTCAAAAAGGAGTTGAAAAAAAGTTGGGGAAAGGAAATGAGAGTTTGGATAAAGCAAAACAAATTGTCTAAAGAAAGCACCTTAAAATAGTTTTGATGAAACCACCTCCAATTGTACACTGAAGAAAGCCATATACACCCAGAGAGAGGGATGTGAAATGTGGACCACAACATAACATTCCCATACTCCTTGATTGATGTTTGCTTACATTGTGTTTCCTTTATCTGATATATCTTTTGTGTAGATAAGATTTTTCTTGCACAACAATGATAAGTTTGGAAATATGTATACATATATTTGATTTGCCAATATTTTAACATACTTAACATGTAGTGGATATCCTGCCATCTAGGGGAGGGGTGGGGAGTTGGGGGGAGCTACAGTAAGAATTACAAGTAGGCAATTACTACTTTGAAGGACTATAGGCCTTGGAATGCCATATTTCATAAAACAAAAGAGCTGGGATTATAACCAGAGGTAAATTAATCAGCAAGGTTAACTATAATCCTAAAGGAGAAAAATAATGTTTAATGAACTAAGAGACTTTCAGGTATTTATGACAAAAAGAGCAGAATTTAAGGAAAATTTGAACATATATCATGCAGGAGAAATATATGGTAAACATTAAAGACCAATTATAAGGGACTAGAGGCCAAATTATGTACTCCTTATAGGTAAAAATATAATTATTTTTCTTATGATTGTCATCATTATTTGGATAATTTGAAAAAAAGCTTGGGCTAGCTATGTATGATGAGATAATTCTAAGTAAATAAAACTGTGTAGGGAGAGATAAAAAGGAGTAATTATCTCATATCAATGAGGCACAAAAGGAATAATTGATACAACAGAAACTAGCAGGAGGGAGGATGAGTACTCATGGAATTTTACATGGAAAGGTATGTCTTCTAAATACAGAAAGAAATAAGAGAAGAAATCTTGGAGGAATGGGAAGATTAAGGAATAGGAAAGCAAGGTAGCAGGTAAAGATAAATCAGATGAGTGAGGAGAGATGGGAATAGGGTAAGAAGAATAGTAAGGAACAATAGGAAGGAGGAAAATATACAATAAGTAATTATAACTTAGAATGTGAATGGAATGAATTTACCCATAAAATGGAAACTGAGAGCAGATTAAAAATTTGAATTCAACAGTATATTGCTTTCAGGAAGTGCTATAAAAATGAGAGATACACAAAAAATAAAATAAAGATCAGGAGTAGAATTTATTATGTAAAAAAGGGTGTAGTAATCATGATCTCAGACAAAGTTAAAACTAAGATAGATTTAATCAAAAGAGAAAAAATAAGGAGACTACACTATGTATCAGCAATATTATTTACTATTGTTTTAGACAATTTAAAATGACTAGATGGTATGTATAGCTATCACAACAGACACAGGAACTATATGAACATAAAACACTTTTTATGCAAATAAAATCAGATCTCAATAATTGAAGTAATATTTATTCTTCATGGACAGGTAAAACCAATAAAATAAAAATGCCAGTTTTACCTAATTTATCTATTTATTCAATGCTATCCCAATTAAATTAATAAATATTATCTTATTGAGTTAGAAAAAAAGAATAACAAAGTTCATATGGAAGAACAAAAGATCAAGGATTTCAAAGAAACTGGGGGAAAAGATATAAAGAAATCAGATTCAGCAGTATCAAACCTTAAACTACATTATAAAGTAAAAATACTATTCAGGCATTAAATTGATAATTTTGAATATTTTAAATTAAACATTTCTTGTATAAATAAAACCTATGCATCCAAGAATAGAAGGAATGCAGAAAATTGGTGGAAAAACTTTCATCATCTCTCAGATAGGATGTGATTGGGTTGGAATATTGCTGCAGTGTAAGAAATGAAGAGCTAGTTGATTTAGAAAAACACAGGAAGACATATTTATAAAAACACATGTTATACACCATCTGAGAAACAGATTACAAATGGTTATAAGTATGGTACAGTTTTACATATATGTGTAGTTTGAGTATATAGGTGTATGTTTATAGATATCTATGTGTATTCATGCATTATATATATATGTGTGTGTGTGTGTGTGTGTGTGTGTGTGTGTGTGTGCTTAATTGTAGCATTTTTTAGGGAAGAAGTAGAGGTTTGGGGGGAGAGGGGAAAATAAATTTAAAAGCATAGAGTGGAGAACAAAAGAAAACAGAGAAGCAAAGGAAAGCTAGGCAGCTTTGAACACAATGAGCAGTATTTATTTCATTTTCTTGAAATTGATATTTATCACTTTCTATTGAATGCTGCCTTATGTTCTGCTGGGTATATGACAATTTTTTTGTCTTTTCTTTTTTGTATTTAAGTTTAAAACAAATAATAAAATTTACTAAAAGAAACAAAGAGAAAAGAAAGTCTTATGTTCAAGATGAGAATCCCAGGATAATTTCTTTAACTTCCCTCTTGAGTTCTTATTTTTTATTCTTTGACCATCTTCAAAATCTTTTGCAGTGGTCCACAAGATTATGCTATGTTAAATTTTATAAAGGGCTACAAAAATTTTCAAACTCAGATGAGTGAATCAGTGAGTGAATGAAAAAGCATTAAGAACTTACTATAAACAAAGCATTGTACTTGGAAAACATCACAAAGAAGCATTATTGCTGATTTTTTTCTGAATTGACATGCCTTAGTTATACAAATTGGATTTAATATATTCATTAATTTTCATATTCTCTCAGTATTTCCCCAGGGCCATTTTCCCCATATTACTGGTCAAATATATTTGTTTTTCCACCTTCTGAAGTTTCCTTTGTGTTCTCAAAAATCTTGCTTGATAAGTCACACTACATTAGTCATATACTTTCCCATAGAAGCTTTTCCCTTTGTTTTCTAATGAAATACATCCACAAAATATAAAATTGCTTTGAAAAACAAAACATTTTCACAGAAGCAGAGGCTTTTATTTGTTAATAGGCTTTAAATGTGTTTTTCTTCCTTGTCCCCCAGGTTGAGATTAGACACAACTACCCCTGTTTCCATAATTAAATGAAAGACCCCATGTACAGCTTTTCTTCCTAAAATGCACCATGATGCCTCCTGGGATTTATAAGTTGTTCATTGATTCAAACAGAAAGAAAATCTGCCAACATATTAATAATTACTTTCTACTTTCTGGCAAAGTCTTAGAGAAATATAATTAATGTTTACTTGAGAAAATACAGAACAGAGCTGACTCCACTGGACTTTTCTTTTATGTGTCCTATTCACTTGGCAGCATCATCACTATTCAAGGCGTCCTTGATTATGATCACCAAATTGAAAAAAAATTCAGTGTTCATTTAATTCTGAGGAAAAACTGTATGTATGGGAACTTTGTATACCTTTGGGTTTACATATAAAATTTTTGGATGAATCCCACAAAGTTGCTTCCTCTATGAAAAGGGCACCTGGGTGGGAATTCATTTAACAAACTGTGCTGGAAATAAATCCCCTTACTTGCACCAAAAGTCTTTGACCGAGAAAAGTTTGTACCTAGTCTTTTCACAAAAGAAATTAATCATCTACATATGGTTATGAAGAATGTTTTGAAAAATTTCTTTGATTCATATTCATTAACAACATTCTAGGATCCTTTGCTCTAAAGTTCCAGGATAACAGTGTCCCATAAAATACTGTTCCTGTTTCCACCCTGGCCCAATGGCTATCATCTAAAGGATTCAATCTCTGTGGAGAAGGATCCTCTCATCTTCATCAACAATCCTATTAACTACTGAACAATTGCTGCTAATGAAATTATAATACCAAGAGTCCTAGAGACAGCAGAAATCTCTAAAGGTACCACCCTGATTTCATCCTTGCCCAGCAGCTAGTATCCAAGAGAGGAATCTTTGTATTGCCACAGCTACTGAAGACTTGTAAAAGAAAATTCTTAATTCCTAAATCCTTAGTCCTGTCATATGGTTTAACATCAGAAACAGTGACAATGGAAATGATATCAAAGAACAGGTATTACTATATACTTTTGCTAAGAACAATTGTTTTTTCCCTTTTGACTAGCAACTGAAATCTCCTATGTATGCTTACATCCTCCTGCCTTTAAAATGTGAGCTTTTTGTCCAAAGGAACTCTTCTTTTAATTTGTATCCCTAGCACTTATCACAGTGCTTTGTATATAGTAAACACTAAATAAATGTTTTTTTAAAACTACTCATCCATTAATTCAAGAGAGTAAAAGGAAAAAAAATTTTGGAAAATGTATGTTAATTGAATTCTTTATGCTGCTTTCAAATTGGGGCTGGGGCCTGACACTTAAGTGTATATGACAAAACAATTAGAGAATAGGAGAATGAGTCAAATCCTCCTCTGCTTTGGTAGAAATAATGGGACTTATTTTCATCTTAATGATATCTTATCTTACAACCATCTGTCATTTTATCCTCTCTTCTCCCCCTCTAGCCTGATGTCAGCCTGTCAAGGCAATACTAACCTAATTTCTACTTAGGCATTTATAAAAGTAGCCTTGTTTCTCTCCTCACCCCTTCAACATCCCCAGCTCTTCCCCAGATAATTATCTATAATGAAGCTCCTCTTTGAGATTCTTTTTTGTTTGGTGTAGAATAGAGAGTTTCACAGGATGAGTTAGTATGGGTGACTTTTGAGTTGCATCTCTTGACATCTTTTCCCTCAAATATATCTTACTTTAGACTTTCCCTGTTATTTTTATAGTCAATTGCACCCCATCGTTTTTGGTCCCCCACATTTATAATTTGGTGTTATCATCCAATCCTCACTCTTATTTTGCAAAGAAAGTGCTTAGCATGGTACCTAGCAAATAACAGATTAATAAATGCTTTTTTCCTGTTCTCTTCTTTATTCATCATCCTGTGTATACAATCAGCTGCCAAATACTGCCATTGATTCTTCTCTAATATCACTTGCTTTTGCACTCCAATTCAAGCCCTATATCAGATTTTTACAATAGCCTTCTAACTCATCTCCTTACCTTTAGTGTCTCCACTTTCAATTTATTCTCCATATAGACAAAGCGATTTTCCCAATGTATAGGCCTGACTACGTCAATCTCCTCAGTTTCTTCAGCTGTAAAATTGTGGGAATAATTTTGGTTAAAAAAGAGCAGTGACATCATAGGTAATGTCTTGATTTGCACATAGTCATCAACCTCATTCTTTCTTCCAGAGTCATCAAAGTCCAATGGCAAAGAAAAAGTAAAGATAATTGATGATGGCCCAAAGCTCAGTGGATGACATTGGAGTCCCTGATGTCTGACCAAGTTCTAAGCAATTCATAATACCTGCTTCAGCCACCTTCCTGGTCATTGGAACAAATTGTTCTCATGTGCCCCTTCTGCTGGGGATGTCTTCATATGTTTGGTGTAGATATCCCCCTGACTCACCAAAGAGTAGGACTGTCAGTTACTCTCTGGTTTAGCCCATCTACCAAAATGGTTTTATTGAGGTATGGCCACTGTGTATGCTGCAGTTTCTTGGAACCACAATTGAGCGTTGGGTGATAGGAGGATACCAAAAATTGATGGCAAGCCCTTATATCAGAAGTGCTAATCCTCCCTGAATACTCCATATACCCTAGTGGAAATAATAGTACCTGTTTTGCAAGAATGTTTGTGAGAATCAAATGAAATGATATTTGTAAAGTACTAAGCAGATTATCTGCCACATAGTAGACACTATATAAGTGCTCATTCTCTCTGTAACTTCCCCCCAATAAACTCTAGTAACTATCTATAGGGTCAATCATTATTTCATTTTTGTCTCATCTTTTTTTCAATTTTTTACTTTTATGTAAGATTTTAATAAATAATCAATACAGTATGAATATAAATGAATAAATAAGAACATATTGGGGGAGAATGCCCCAGAATATTTTAGTGATAGAATGGTATTTCTAAAATGTTTGGAGACCATTTCTCTAGGTTACAAAATTTTCAGGGTCAGTTCATTCTTTCTCCCTTTCTATTTATCTGCTTTATTTCCCTCCCCCTTTTTTTTCTTTTTAGTGTTGAGTAAAGTGTCTGTTGAGAATGTTCTCAGTGCAATCATCTAGATTCCCCTAGAGAAAGGGAACAGAGTTACAATGAAAGATACCATCCATAGCCTTTAAACTTAATGAACAGCAATATCTCATGGTCACTGAAGGTAGCTAATAAAAAGCTTTAGAGATCAAATATAGATATTTGATTTGAATCAGACCCTTAGAACATCCCTCACTGAAAGGAATGCAGTATTGAACTCAGGATCAGACTGATTTATTTTTTTAATATTTGTCTTTTTAATCTTTGAAATCATTTATGTCCTCATGTAGAAAACAAATAAAAGCTATTTGAATTTTCATTTCCCCCTCTTAAGAAGTCACTTTTTATATTAGCTACTTAATTTTTTTCAATTATTATCACCAAGATCTGCTTCTAAATGTTATATAATATAGGGAAATATGAGAATGATCTCAAGATATATGTGTATAGAAAAATCTGAATCAAAGAAAATAAGGAAAATTAAAAATCTTAGTTGTGATCTTAAATTACTAAAAAATAGTACCCTTCCCCTTCCCCAAACATAAGGTGATATATTCACATCAATTGAGCCAACATGACTTCCAATATCAATACAGTGCAGCCTGTCTGCATTAGAAAAACAGGTTGTAGTTTATTTTTCCATAAGTCTCATTAGCATGGAATTGACAGCTTCTTTTTCTGGTATATTGATTATGGTAATGTGGTATTTAACAGAAAGAACACAACATAGTATTTCAGTACTTTTGAAGAGGGGAAGACTCAACAATTGCTTTTATTGGTTCAGGGAATTCCTGGTAGAATATTTTTTTCTACAGAGGAAATTAACAATTGTTTTGTGATTTATAGTCTTAGACAATTTCACAAGGCACTGTGGAATGAAAAGACTTTACTAAAGTCACACAATTAGTATGGCTGAGAAGTTACATTTGATCCAATTCTCCCTGATTCTGGAATTGGATTTCTATTCTATTGTATCATACTGTCTTGATTGTTTAAAAAAATCTAAATTTGAATTTGACCGTCTTGAATCCAGAAGTGCTAAAGATTGAGGTAGAAAAGGAGTTAAATGTACCAGCAAAAAATAGATATGCTTTTAATCTGGAACCATGGGAGGATAACCAGTAACTGTGATGACTGTGTATCTCGACTGATGAAAAATGACCAAGTGGTGAGGAGCAAATGTACTGGCAGAAAACAGGAAGCAGACACATAATTCACAAACCAGACAGTGAGAGAGATGCTACTGAATAAGAATAAGCAAGAGAGAGGGTATGTTTATGAATGAGTTCAGAAGTGTGGAAGGATAGAAACTACCAGCCATATGAAATATGAAATGGGGTCCATATCTCTGCTGAGGGTCGCTTATTTTAGTTACCAAAGGGGTAACTAAAATGCAAGTGTGAGTATGTTGGGGGATAGAGTGAGTGGAAAAAAGCAGATATTGGAATGACTTTAAAGAAAACTAAATAGAAGATGCAGCTAAAATAATGTTATATAACATCTAACTGGGGGTAGTTAGGTGGTGTAGTGGAGAAAATCCTGGGCCTGGAGTCAGGAAGTTGTTATTCTTGATCAGCTGGGTCCATCTCTTCATATCTTCACTTGGGGTTTTCTTGGCAAAGATTTTGGATTTCCTTCTCCAGGTCATTTTACACATAAGGAAACTGAGAAAAAATAGTGTTCAGTGACTTGCCCAGAGTCACACTTACAGTTAATAAATATCTAAGACTGGATTTGAATTGAGGTTTTCCTGATTCCAGGTCTAGTGTTCTGTCTACTATGCCATCTATCTGCCTAGGAATCAGGAAGACAAGCTCAAATCTGGCCTCAGACACTACCTCATTATGTGACTCTGGGGAAGTTTGTAAAAATGAGAAAATAATAATACCTACCTTGCAGGCTGGTAGTGAGTATGGAATGTGGTAATATTTGTAAAGGACCTAGGATATAGTAAGAATATATAAATTTTAATTATTATTATTATAATAATTATGTAGAACTTCTAATTATCCATAAATCTAAATTTCTTATACTAGCATGCAAGTCATCTAGAAATACTTCACAAAAGATATAGCTGATTATTTCAAAAGGCAAATTTATTCATTCATTCATCCCTGGATTCAGATCCTGCCTTTGACATATACTACTTTACATTCTAGGACAAATCATCTAAAGTTCTTCCTCTTCAGTTATCACAAGATTTCATAAAAGAACTGATATTTGAGTTGAATGCAGAAGGATAATTAGAACATTAATATACAGAGAAGAGGAGGAAAATACATCAGATAGAGAGAATGATATGATCCTAAGCACAGTGGTGGCAAAAACAGAAGAAGCATTATAAGAAGCACAAATGGTCAATATAGCTGAAGCAAAGTATATGATGGTATATAAAGGAAAATTAGGCTGGAAAGAAAAGTTGGGAGTACATTGTGGCAGTCATTTGAACTCCATGGCAAGATATACTTAAATCTGTAAGGGATCTAGACATCACTTTGATCAATTTTCTTATTTACAAATGAGGACACAAGTCTAATGGGATAAAGTCATATAGACAAAGTCACACAGAGCATAAAGATTTCCACTGAATCTATATTTTTTTTATCTCAATTTATGGAATTCTCCTTTATTATCACCAATATAAACCTGACAATTCAGTCTTATTAGTATTCCTAAATGAGCATTTTGTCTTCCTTATGGATTTCCAAATGGCCTTCTGTGACAATAAGACAAAAAAGGACTTGTGGGAATGATATGATGATGTTCCCAAAGCTTGAAAAGTAGCCAATGCAGTGGCTACCCACCATTCCAGAGGACTGATGATGATACATACTATCTACTAATTGATACAAAAGTTATGGATTCATGCTTCTGAGTGAGATATATTTTTGGATGTTGTCAATGCAGGAATTTGTTTTGTTTGATTATGTGTATTGGTTATAGGCTTTTCTTTTTCTTTTTTCCATTGAGGGAAGATATGAGAGAAAATAGTTTTGTTAATTTAAAAAAAATTAAAAACAAACAAAAATAAAATAGCTAGTGGAGAAGCCATGTGTTAAAAATGTAAAGAGATAATCTTGAAAAATAAGAGAAAATGTCTAATGTCTTATAACTGTAAGTTTTAAACAACAACAATAATAGTAATAACAATAACTAGCATGTATATTGTACTTAAAGTTTTGCAATGTGTTTTAAATATATTTTTTTCATTTGAACTTTATAACATCTTTAAAAGGTAAATGATGTTATTATTCCCATTTTACAGTTAAGGAAGCTGAGGTTGGCATAGGTTAATTAACTTGCAAACCTTAAAACAACTTATAAATGTCAGCTATTACTATTTATTTCATTAAGAATGGGAAAATAATCACAAAAACAATTTTGAGACTACTTGATGACATGATGTTTTTTCATCCAGACTGCTCAAAATTTGACTGAGGATTCTCCAGTTTCTACAGATAATATTTGTAAAGCACTTTACAAACCTTAAAGTTCTATGTGAATATTGGGTATTATTATAATTGGCCATTTTATTATTATCAATAGTAATGACGTTGAGGATTCTGATGAAATCTTGCTCTGAATTTCTATTCTCTTTGACTTCTTTGGAATATAGATCTAGTCATGACTGGGCCTAAATGTATGTATAGTTTTATAGTTCTTTGGGCATAATTCCAAATTGGTCTTCAACATAGTTGGATCAATTCATATCTCCACTAAGAATTGCATTAGTGTTCCATATTATATACAACATTTGCCATTCTCCTTTTCTTTCACATTAGCCAATCTGACATGTGTGAAGTAGAGCAATTTTATTTTGCATTTCTCTAATCAATAGTAATTGGAGTCTGATATTTGAAAGTCAAACTTTCTATTCAGCTCTAGCTTCAGGAATGCTTAAAGGTCCTATATTGCATGAAATATCCATTTCTTATCCCCCTTCCCCCAAAGGACTATGCTTATTTTACTGGGTAGATTATTCTTGATTATAATTCTAGCTCCTTTGCCTTCTAGAGTATGAAATTTCAAGCCCTTTGATAATTTAATGTAGAAGCTGCCAAATCTTATGTTAGCCTAACATGACATTAGAATTGTTTCTTTTTGGTTGCTTTCAATCTTTTCTCCTTCAATGTGTAGCCCTGGAACTTGGCTATGATATTCCTGGGAGTTTTCATTTTCAACTCTTTTCAGAAAATGTTCAATGGACTCTTTCAATTTAGGTTTTACCTTCTGGTTCCAAATATCAAGACAATCTTCATTTTTAATTTCTTGAAACATGATGTCTAGGCCTTTTTTTAAAATCATGGTTTTCAGGTAGTTCAGTAATTCTTAAATTATCTCTCATTGATATGTTTTCCAGGTAAATTATTTTTCTGATGAGATATTTTACATTTTGTTCTGTTTTTCATTGTTTTATTTTGTTTTATTATTTCTTGATGCCTCTTGAAGTCATTAGCTTTCAATTGCCCAATTCTAATTTTTAAGGAATTATTTTTTTTTTCAGTGAGAATTGTGCTTCCTTTTCTACTTGGCCAATTCTACTTTTTAAGGAGTTCTTTTTGGTGGACTTCCGTGCCTCTTTTTCCATTTTGCTAATTTTGCTTTTTTAAGATGTTATTTTCTTCAGTATTTTTAGTCCTCTTTTACCAAGCTATTGATTATTTTCTCTTTTTCCTTTTTTTTCTATGGCATGTAAAAATAATTTATATTAATTTTTTTTTAAATTTTGGGTTTCAAATTCTCTCTTTCCCCTTTCCCAACCCTGAGATAGTAAGCAATTTGATATAGATTAACTCTGTGTTATCACACCCAAAAATTCCAGATTATTCATATTGTGAAAGAAACACAGAACAAAAAATGTGCAAAATCTTTTAAACTAATACAGTCAAAATGATCAGTTTTATATTTTATAACATTCTTTATTTCTTATTCATAGATCTTACAGGTAAACTATTCCATGCTTCTCTAATTTGCCCTTGGTGTCCTTTCTGTCCAAATTCTGCACCTTTTCTTTAAGTACAATGTGAGATACTTATTTGTTTCTAGTTTCTGCCAAGCTGTTTTCCAGATTTTTGAGCTTATCTAATAAAAGATTACTGTGACCATTTACTATTGTATATTGTTTACCTAATGTATTCCACTGATGCACCACTCTGTTTTTTAGCCAATAGCAGATTGTTTTGATGATTACCAGTTTATGATGTAGTTTGAAATCTGTTAAGCCACCTTTTTCATATTTTTCATTAATTCCCTTGATATTCTTGGCCTTTTGTTCTTCCAGATAAATTTTGTTATTTTTTTCTAGCTCTATCAAATACTTTTTTTGGTAATTTAATTGATTATCATTGAATAAATAAGTTAATGTAGAGAACTGTCATTTTTACCAAATTGACTTGACTTACTCATGAGTAAATAATATTTTTCCAATTGTTTAAAGCTGACTTTATTTGTGTGGCAATTTTTTTGTAATTGTTTTCATATAGTTTCTGAGTTTGTCTTGGAAGGTAGATTTCCAAGTATTTTATATTTTCTACTACTATTTTTAAATGGAATCTATTTATCTATTGCTGCTTGACTTTGTTGATAATGTATAAAAATGCTGATGCTTTATTTTTGTTTGTTTTATATCCATCTTTGCTAAAGTTATTATTTCAACTGAACTTTTAATTGATTCTGTAGAATTCCCTAAGTAAACCATTACATCATTTGCAAAAGTAATAGCTTTATTTTCTCATTGCCATTTCTAATTCATTCAATTTCTTTTTTATGACTATACCTAGCGATTCTAGTAAAATATAGAATAATACGTGATAATGGGTATCCTTCCTTCACTCTTACTCTTACTGGAAAGGTTTCTAACCTATCCTCATTACAAATAATGCTTCCTTATAGGTTTAGATAGATCATGCTTATTTTAAAGAAAGCTCCATTTACTCCAATGTTCCCTAGTGTTTTCAATAGGAATGAGTGTTGTATTTTGTCAAATGACTTTTCTGTATCTACTGAGAAAGTTATATGATTTCTGTTGATTTTGTTATTAAAAGGGTCAAATATGTTGATGGTTTCCTAATATTAAATGAGCTCTACATTCCTGGTATAAATCCCACTTAGCTATAGTATATGATTCTTGTGGTATATTGCTATGATCTCCTTTCCATTTTATTAATCTTTTTGGTATCAATCCAATTTCCTGGCATGGTTCTGGTATACTCTCCATAATTTCACAGGTATAGATGTGTAGAACTTCAGTTTGATGGTCAGTCTAATATTTCTCTCTCATATTTTCTTTTGGAGCTTCCAAAACACTGAGCTAGGTCTGGCAACATATGGTTGATCTCATTATCAATGTGTAAATCTCTGGAAAGTATACTGCCAATGTAAGTGAATTTATCTACAGTATTGAAAACTTCATTTGCTGTAACAGGTGGTTCCACATATGGATGGTGTGGTGATGACTGATGGAGCACCCATGTTTTCTTGGTGCTAATTGTTAGGTCAAAAATTAGCACAAGCCGAAGAGAATTAATCCATACTTGGCTGCATCTTAACTTCAGAGCCTTCAACTGAGGACACAATCATTTGCAGACAAAAAAGTCATCCATCAACAACTCCCTCCACTTTAGTCTTGGCTTGTAGTCTTTTCAATTTGAGGAATTTACTATCATTGTGGTAGCTGACTTTGAAACCATATTTGTCCTAAAGAAAGGCAATTAACAACATGGCTGAAAACATGCTAAAAAGTATGGGAGCAAACAAACAACCTTATAGGCTTCCATTTGAACTGTCTTTTTTTATTAAAGCTTTTTATTTGCAAAACATATGCAAGGGTAATTTTTCAACATGGACCCTTGCAAAGCCTTATGTCCCAAATTTTTCTCTCCTTCCCCCACCCCCTATCCTAGTTGGAAGGTAGTCAAATACATGTTAATTATGTTAAATATATGACAAATCGAATATATGTATATACATTTATAAAGTTATCTTTCTGTCCAAGAAAAATTGGATCTACAAGAAAAAAAACCTCAGAAGGAAAACAAAATGCAAGCAAACTTCGACAGAAAGCTTGAAAATGCTGGTCCACACTCAGATCCCATGGGTCTCTCCCTGGGTATATATAGCTTTCTTTATCATTGAACAATTGGAACTTGTTTGAAACATATCATTATTGAAGAGAGCCATGTCCATCAGAATTGATCATCATATAGTCTTGTTGTTGCCATGTATAATGATCTCTTGGTTTTGCTCATTTCACAAAGCATCAGTGCATGCAAGTCTCTGCAGTCCTCTCTGAAAACATCCTGCTGGTCATTTCTTACAGAACAATAATATTCCATGACATTCATATACCATAATTTATTCAGCCATTCTCCATCTGGTGCACATCCATTCAGTTTCCAGTTTTTAGCCACCACAAAAAAGACTGCCACAAACATTTTTGCACATGTTTATCCCTTTCCCTCCTTTAAGATCTTTTTGGGATATAGGCCCAGTAAAAACATTTCTGGGTCAAAGGGTATGCACAGTTTGATAACTTTTTGAACATAGTTCCAAATTGCTCTCCATAATAGTTGGATCCATTCACAGTTCCACCAACAATGTATCAGTGTCCCAGTTTACCCACATCACCTCCAAAATTCATCATTATCTTTGCCAATCTGGCAGGTGTGTAGTGGTATCTTAGAGTTGCCTTAATTTGCATTTCTCTGATCAACAGTGATTTGGAACACCGTTTCATATGACTAGAGATAGTTTTAATTTCTTCATCTGACAATTGTTTATAGGCTGATAAATTTGAGTCACTTCTGAATACATTTTACAGAACCCTTAAATGTAAAAATGATTTCCGAATTTATTGCTTCCCTCCTAATCTTGTCTGCATTAGTTTTCTTTGTACAAAAACTTTTTAACTTAATATAATCAAAATTATCTATTTGGTGTTCAATTAAGAGTTCCAGTTCTTTGGAGACAAATTCCTTCCTTCTTCTCAGATCTGAGAGGTAAACTATCCTGTGTTCCTCTAATTTGTTTATACTGTCACTCTTTATGTCTAAATCCTTAACTCATTTAGATCTTATCTTTGTATGTGGTGTTAGGTGTGGGTCAAGCCCTAATTTCTCCCACACTAGTTTCCAATTTTCGCAGCAGTTTTTGTCAAATAGTGAGTTCTTATCCCCAAAAGGTGGGGTCTTTGGGTTTGTCAAACACTACATTGCTGTAGTTATTGCCTATTTTGTCCTGTGATACAATCCTATTCCATTGATTGACTACGCTATTTCTTAGCCAGTACCAAATGGTTTTGATGACCACTGCTTTATAATATAGTTTTAGATCTGGCACAGCTAGGCCACTTTCATCATCATTTTTAAAAAAAAATAATTTCCTTGAAATTCTTGACCTTTTGTTCTTCCAGTTGAACTTTGCTACTATTTTTTCTAGATCTGCAAAATAATTTCTTGGGAGTGTGATAGGTATGGCACTAAATAAGTAGATTAATTTAGTTAGTATTGTCATTTTTATTATATTTGCTCAGCCTTCCCTTGAGCACTTGATATTTTTCTAACTGATTGGGTCTGACTTCATTTGTGTGGAAAGTGTTTTGTAGTTTAGTTTGTATAGTTCCTGACATTCCCTTGTCAGATAGATTCCCAAATATTTTATACTATTGACAGTTATTTTGAATGGAATTTCTTTTTGTATCTCTTGCTGCTGGACTTTGTTGGTAATATATAAAAATGCTGATGATTTATGTGGATTTATTTGCTAAAGTTATGAATTCTTTCTAGTAGTATTTTAGTTGAGTTTCTAGGGTTCTCTAAGTATACTATCATATCATCTGCAAAGAGTGATAATTTGGTTTCCTCATAACCTACTTTAATTCTTTTAATATCTTTTTCTTCTTTTATTGCCAAAGCTAACATTTTTAATACAATATTGAATAATAATGGTGATAATGGGCAGCCTTGTTTCACTGCTAATCTTATTGGGCATGGTTCTAGTTTGTCTCCATTACATATGATGCTTGCTGATGGTTTTAAATAGATGCTTCTGGTCATTTTAAGGAAAAGTCCATTTATTCCTATACTCTCTTGTGCTTTTAATAGGAATGGATGGTGGATTTTATCAAATGATTTTTCTGCATCTATTGAGATAATCATATGATTTTTGTTAGTTTGGTTATTAATACAATTGATTATGCTGATAGTTTTCCTAATATTGAACCAGCCTTGCATTCCTGGTATAAATCCTACTTGGTCATAGTGTATTAGCTTGGTGATGAATTTCTGCAATCTCGTTGCTAATATTTTGTTTAAGATTTTTGCATCAATATTCATTAGGGGAATTATTCTAGAAATAATCCTATTTCTTTCTCTGTTTTCTCCCTACCTAGTTTAGCTATCAGCACCATATCTATGTTGTAAAAGGAATTTGGTAGAAAACCTTCTTTCCCTATTTTTTCAAATGATTTATATAGTATTAGAATTAGTTGTTCTTTGAATGTTTGGTAGAATTCGCATGTAAATCCATCTGGCCTTGGAGATGTTTGCTTAGGGAGTTGATTAATAGCTTGATCTATTTCTTTTTTCTAAAATGGGGTTATTTTTAAGTAATTTAATTCCTCTCCTATTAATCTGGGAAATCTACATTTTTGTAGATATTCCTCCATTTCATTTAGATTATCAAATTTATTGGCATAAACTTGGGCAAAATAATTCCTAATTATTGCTCTAATTTCCTCTTCATTGGTGGAATGTTTTCCCTTTTCATTTTTGAGACTAACAATTTAATTTTCTTCTTTCCTTTTTTTAATTAAATTAACTAATGTTTATCTATTTTGTTGGTTTTTTCATAAAACCAACTCTTAGTTTTATTTATTAATTCAATAGTTTTCTTATTTTCAATTTTATTAATCTCCCCTTTGAAAATTTTTCAGAATTTCTAATTTGGTATTTAATTGAGGGTTTTTAGTTTGTTCTTTTTCTCACTTTTTTAGTTGTAATATGTTTAGTATTTAGTTGATATATGTTTAGTATTGATGTTGCTTCATTATCTATGGTACTCTTTAGTAAAATATAGCTTCCTTCCTTGTCTCTTTTAATTAGATATATCTTTACTTTTATTTGATCTAAGATCAGGATTGCTACCCCTGCTCTTTTTTGTTCACCTGAAGCATAATAGATTATACTCCAGCCCTTTACCTTCACTCTGTATATATCATTATGCTTTATATGTGTTTCTTGTAAACAATATATTGTAGGATTCTGGCTTTTAATCCAGTTTTATGGGAGAGTTCATCCCATTCACATTCACAGTTAAAATAACTAGTTCTGTATTTCCTGCCATCTTATTTAGCTAAATCCATTTTTTTTCTCTTTACTTTCCTCCTCCCGTCCTCCCCAGTATTTTGCTTTTGATGACCACCAACCTCAAACAGTCCTCCCCCTTTTTTACACTTTTCCTCTAATTCTTCAATTTTCCCTTCTATTACTCTTTCCCCTTATTTTCCCCTTTTCCCTCCCACTTCCCTATAAAGTGGGACAAGTTTCTCTGTGAAATCAAATATATCTGATATTCTCTGTTAGAGCCAAATCTGATGAGAGTAAGATTCACACAATGCTCACCCCCTCCCTTCTCTCCCTCAATTATAATAGGGTTTTTGCCTCTCCATGAGATGTAATTTCCCTTATATTTCCTCCTTTCCCCCTCTTTTTTCAGTATGATCCCCTTTTTATGTCTAGTTTCTTTTTCATATTATCAAAATAAAATCAAATTATACCCACATTTTCTATGTATACCCATTATAGAAATATAGTTCTCAAGAGTTTTTCCCTTTTTACCTTTTTATGCCTCTTTTGAATTCTGTGTTTGAAGGTCAATTTTTTTGTTCAGATTTGGTCTTTTCATTAGAAATAGGTGAAATTCACCTATATTATTACATACCCATCTTCTTCCCTGAAAGATAATGCTCATTTTTAGCTGGATAGCTTATTCTTGGCTCTAATCCAAGCTCCTTTGCTTTTTGAATTATCAGATTCCAGGTCCTTTGATCTTTTAAATTGGAAGCTGATAGATCTTAGGTGATCCTAATTGTGGCTCCTTGGTATTTGAATTGTTTCTTCCTGACTGTTTATAATATCTTTTCCTTGGTGTGATAGGTCTGAAGGTTAGCCACAAAATTGCTTGGTGATTTAATTTTGGGGTCTCTTTCAGGAGGTGATCGATGAATTCTTTCAGTGGCTATTTTACCTTCTGATTCTAATATATCAGGGCTGTTTTCTTTTGTAATTTCCTATAAGATGGTGTCTAGGTTCTTTTTTTCATGTTGGCTTTCAGGAAGTCCAATAATCCTTTGATTGTCTCTCCTAGATCTATTTTCCAGGTCTGTTGTTTTTCCTAGGAAATATTTCATATTTTTTCTATTTTTTCATTTTTATGTTTTTGTTTCATTGATTCTTTAAGTCTTATTGAGTCATTCATTTCCATTTGTTCAATTCTAATTTTTAGTATATTATTTTCTTCAGTTACCTTTTTTAGCTTCTTTTGTAATTGGCCAATTGAATTTTTTTGTTCGTTGCATTCTTTTTTCCATTTCTCCAATTTTGTTTTTCAGTGAATTGGTGTCTTTTTCATATCTCTTTTGTAGGGCATTATATGCTTTTTCCATTCTTTCTTGCCATGATCTCATTTCATTTCCCCATTTTTCTTCTAACTCTTTTTTGAGATTCTTTATGCAGTCTTCCAGGAAAGCCTTGTGAAATGGGGACCAGGTCATGTCTCCCTTTGGGACTTCCTCTGGAGTTGCTTCATTTTTAGGCACCTCAGGATTTGAGGTTTGTTCTTTCTCTCCATAAAAGCTGTCTGTGGTGAGAATTCTTTTTTTTTTTGTTTGTTATTCTTTTTTTAAGGCTTGAGGTCTGTTCAAAGCAAATGAGTGACAGCTGCTATAATTTTCCCTGGGGCAGTTCTGCTGATTGATTTCTGGGGCTGGTTAATGGCAGCTAGGTCTGGCTCTTCCTTGACTCAATTGTTTACAATTTACCTTTTACAAAAGGCAAATATGCCAAAGCATTTGCTTGCAACCAGGTAGAGTGGCCCTAAAAGGTCACAGAAGCTTCCCGGTGCTTAGAAACTATCCCCGGTGCCTTGTCCTGGCTTCCTGATTGAAACAGACCTGTTCTGAAGTTCTTCTAAAGTAACTTCTTCTGGGAATGTGTTGTGCTCCAAACATTTGGGGGTGCTTTGACTCAAAAATTAGTTTAGAGACTTAATCTGCTATTGGCTTGAGAGAAGGTCAGAGGAGATTACAGAGAGTTGTGTCTGCTCTCTGCCATTTTGGCTGCCCCCCCACACCCCGATTTGAAATGTCTTAAGAAGATTCTGAAGATGATTTGGTAGGATACGTATTAGTATTTCTTGTACAATATTGAATAATAGTGGTGATAATGAGTAACCCTTCCTTCATCCCAAATCTTACTGGAAAGACTCTAGCCTATCCCCATTATAGATAATGCTTTTTTTACATTTAGGTCTTGAATTAGACTACTAAGTATTCATAATCTAATACAGAGTAGTAGATGGACTGGCTGTGTTGTTTGAATGTCTAAAGTACACTTACCAAGTGTATTTACCAAGACTATTTTGTGGATAATTCACACTGGACAAGCACTCATAGGATGGTCATAAAAGGTGATTGATTCAAGGACACTCTCATGGATTCTTTTAAGAATTTTATAACTGATTTTGAGACATGGGAAACATGGGAGACATTGGCACAGAATTTGCCCAGCATGCTGTACCCTTATCAAAAAAGATGCTGTGCTATATGAGCAAAATAGAATTGAAGTAGCTCAAAAGAAACATAAATTGTGAAGATTTATAGTATCTATCCCAAATGTTCATATGGAATATTTATGTCTACCACATTTGACATGTGGTAGAGCATTCAGAACTTGTATTGGTTTGACCAACCACAGTTGGGCACACAGTATGCCATTTTGGTCCTCTTCAAAGAATGAGGGGCAACAACAATGTTCATTAGGGAAATTGATTTATAGTTTTCATTCTCTATTTTCACTCTTTCTGACTTAGATATCACCACCATATTTGTCTGTTGACTCTTTTTTCATAATTCTTTTCTGTATCACTCTTGCTTTTATTAGTTTTTCCTTTGCTGTTTATATAATTTAAAAAATCCTTTTTGATTATTTCTAGGAATTATTTTTTTTTGGGGGAAAGGGTGGCTTCTGTCTAACTGGCATTTTTCTTTGAGACTTAGCTCTTTTGACTTTGTGGTCTTTATCTAAGTCTGTGTCTTTATATTTTCTATTAGTGATTTTTATTGTTAGATTCTTTTTTGTTGTTTACTCTTTTTGTTATTAACTATTGATTTTATGTTAAAATTCGGCTGTACCAAATTTCAGGTTTTTCATGCTGCTGTTTCAGAGTCATTTCTGGGAATTTATAAATTTTCTATTCTTCTAAGTTTGTAGTATCCAAGGAGAGGTATAGTCAGTGCTCTTCTGATGTATTCTGATCTGTAAGTGATTATAAGAACTGTTCTCTGTGTTGGGACTGTGATCAGGTCCCCATTTTCCTGTGTCATAAGGGTTATTTATTGTTTCTTTTGTCTCTGAAAATGGGACTCGGACCTTTGCTCTCTAGCCCCTGCAAATGCTAATTTGCTCAGGACCTGAGACCACAAGCACACTTGACTATCTTGGAAAAAAGAACACATGCTCACCTATGACTGCAATATTCGTGTTTCCCTTTGCCCTGGGACTGTGACCTGGAATCGTGTATAATCAATGCAGCAAGGTTCTGCAACCAGTGCTAACAAAGAGTTCCTTGTCATCTCCCATTGACTACTTGGCTGATCCCCATATAGTCAATGTGATGAGTGGTTTTGAAACTGCTTTTGCCTCTGATGCAGCCTCCTCCAAGGCCCACCACTGTCTTGTTAGGGAAGGACTTTGTATGTACTTCATTTCAGGCCTTTGTTCTAGAATTTCATTTGAGGCATTATTTTAAAGTAGATTGGAGAGCAATATGAAACGATTCAGTTGAGTTTCTGCCTTTCCTCCACCATCTTGGCTCCACCTCAAGAAAAGAATTTACTAGCCACAGCCTTATGTGGGGAATGATTTGAAAAGAAGAGTCAGAATCAGAATTCACAAAATTATGAGAGGTGAAAGCATAGCTTTCAGAACTGTGTTTAAGAGAATATTATCTGTATTGTTATTTGTTACTGGGTAGAATGAATACACAATGTGAACCTGCAGTACTCTCTACTTGTTTCTGAAAAAAGAATAAATAGAGAGAATATTCATACTCCTGATAAATTTTTTTTCTGCAAAGAGAACTGAAAACTGGAAGCTATTTCTTTTTTGTATTGTCACTTGTTGTTCCCGGGAGTTAGAGACTGAGAAGAATTGTGCAAAGGAGCAAATTTTGAGAGGATTTTGCCATCTTCAGGATAACTAATTATTTCTTTTTAAAGAAGAGTATAGCACTATTTCAGTCGAAAGCATCAGCTAAATCTAAATTGGAAGTGATGCATGCTACAGTTGCTATTGAGTGTGTCCAGCTCAGTGGAGGAATAACTTTGAAGTAGAGAATCAGAGTAATTGCTCAATATGTTGACTGTATTCGATGAAACATCCCATCCCATGATATTTTAGCTAAACACGTTGTGGGGATTTCCACAGTTTAACTGTGGAAACTTCTAATTAACACAAAAATGTTCATTAAGGAGTTTTTGTTGGCAGTTTTTGAGATAGAAGCACACCCAAATTTACAATCCTAGAGCTTTGATTTCATCTATTTTGAGCCTCATTCATGTGCTTCTTTGTGAGGTTTCTCTAAGTATGGATATACTCTTACCTTTACCAACTATGTGTGTTGGTGGAATGTGATCCATATTGGTATACAGAATTAGTTGTATTATTTTTATATTTACCTTATATGAGTACCTGTGATATAATTATTGATTTTTCTTATTACTAACTGCATGGTTATATCTAATGTGTCACCATTTTGAATGATTGGGATTACATAAATTAAAATACATTAGTGAAATTTGAGAACTATTATCCCTGGTTGTTTGAGTTTGAGTATTTTCTAAATTTGAAAATTGTACTCTAGGTACATATCTGCCAATGTGAAGGTAAATTTGGGTGAATGAGCTAATCCAGAGATTTAATATGGGCGTCTATGCCAGTTATGCATAAGTTACAAAAACAAAGTATTTTATCAAAATGACATAATAATGATATCAAAAAACCATCCTCTCTTAAGTCTAGGAGGCACACTTATCAATAACAGATTTATGTAATTTCAATGAGACAGTATAAAGGAGTAGTGAGGCACACATGTAGAGAATTTATAGTCAAGAAAATTCATATTTTTGTTGCTGAAGGGTCCCGATGACTTTCTTCCCTTGTGGAGTTTTCACAGTACTCCCTGCTAACTGTGACATTTCTGTTGACTAAGCCTCTCAGTTGAACACTCAGGGTCTGCTTGACTCAATTTCCAGGGCTAGTTCACATTGCCTCAAAGTTAATAATAGGGCCTAGCAATTTCACTCTGTAAAGGTGATGAGGGGTGTGGTCCATTTTCTCTTAGTTCAATAGTGATCTCTCCCTCTGATTCCATCAGAGATAACCATGCATTTCATAAAGTAGATTATTAATATCTTGTTATTATGTTAATATATCATCACATGCCCTTTAATTTCTGTGATTATATGTCTTTATACTTTAGCTTCTTGTTATTTGTTATTACTTTATGTGATTTGTCTTTGGAATGTGTCTGTACATCATTTACAGACCTAAGTCTGTAATCCTTGATTTCTCTCTAGTTATATAAGGAAGACACAAAGACTCCCTTTTTGAGTGCACCTCCAGTCCTATGTACTGCAGAAACTCAGTAAAATCTATGTGATACATTTTCAAACAAATAAAATTCTTTCAAGAGAGTTTAGTTCTACCTTTGCAAATGGCATAAGGATCATGGATACCTCCAAACAAATGGTTAGATCTAATAGAATTGCATACTGTAGCCAGATGTATAAGGTTACATGCAGAAACATTGTATACTCAGTTGTTATAATAGTATATATATACTATGCATTAGAATAACATGAAGAGCTTGAATAGATATTTAAATATCAGTCACAAAAGTATATATGTTTTGACACATACATTGACACATTGACACAACATTCACATTAGTAAAACTGGTCTATAGCAAATCAAATAGTATATTAATAAATAATTCCTTCAATGAATTTTATCCAGCAATTTGTATAACCATCTCAAACTTTTTCTTGAATCATATTATTTAAGTCTGTCCACCTGCTAAAAAATCCTGTCATTCATGCATTAATTACTGCTTCATAGTTCTTAAAGCTTTTAAAATTGTTTGTTTTTACTATATAGTTATTATTATATAAATCTTGGTTCTGCTCATTTCATTCTTCATTAATTGTTAAAGACCAAAATTATTCACTTTTGCCATATGTAAAGTTAAAAGTTTTTGGACAAAAAAATCCATTAAAGTTAAGATTAAAAAGGGAAAAATAGGGAGAAAATCCTTACAGTAAGATTCTCTGATAAAGGTCTGATTTCCAAGACACACAAGACAATGATTCAAACTTATAAGAATAAAAACCTTTTCCCAAGTGATAAATGATCTAATGCTATGAACAGGTAGTTTTCCAATAAAATGACTAATGCTATGTGGAGCAATATGAAAAAATGCTCTAAATCACTAATAATTTGAGAGATACAAATGAAGGCAGTTCTGAGATTCCTTTTTTTTCCCCTAATAAAGCTTTTTTTTTTTTTTACAAAACATATGAGTGATTTTTCTACATTGACCTTTTTCCCAAGTTTTTCCCCTCCTTCCCCTCACCCCCCACCCCTAGATGACAGGTAATCTTAATACATGCTAAATAGGATAAATTATATGACAAATACAATACATGTATACATATCTATACAGTTATCTTACTGCATAAGAAACATCAGATCTAGAAAGAGAAAAAGAAAAAAAACAACCTAAGAAGGAAAACAAAATGCATGGAAATATTCACAGAAAGCATTAAAATGCTGTGTTGTGGTTCACACTCAGTTCCCACAGGCCTCTCTCTGGATGAATATGACTATTTTCATTGCTGAACAATAGGGACTGGTTTGAATCATATCATTGTTGAAGAGAACCATGTCCATCAGAATTGATCATTGTATAGTCTTGTTGCTGTGTATAATGTTCTCCTGGTTCTGCTGATTTCACTCAGCATCAGTTCATACAAGTCTCTCCAGGCCTCTCTGAAATCCTCCTGTTGGTCGTTTCTTACAGAACAATAATATTCCATAACATTCATATACCATAATTTATTCAGCCATTCTCCAATTGATGGGCATCCTTTCAATTTCCAGTTTCTTGCCACTACAAAAAGGGCTGCCACAAACATTTTTGCACATGTGGGTCCCTTTCCTTCCTTTAAAATCTCTTTGGGATATAGGCCCAGTAGAAACACTGCTGGGTCAAATGGTATGCATAGTTTGATAACTTTTTGAGCACAGTTCCAAATTGCTCTCCAGAATGGTTGGATGCGTTCACAGTTCCACCAACAATGTATCAGTGTCCCAGTTTTCCCACATCCCCTCCAACAGTTATCATTATCATTTCCTGTCATTTTAGCCAATCTGACAGGTGTGTAGTGGTATCTCAGAGTTGTCTTAATTTGCATTTCTCTGATCAATAGTGACTTGGAGCACCTTTTCATGTGACCGGAAATAGTTTTAATTTCTTCATCTGAAAATTGTCTGTTCATATCTTTTGACCATTTATCAATTGGAGAATGGCTTGAGTTCTTATATATTTGAGTCAATTCTCGATATATTTTAGAAATGAGGCCTTTATCAGAACCTTTGGATGTAAAAACATTTTCCCAGTTTACTGCTACCCTTCTAATCTTGTCTGCATTTATTTTGTTTGTACAAAAACTTTTTAACTTGATATAGTCAAACTTATCTATTTTGTGATTAATGATGACCTCTAGTTCTTCTTTGGTCACAAATTCCTTCCCCCTCCACAGGTCTGAGAGGTAAACCATCCTACATTGTTCTAATTTGTTTATAATGTCATTCTTTATGCCTAGATCATGAATCCATTTTGACCTTATCTTGGTATATGGTGTTAGGTGTGGGTCAATGCCTAATTTCTTCCATACTAGTTTCCAATTATTCCAGCAGTTTTTGTCAAATAGTGAGTTTTTATGCCAAAAACTGGGGTCTTTGGGTTTATCAAACACTAGATTACAATTGTCATTGAGTATTTTGTTCTGTGAACCTAACCTATTCCACTGATCCACTACTCTATTTCTTATCCAGTACCAAATGGTTTTGGTGACCACTGCTTTATAATATAATTTTAGATCTGGTGCAGCTAGGCCACCCTCATTTGCATTTTTTTTCATTAATTCCCTTGAAATTCTTGACCTTTTGTTTTTCCAGATGAATTTTGTTGTTATTTTTTCTAGGTCAATTAAATAATCTCTTGGGAGTTTGATTGGTATAGCACTAAATAGATAGATTAGTTTAGGTAGTATTGCCATCTTTATTATATTCGCTCGACCTCTCCAAGAGCACTTGATGTTTTTCCAATTGTTTAGATCTGACTTTATTTGTCAGTTCTGAGATTCCATCTCATATTGACAAAGATAACAAAAAAAAGGAAAATAAAAATATTAGAGGCACTATGGTAAAATAGGCACGTGGATGTGTTATTGGTGGGCCTGAGAATAGGTACAATCATTCTGGAAAGCAATTTGTAATTATACATTAGAAAGTAATATCACATGTCCTCTTATCTAGCTATATTACTGTTTAGCCAATATCCCAACAAGAACAATGAAAAAGGGAAAATCCCTTACTGTGTAAAACTAGTTATAGCTGCTCTTTTCAAGAGCTCTAGTTTAGTACTATCATAGAAACAAAAGTGATACCCACCAATTGAGGAATAGATGAATAAACTGTGGCTTTGAGTATGATGGGATTTTTATTATGCTGTAAAAATGAGGAAAAAGATTTCAGACAAACATGGAGAACTGATACTGAGTGAAATAAGCAGAATTAGAAGAAGAAATGAACACCTGTTAATTAGATGTCCATTATATGCATGGTGGAGTGTACAGTTTGGAAGCTATAAAATTAATCATAGCACATTACTTTTTTCAAAGAGCTTGTGAAGAGAAAAATATGTAACAGAAAGACACATTTGATATTCTACTACATGAAGTGGTTCATATTTACAAATATTACAAAATAGTATGCAGTAAATATCATAAGAAAGGCACAAATGAAGTTCTTACTATAGGTGTTTAGAGGAGTGATGGAAAAGAACAGGGAAAAGGTCTCAGAAGAGGTAGCATTTGAAATGGGAATTAAAAGGTAGATAGAATTTTGGCAGCAGAAATGTGTCTAGGGGAGAGAGTAGAGGGCATTTCAGTTTGGGCAAAAGAAATAAACAAAAATATAATTAATGGAAAGCATGGGATTTATTTGGAAAACAATAAATAATCCAAGTTGACTTAAGCATAAGAAAAGTAATAGGAGACATTTGGAGTCAAGGCACTGGAAGCTTTGAATTCATTCATTCATGTATGCATGCATATCTTCAACAAATATTTATTGAGCTCATACATAAAAATCAGTACAATTATTATTTTAGATGACAGTGTTCCTTGATTTGTATAGTTCTAGATAATCTCTTCTGATTTTTACTGCTTACTTAATTGCAATGAAAATTTTAACTACCATCTCTGACCAGGGCCTATAGCATTATTATAATTAATGTGTCAATTTCATGCAATCAGTTTTTCTGAGACATGGAATAAAGATAAATGGGGGCAAAGAAACTATACATCATATTCTCTACTTTCAAAAGGATGTTTTCTTTATTAAAGTTTTTTTTTATTTTCAAAACATATGCATAGATAATTTTTCAACATTAATCCTTGCAAAACCTTGTGTTCCAATTTCCTCCCCTTTCCCCACTTCTTTTTCTAGATGGCAAGTAATCCAATATATGTTAAACATGATAGAAATATATGTTAAATCCAATATATGCATACATATTTAAACAATTATCTTGTTGAACAAGAAAAATCAAATCAAGCAGGAAAAAAATGAGAAAGAAAATGCAAGCAAATTAGCAGAAAGAGTGAAAATGCTATGTTGTGACCCATACTCAGTTTCCATAGTCCTCTCTCTGGGTGAAGATGGCTCTCTTCATCACAAGATCATTGGAATTGGTCTGAATCATCTCATTGTTAAAGAGAGCCACGTCCATCAGAATTGATCAAAGTATAATCTTTTTGTTGCCATAAACAATGATCTCCAGATTCTGCTCATTTCACTTTGTATCAGTTCATGTATGTCTCTTCAGGTCTCTCAGAAATAATCCTTCTAATCATTTCTTACAGAACAATAATATCAATTAATATTCATATAACTTATTCAGCTATTCTCCAACTGATGTGCATCCATTCACTTTCCAGTTTCTTGCCACTACAAAAATGGCTGCCACAAACATTTTTGCACATGTAGGTCCCTTTTCCTCATTTAAAAGGATGATTTCTAAGAGCACCGGGAATTAGAAAATCATTAAGCTATTGTTCCAGACAGAAAATTCTTGTGACAGCTGACCCCCTTTTCTGCAATAATTCTCCCTTTATCAATGTCATTTCAATACCTCTCTTTCTGTTTTCTAGAAATACTGAATTAGGTGCTAGAAGAATGTAGCAATGGCAAATCTCATTTTAAATCTTGCCTAGGACTGTAGAACAGGCATAACTAAGACAATGTGATGTGAAGGTTTATGAAGGAAATGTGAAGGTAGCAGAAAGGAAGTGGGGCTCAAGGGCTAGATCTTCCTTAAGGAGTACAAAAAACTTAATTATTTGAATCTTAAATTTTAAGCTCAGATCAGTACCAAATGTAGTAAAAAGAAAAATGTTTCCTCATTAATGTGCTTCTGAATCATATCAATGACCTACTCTTTCCAGCTTTTTATGAGTCCATAAGTCTGTGAATTCTTTTACTTCCTATGAATTTTTCTCTATTAGAGATGTATTCAAATTATATGAGGGAAAAAATCCTTACCAAAATCATTATGCTTTCTTATTCTGTTGCTATCTTCCACCTAGCCCTAAAATTGATGATATAATTAAGTGTCTTTATAATACATTTCTGCAGATTAGATTTTTGAATGTCAAAGAATAAAATTTGCATGTAGTCATAGTTTTAATATATGTAGTACCTTCTAGAAGTTCTGAACTTTATTTTAGACATTGGTAATTTGTAAATGTAATGCTCATTTATCCTTCATTCATTCATTTGTTGAACAAATTTATTTAGAACCTAGTATGCGCTTAACACAATCCTAAGTGTGAAGGGCATATAAAGATTAAAGAGGTCTGGTCCCTGCTTTAAAGGTCATATAGCTTGGGAAATGAGAAATGTTCTGATACTATCATATAAAATAAAATGCAATATGTGTGGAATTATATATATACATATATACACACATATATGTGTACATATATATATACATATATATATATATATTCCATGAGGAGTATAAATGTAAGTGTTGAGAGAAGAGAGGGAGAGACATTTTTATTTGGGGAGGGCAGAAGGGAAAGATCAAGGAAGACTTTATGAATTATTTGGTATTGAAAAGAATCTTGAGGTATGGATGCAAAGGAAAGGACATTTTAACTCGGATGGGTATGAGCAAAAGTATTTATGAGGAAGAAAAGTTTAGAATGTGTTTGAAGAAGCCTTTAATTGGAATATAGGTGATCTTAAAAAGAAGAATAGAAGAAAGGAACACAAAGTTGGTTCTGGAAACTATTTACATATATATATATTAATGAATATAAAGTTAATTTAGTAGGCAAAGAGAAACAACATTTCCAAGTAGTGGAATAATATGATTAGAAATGATAATATGGGACAGGTAGTTGGTTCAAAGGGTAGAGCAATAGCTCTGGTGTGAGGAGGACAGGAGTCCAAATCCAGTTGCATACATTCAACACTTAGTAGCTATGTGACCCAGGTCAAGTCATTTAATCTCAAATGCCCCCTCCCCAATGAAATGATAAAATAGTAAGATATCCAAATAGATATTACATAAAATAAAATACAAAATATGGAATTACATAATCTATGAGAGGTATAAGCATACTTATGTGCTTTGAGAGAAGAGAGAATTTTTTGTTTGGGTCAGGATCTCAAGGGATAAAGGTGAGAGATTACACAGGAGCAGGACTTTGTAGGATAGAAAAGAGTGGAAGACTTTGGAGGTGGTTAGACTAGTATTGCAATAAGATCATAGATTTAGAATTGGAAAGGACCATTGGAAATAATTTTCTTCAACTTTTTTTCACTTTATGTATGTGGAAACTAAGGTCCAGAGAGTTTTAAAAATTTGACCAAAGTCACACATATAGTATTTAGTAACTCCAAGTCCAGTACCTTTCCTTTACTAATACCTGAAAAATACAGGTAAGAGGTAATGATGGCCCAGTCTAAAAATAGAAGCAGTTGAAATGGAAAAGATTTTACTTTGGATGTGTAGTCAACAGGTAATTAAACAAAATTACCTCTGTTCAACAGTTATGTCTTAAAGGGAATCTTATAATACTGACGTTTACTTGATATTACTTTCAACCTTGTTGGAAGAGCACTTTAGTACTTTACTAGAAGCTGTCTGTCTATCTATCTATCTATCTATCTATCTATCTATCTATCTATCTGTCTATCTGCCTATCTATCTACCTATCTGTCATCTATCTCTGTCTTTCTGTCTTTCTATTATCTAGTTGTCTATTATCTTTCTTGCTATCATTTATTTGTTTCTGTCTATTATTTTTATACCTACATCTAGATGTAATTTATCTATACCTAATCTATCTATACTCATCTACCCAGATTTATATCTAATCTATCTACATTAGGTATCTAATCTATCTTTGTCTCTATGTTTGTATCCAATTCAAATCTATATCTCTATCTGTTTCAAGGAGAGAAAATGTAGAATATTTAGTAGAAAATGGAATTTAGAATCAAGAAGATCTAGTTTTGAATCTTTCTTCAGACATAGGCAATCTTTAATCTTCCTTATCCTCATTTGCCTCTTTTATAAGTAGAGCTATTTTCTAGAGATGAAAGAATTAAATAACATTATGTAAATTGCTATGTCAACTTTACATCACCTTACAACTCTCAAACATTTATCACAACAAACATAAGCATTGTGAGATCTAATATTCTCTTTGTTACTATATGATATGGCTAGCAAAAGCCTGCCTGCTTCCTATGAAACACTTTATTCAAGGTGCCCTTTAAACCAGTTTTCAAGGGATTTTGTTATTTCCTAGAACTATTCTGAATGATTCCTCTTTGAGGCCCTGAATGAATGAAGGAACTGATGGGACACCTTGGTTGACTAGAAAAAAATTTTCTAGTTCTACTTCCCAGAAGAAAAGGGTGATGAAGATGATGATGATAGCTGTAACTAATATTTATATAGTGCTTATTCTATACTGGGTAATATGTAAAGTGATTTACAATTATTTTCTCATTTGATCCACACAATAATCCTGGGAGGTAGACATCATTACTATCCCCTTTTATAAATAAGGAAATGAAGGCAAACAGAGGTTAACTTATTCTGGGTCACACAGTTTAGGAGTGCCTGAGGCTAGATTTGAACTTTCAGAGTCTTTCTGACTCCAGACCAGTGCGATTCACTCTGCAATAATATTGCCAGTTCAAATCTTTGCTGGTGGATGCAATTAACCTCTGGTGACCATTGCTTCCTTAGTATAGCACAACTTCCAAACAGTCCAGGTCAGTCTATGTGGAAACCAAGTTTGCTTGGGTTTGCTGGCACTTTGGTAGACAGCATTAAACCCCTATAGTATTTTCTACACTTACCTGTCCATCTATTTCCATAGACTGTAGGCTTTAAGACTATTTTGCTTTTCTTGCCTTTTTTGGCTCTAGTTCTCTATATTCACATTATTATAGTCCTTAGGATTCACAGTTTAGTAGTCATCCTTAATTCCTCACCATCTCTCACCCCTTCTATTCAATCTGTTGCCTGGATTTGTCAATTTGATTATAACTCTTGAATATTCACATTTCTCTTCTCATACACTACCATCATTCTGCTGCAGGCCCTAATTGCCTTATATTTAGACTACTGCAATAGCCTGATTGTGGTTCTTCAAGTCTCTTCCTACTCCAGGCCCTCTTCCATTCAGCTGCTGACATGATTTTCCCAAATTGCAGGTATAACAGTGTCACTCTCCACACTCTCCCTACTTAGCAAACTCCAATGGCTTTCTTCTATACCGTCTAGGATCAAATACAAAATCCTCATTTGGCATCCCAAGTCATTCATAATGTAGCCTCCTCTTTAACCCACTACCTTTCCAAATTTTCTTATATCTTATAATATTTGATCCAGTGATGCTGGCCTCCCTGCTATTCTATAAACCACACACTATATCTCTCAACTCTAGACATTTTCTATAACTGTCTTCTATGGTTGGAATGGTCTTTCCCCTTCATTTTTACTTTCTGAACTTCCTGGTTTCCTTCAAATCCCAGTTAAAATTTCACTTTCTATAGATACCCTTTTCTAAATCCTCCTTTACTCCAGTGCCTTCCTTTTCAATGTATTTTCAATGTATGCTGTTATATAGTTTGTTCATGCATGCCTGTTTGCTTATTTTCTCTCATTAGATTTTGAGCTCTTCAAAGGCAGAAACTATCTTCTTGCCTTTTTTGTATCCCCAGTACTTAGCAAAGTATCTGGTGCATGGTAGGTGCTTAATAAATGCTTATTTACTAACAAGTGAGGTCATTTAATGGTTTGGAAATAATGGTGTAGTTCCTACCAAACTAGAACAATCCCATCAAATATGGGAAATGTTCTCAGATGCATAAGATGTTTCAGATGTATTCAGAAGTGCTAAATCTAAATCAGTTCTCCCCCTTTGTTGGAGTCCAAAATAATTCATGTAGGATATGTGTATGTCTAAATGAATTCTCTTAATATAGATCTTGGGTTATGTAGTATAAATAGTTAAGTAATCTTGCCTGCCTTCTCTAAGGGCTCCTTTGATTCCTGTCTAGAAGGAAGAGAAGAGAAGATTCCTGTCTAAGAAGTACTTCAAACTTATGTGGGCAGGTTTGGTTTCGTTCCAGAAAATGATGTTTATACTAAACACTGTTATGAAGAATCAATATCAAATGAACCCATTTATCCAAGAAAATAGAAATTAGATAAGTTATGAGGATGAGAATACACCAGAATATATATAAAGTGAATGTATTTTCCTTTGTATATCTCACCTCAACCTAAAGAAAGGGTTTCTAGTCTCAGCCAAAAGGAAATTCCCTGAAAGGGGAATTTAGAGAGGCAAATAGGAAATGAAGGATATGTTGAGTTGGCTGCTCATCTACATTTCTACTGCTTCTGCAAATTTTCCCTTTTTCTTTCTAGATTTCTCTCCGAATAAAGACTCAACTCTGTTTGACCTATCATAAGATGCTAAAAGTTTTCTCTCCTTTCAAGTTCTTATACCAATCTCAGAAATTGCTACCTAGTTTTAATCACTGATTAGGCATTGTTGAAGACCTTGGCTTAAAAAGCCCAAAGTCTCCCATGTCATCCAGGGCCATCTACAGTCATGCTGATTTATATCTTGCCATTGGACCCAGATGGCTCAGGAGGGGAAAGTGAGGCAGGTGACCTTGCACAGTCCTCTTTCACTTTACTCCAATTCATTTGCATATCATGGTATTACCTTCCTGATGTCATGGTGCTTTTCAAGAATAAAAGAAAATAACCAATCTCAGATAGGTTCACAGTGAATAATCATTCTTTCTATCAATTTGGAAATGTGCCAAGGAAACAACAGGCAAAACATCCCCATGCAATCCTCAATGTGTTGGTAAATTTTTCTCATAAAACTTTAGACAATAGGTACATGGATCAGTAGATGTTGATGACTTCCTATTTGCCTTTTTAAGATGTGAATATTATTTAAGCTATTTTGTTTATCTTTGGTATCCTCTCCTCCTGGCATCTTGAGCAGTGTTCTCAACATTATGCTGCCTCCAGCATGGTCATCTGTTGCATACATTTGGTTTAGTCTAGCAATCTTTCCCATCTTTCCCATCTTTTTAGAGCAGGACTTCATGGTATAGGGGATGTGATATGAGTATCAAGAAGTGAAGAATGACTCTCATGCTTTGATGACTGGGAGAATAATAGTGTTGTTTAAAGAAAGGACAATTATCAGGAGAGATCACCAGGAAGATGATAGGTCTGGTTTGGGGTGATTTGAGATTGAAGCAGCTGGGATATAATTGAGATAATGTGTTTTTCCAGTTCTGTCTGATTCTTTATGCCTCTTTGTGCCTCAATTTGGGGTTTTCTTGGCAAAGAGAGTAATTTACCATTTTCTTCTACAACTCTTTGAGGCAAAACAGGGTTAAATGAGCTAGTAAGGGTCCCAGAGCCAGTGTCAGATTTCAACTCAGGAAAATAATCTGACTCCAGGGCTAGCACTCTATCCATTATGCCACCTAGCTGCCCTACTATAAACAATATGACTATAAAAATTTCATCTATATGAAATCTTTCATTTTATCCTTAAACTCCTAGGCCAAGGATATTTATGGTCAAGGTAATTTATGAAGAATATTGCTTAAGAAAAGGGAAGCTTTTCCACTTTTTCTCCTCAGCTTGTGCTGTATTTGGTCGGCCAGTGAAATCATATTTTATATTACAATGGTATGGCTTTATAGAAACATAAGAAAAATCTATTTTCTAAGAGTTTTAATATAGATATTGTGCTGGCAGTCAGTTCTGAAGGTAAAAGGGAAGGGACATTTTATTTATTTTCTTAGTAAAATTCCAAATTGTTTTCTAGAATAATTGGATCAATTAGTGGGAACACCAACAGTCTTTAGGTAACAATTATAACTCACTGAAATCCAACAATGAGAAAAATCTCTAAGATGGGAAATGGTAAGAACGTTGTTTTACTTTTTTAAATAAGTTGTATGCAAGGCATGAATTCAGATATGTTATATCCAGTTCTCCACTTATTCTTTCAAGGTAGGAAGAAAAAGACATTTAAAGTGGTAAAAATGACTATTTCACCTTAGAAACTGCTGGCAATTGTTCATATTGTATGTAACATTTATACATTAAGATATCTGTTAATCACAACTATCTTTAACAATAATAATAACTGACAGCATAATGCATTGAAGTTTGTAAAGCATTTTATATACTATATATAATATATATACATACACTCAAATTTGAGCCTGATATCAATCTTGTGAAATTGGTGTATGTGTTGGCTCTCAGTACTTTCTCTGACAGTTCATAACTAAAAATGGCCTTCTTATATATGAAAAGGAGTATTAGTATAGAATGATAGCAAAATTAAAATGATTTTAATAAATTTTTGGCATAATTCAAATGATGCTAGAGGATCCAGCTCATAATAAATTAATTCATTTACAATCAGAGACAGCATGGTATAAAGACTCTAGACCTAGAATCTAGAAGACTTGGGGGTCCAAATTTATCTTTGCAGCACTAAATAAGTTTTTTCAATCTCCCAGGACTCCAGTTTCTCATCTGAAAAATGAAGGAGTTGGATTTGGTGCCTCTAAGTTCTCTTTCAGTTCTAAATTAAATTTGATTTGAAAAATGCTGACATTATTGGTATATTTTAATTATTTACTGTTAACATATACATTTTTAAAAAGTATTAACCATTGGACTAAATGGAATTCAGATAGATAATATATGACTCAAAATATTTATGGTGAAAATTGCTTCAGAAAAAGGAAGTTTTTCCATAGTCTGTTCTTAGCTTATGTTGTATTTGGTTGGTCAGTGAAATCATATTTTATGTTACAATGGTCAGGCTTTGTAGAAACATAAGGAGAGGCCGCTTTCTAAGATAGAATTTCAATATAGATTTCCAGTGAGATGCCATCAAGCTATCACCAGCAGAAATCTCCGAGTTACTTTTCATTATGTCAGAGTGTAACTGTCATAGTAATTGAATCTTTATCCTGAATAAAGATGAGATGGCTTCCCATCCAGGCATAGAGCACTGGAAAGTATGTCATGGGTCAGCACAAGCAGTAAAATTAGACAATCTAAGCAAGAAACAAAAACTAGCTCTATAAAGCTTAAATCTAATCTGTGGCTTTCAGAAAGTTAACACAAAGAGCCACAATCTAGAGTGAATAGGGTGATAATGCACATCATAAATATGATGTTATATTATTTGACATAAAACAATGCAGTTAGAGACCCTAAATGGAAAAGAAAAGTAATCTCACTAATTGCTTGGTCCTTAACTCCCTGGTGAAAATTAAATAGAAGGGAGAAGCAAGGACTCAAAACAATTTAGAAAGGAATTAAACTAGTAATTCTTTTGGACTGAATTTGTCTTCCTACCAATACTTGAAGTCAGTCTTTCCCTCTAGGATCTATGGGATAAAAATTATCCATTTTCCCAGTACTTTTTTAATATGGTCCCATAGTATTTTTTGAAGAATTGAAAAGCAACTCTAAGACTTAGTCATTTTCTTAGCAGAGGAAGCTGTTGGATGAAGCTGAAGAGGCTGGAGGATTAAAACTGGAGATGCCAAATATGGTATTCTTATGATCCTTTTTATTCCTTTTTTATTTATTCTGTATTGACTATTATATGGCATAATGGCTAGAGAACTGTTTTGAAGTAGGGAAGGCTTGAATTTAAGTCCTACCTTTCACACATACTGGTCAAATAATTTGAGTAAGTCATAATATTTCATGTACCAACTTAAATTGGTAGAAAGAATTTCATCATTTAGGAATTTCCTATATCAGTGAAATCATAGCTCACTTCCCTGTCCCTAAATTTTAAAATAATAAACTTCATCAAAACCAAAGTTGAGCTAATGAAAATTCCATTCCAAGTACTTGTTCCCTTTCTCAAGGGAACATTGAGATGTTTGTGAAAATAGCCAATGATGTTATACTGTTAAGATTTTATTTTTAATTAAGAGTCTCAAAATTAATTGATTCCTTTAAGATAAAATCATACTACTTCTGGTAATGATCCTGAGAAAATAAAATTATTTTTGACATCTGTAATTTTGAGGATACCAAGAATAGTGGGTATAGTTTTACTTTCTTTTCTCTATAGGAAAACCTATTGTAAAGAATCCTGACATTTTTCCTACCCAATTCTCATGGGGAAGAAATGATAAAATTAATAATGCTTTATCTTACCTGATGCTCTATCCTTTTCAAAATACTTTCATATCCATTATCTCACTTGATCCTTATAAGATGCTGTCCATTTTTATCAGATAGAAAAAGTATTGACCAGGGAGATTAAGATGAATTTCTAGAAGTTACAGTTTGCAAATCATAGTATCAAAGAATCTCAGAGTAGGGTTTCCAAAGGTTATTTAGTCCAACACATGCCAATCTAGCACCACCAACAAATGGTCATCCAGCCTTTGCTTGATCTTCCAGTAATTTCTAGGTCATGTGACTAATACATTTTCTCCCATATTCATTAACTCTCAAAAGCTTGCCAAAAGAGGACTAATGTATTAGAAATAGAGCAATAATAGCTATTTTAGGAAGTAAAGACATTAAGAAATCTTATAATTTAACAGCAGAGAATGCTTATTTCTTTTTTCTTTTTTTGTTTTTAATTTTTATTTTATTAAAAATAGAATAAGAAAAACAGAAAATAAAAACAAAAACAAAATAGAGCATTGTCATGTACCCAGTATAACATAAAAGAGGATTCAAAATATATAAGAATAAATTATCATTTCAAGAAAATATATATCATAATAGAAGAAATTATATTCATGAGTGTCCAACTTTTCTTTACTTCCTTGTAGGTTATTCTTTTGTTCTTCTCTGTGCATTTTTTTTTACTTTAGTCTTTTCCTCCCTTTCATCTCTCCCACCTCTCCCATGCAAGCTATAGTTAAGCAAGGATATATTTATTTATAGATATATACAGAAAATTCTAATTTTTAATGCACTCACTTAATACCAGTACCTCTCTAGTGTCCCCTTGGCTATGACAGTGTCCCCTTGGTTAGATTTGCACAACCTAAGCTTCTGCTCCAGGATCTACTCATTAATTTCCATGCTACTGCTGCAGTCTTTACTGACAAACTCATGCCCTGCTCTCACTCCACCATTCTGTGGCAGTAAGAACAGACTCCAGTATGCTCCTCTGCTTATAGAGCAGAGAGATTTGTAGGAATACTGTAGCACTTTTTTCAGGGGTATTCAGCCAGAAAAGTATAAACAAAATGGAAGTGGGACCCACTGACAGCCTGCTATTGAGGAATATTAATTTTTCTCCAAGCCATATTCCTGACTCTGGACTTTCTTTACCATGCCATAGAAACCTTTTCATCCTATAAGTTTACTTTGCTCCTAGACTCCCCTCTGCTCTTCACAGTTTCTCTTTCTGATTGCATGGTCATTTCTGGAACCTCAATTTTAAGGAGTACACCCAGGTAAAAGATGTCTACATTTCTGTCCAGGCTGTACTACTTACTGACTCTCTGGACTTACTCTATTATCCTGCTCTGGACATTTTCATCTTTTCTTCCTCCCTCCACTTTTCAGATTCCTTTTTTATATTGTCCTCCCCCATTAAACTCTTGGAGGGTAGGGATTGTTTGTCTTTATCTTATATTTGTATTCTTAGAGCTTAGCATTAAGTTTGGTATAAAGCAATTGTTTAATAAATGCTAGTTCATTTGAATTGATCCAGTTGGAGCCAATTCTTTCCACTAGTAAATCATTTGTGTCAAAGATTGACACTGGTTGAAGACTGAGTTGAGAAAGCTTTAAGGTCTAGCTTGTGGGAACCTGAAATCAAAGGTGAAGGAGTAAGAAAGTGAGCAGAAAAAAAAGTACTAAAGACCTTAGAGAAAAAAAAAAACCTCAGTTAAAATCATAGAGCACAAGCAGATAGCTCGTAAGAGATTAAAAAACAAAAAAGAAATGTGGTTATCAAGATACCTAAACAATTGCAAACATCTCTAAGCAAATATTGCAAGACAATATGGTTATTGAAACCATAATCGATGAAATAGAAGACACTAAGAATTCACAAGAGAGCAGAGACACATAGAAGGATGTTCTAGTTTTGTTCAAGGGAGAAAGCAGTCTTAAAAGTGTTGAAAGGGAACACATGGGAGAAATTATGGCCTAGACAGCAGAAATAATTAATAGAACAAAAAAAAACTGGAACTCATGGTGGTAGGTCAATCCAATGAAAGAAAAGACAAAAGATATACAAGTATATTGGAGTGAAGAACAATCTGGAAGAATTGAAGCAAAAAGAAAAAAATGCAAAAGAACACATGACCTTTATAAAAGCAAAATACATTTATCTCAAGGACATAATGCATTGAGACAACTTTTGGATTACTGGCTTCCCAGAAGAACATGACAACTGCTAAAAAAATTCTGAATACTATAATTACAAAAATAGTTCAAAATTCTGAATTCCCAAAAGAAAACTTAAAAAATCTATAGATTGCCTCTAAAAGATTTCCAATGAGATGCAAACCACTATACACCAAGGCAGCTTGCTTTTGGTTGGGAATCACAAAGTTACCCCCCATTTTTTGACTTTTTCCTTGAAAGATAATATGGAGTTTGTGGGGAAAATACTGGATAAGAAAGCAAGAGAGAATAGGTTTCAATCCTGACTTTTACGATTACCAGGCCTTAGGTTTCTGAACTGCAGTTTCTTTCTCTATAAAGTGGAAACAACAAAGTGCTACCTATCTCATAGGACTATTGAAAACAGTTTGCAAACTATAATGTCATAAACAAATGTGAGCTATGTCTAGTACTTTTTTGACATCTAAGTAAGCTAAATCAATAGTATTCCCCTAATATACCAATCATGTAAATTAACTGAACTGGAAAGTTATAATGGCATTACTTTGCTCTTGTTCTTTTCTAGAAATTAATTTTTCTAACCAATTATCTAGTTTTTCCACTGGCTTATAATTTGCAAATTCCATTTTTCTTTTTTATAAATTACAATAATAGTAACCTGATGCTATGGTACCTTTTCCTTTCTCATGCTTGTCCAATATCATGAACAATGACCCACAATCACAGTAGTCTGGGATGTTAATTTCTGCTGATTCAAACTCATTGTTTGATAGATAATTTCTTACTTTATAGTCATTTTGGCTTTCAACTCTCTGATAAACACTTTTATTTTGTATTTATGAGTCCAAAGATTGTTCTTCTTGGAAGAATGGAAAGGAATGGAGCCAGAATTAGAATTCATGTCTCCTGAGCAACTAGCCAAGTCTCTTTTAACCCTTCAATTATATTATCCCTATGATGATTAAAGTTCTGTGCTACTTTCCATCATCTGTGTCTTGAATTCACCTTTACTTGCCATGTGCTTAACAAAAGATTTGAAACTACATGGTTATACTCTTCTTTCAGAATATCAAATTGCTGTCATGTTCCTCTTCTTTTTTTCCTTCTACAAGCTCATATTGTCAGGATTTAGACATCACAAGGGAGAGTGCAAGCCATGCAGAACAGAATGTTAAGGGGAAAGTCCCAGGACTGTGGAGAAGATAGAATTTCAAGCCATGTAGAAAGTAAGTGCCCTTAGTTAGAACATGAAAATTTCACCATTTCAAGCTACCAGAAGAAGGCTTTGACTTGACTATATAGTATCTGATTTTCTCATGGAGATATAAAAATAGGATTGCGGGAGACTTTATTTCTCTCAACTTATCAGGGTCTTCACTTTGTATCACAAACACATAGAAACACATATAGGTATACACACAGTATAAAAGTCACCATTTGTTGTGTTTCCATGGAGAAAAAAGGGAGAAAATTGGGTTCTAATTATTCACCAGGATCAAGACCAGAGCCAGAGCTGAATGTATTGTTCTGTTTCATCTATTCAGATATTTACTTCTGATACCAGAGGCAATACAATAGAGGGAGCTGTCCTGGAATCAGGAACAATTGAGTTTAAATTTGCTCTGAGATGCTTTCTGTCTGTGTGATCCTAGAAAATCATCTTAATCTCTATTTGCCCCAGTTTCCTCAACTGGAGGAGATAATATGGTAAAATGAAGATAATAAGAGCACTTAACATGGTAGAGTTGTTCTGGGGATCAAATGAAATATTTGTAAATTACTTAGGACAGTGCCTGGCACAATGTAGGTGCTATATAAATGCTACTGTTAATGTTGTTATTGTAATCTGAATAGCTACTCAAGCTCTTATTATAATTGACAGGTTGGTAAAAATAATGCTTTGATTCAATCAAGGAGACAGGGAGGGCAAAGATTTGCCTTTAGGGATGGTCAGATACTAACACATGACACTTGTTAAGAGAGTTCTGGGGAACCTCGAAAAAAAATCCCACCAGTTGGATAAGATGGGGTCCAGTGAAACTGGAAAGTGACTAGGAAAAAAATGGGTTTACATCCCAAAGACTAGAATTTTCAGGAAAGGCCAAAACAAAAAAAAACCAAATACCAAAAAACCTTAGTACCTTTAAAACTTGAGTTTTAACCCTTTAACATCAGAAATAGCTCAAGTAAGTTATCTTGTCTTTGTCATGTGGAGTTCTCTTGTTTATTTTGTTTGTTCTTTTTGTATGGAGTATTCTGTTCAAAGTGTCTGTTTGTAGTTTGTGTTTGCTTCTCTGCTCAGAATTATTTTTGTTCTGATTCCAGTAGACAGAAAGCAGGTCTTTACTCTTTCTTCTGTGAAGCAAGGATAGAAGGAGAGAGTTTTTTTGGTCAGGAAGTTTCTTTACTTCCAACGAATATAGTCTTCCCTTTGCTTTTTTGATTAGCTTAGAATGGAGAGAAAGGAGAGAAGAAAGAAAGAGACAGAAAGAATAGTATTTTCCCTTTTATATACAGAAATATGCGGTATTAAACTAAAGTTTAAAGACTCAAGATTATTCAGGCATACTCTTTTTTTCTGTGTAGCTTTTTAAATGTGATAAGCATGGTTAAAATGTCAACTTTTTGTGGAATTTCTGTATAAATGCTCCTAGAATCCTCTTCCCCTGGAAATACAAAATATTGTTTTATGATGTTGAGAAAGGAAGTGATTTATGTTCAGGAAACCTGTTTTTGAATGCCCCTTTCATTGAGGCATTCTAATCCAGCACAAAACCATTATTAGAGAATTCGAGGAATCTTTAATGTTCACGAGTAATGTCATTTGAATGCTATGTTAGCTTGCTTAGGGCAGAAGTACAGATAGACTTGAATGTCTGTACCAGAGCTCAGTGAGAGATAGTCTTATTGCTTCTCTGAGAGAAAAATAGCATTGGCTTCTGTGGAAATATGTGTGGAAACAAGGAAAGCTTTTTGTGGATTTTAACCTGAGAAGTTTACACCGTAGTAATTAAGAAATCAGCTTTGTTATTTTTTGAAGCTTATGTTTTATTTATAAGAGGCTATATACATTTTGTAAATAGATGCATTTAAATATGATCCCATTTGAACACATTTCCCCAAAATGCCCCTCCCCCATCTCTACATTTGCCAAATGAGAGAATAATAATGTTTTTTAGCAGTTTAAAGGTCTTGAAAACAATGCATTCATTAGTAATATGAAATATCTTGATTCTAAGAAAAGATTGCTTCAAGTATAAAAATGTTTTTTTTTTTTTTTTTTTACAAATTATTGATTATTGTGGAATCTGTGGACAAATGGACAGATTGGCATACTGTAAAGTCTCTTATTTTCCCCATTTGCTAATTATACAAGGCTGAAAATAGCAAAATAAGGAAAAAGTAAATGATATGACATTTTTGTGAATATGAAAAATTTTTTTCCATTGCTTTGAGAGACTAATATGTATATAAAGACTTTAATTCTCAGCTTAGACTCATTCATCCAGGCCATTGAAAAGAGAAACAATCCTGAAGCCTCCTAGGAGTTCTTCTCTGGAATGTTCCATCCACTAGAACTACTTTTAAACATCAGGGCTTTCAATCTTAGATAATATTTCTAAAGCTACTCAGCACAACACCTGGGACATACTTTATAAATTTTATAAATAAATACACTTTATAAATTCTTATTCCCTTCCCCTATTATAAAAGACCTTTACTCCTTTAGATGTTGATATACTGTCCTTGAAGCCTCAGAAATATTAAAATAGTTTGATTAACTTTAACAAGTGGCTTTCTTGTGAAAACTTATTGTAAGTAAAGTTTATTTTATTCTTTGTAGTTCTATCTCAGGCATTTAGCACAGGAACTTGTAAAAACAGGTGCTTAATAAATACTTTATGAATATTTATTTTTAGAAAGGCACTATTATAACTCTCATGTGTTTACTTATATATAAAACACTTTGCAAACTACAGTGATTTATAATTTATTTCTGTACACAGTCTATATACAGTCTCAGAATATGAATGTTTTACTTTTTGTTGTTATTTTTACGATTGATGTTTGTATCAGAATGTGTTAAAGATGAATAAAAAGAAGTGGAAACTTTTAAACAAGACCTTGTATAATTAAATGGATACAAAAGATGAATATTTTACATAATTGTTGTATATTATGCCACAACTATGAACTTGTTGGCATCAATTTAACTTGAGCAACAGATGTACTTGGTTTTAAATTGGAATAAGTAGAACTTATTATATAAGATGCAATTGGAATTTCATGGGAATGTAAAGTTTAGATTCTTACTCTAAGATAAAAATATTTATGTTGCTGTCATTGCAAAGAAAGATAACAAAAGCTGTTAACAAGGACTGCTATCTATTGCCTTCAAATGTTATAAAATCTATATTTAGATAGGAATTTTTGGAAAGATTTAAAGCATGGCTTTATGAATATAATAGCAGTATCCTCTTAAATCAGTTTCACCATGATACTGTTCCATTCTCAGTGGGGATTCTCAGCTGTTAAAGACATCCTTTGGGTATATATTCTGATGATTTGGTTCTTCCAATGGAGTATCTATGAGATATACCTGCATTCAAATACTATCAAAGGCATTTTGCTCTATAGTATCACTAATAGTTCAGTTTGTGGCATAAATGACCAGGTCTGACAAAATAATGATAATAATGATGATGTTGAAGATAATAATAAAAATAATTGTAAAAATAGTGCTCATTCTGTGTCAGGCATTGTGTTAAGCACTATGTAATTATTATCTCATTTGATCCTCACAACTATTATCACCCCCATTTTATAAATGAAGAAACTGAAGAAAACAGAAATTAAGTGACTTGCCTAGGGTCACATAGTAAGTAAGTATCTAAGGGCAGATTTGAACTCAGGTCTTACTGCCTCCAGGTTTGATGCTCTGCCTGCTAAGCCACTTATCCGCCCAGATTTGTTGTTATTAAAATAATTTCCTTCACCCTATTTTCATATCAAATTCCTCTTATTATGGCAAAAGAAATTTGATATTTTATTATCAACCTGTTGTTAATATGGCCAAATATCCCTGAGTCTAAAGTCATGGGGATGCAAGGATGGAAAAAAAAAAAACAAAACAAAAACAAAACAAAACAAAATGCTCCATAAATAAGGGTAGCTTCTTAATTACCAAGGAGATATCACTTAATTTTGAACTTTCTTTTCAAGTAGTATGTTTCAGTTAGAACAAATTCAGACTAAGTTTAGCTAAATAAGGGGTGGTTGTGGTAGGAGATATCCTTAACTCTGATTCTAGTATGGAAGTAAAGCTGTTGACTAGGGCACTGAAGTAAGAAAGGTGATCTTGGAATCAAGAAGACCTTCTCTAAAATCCAAGATGAGGGGTGGAAAAATCTTTGGATAATACGATTGTTTGAGGGGCTGGTTATATAGATTCACTGGGAGATAATTGTAGCAGTACTAGTTTTAGCAATAAGCTTTATATTTCTTTTGCTAAAATTGTTTAGCCTGCTTTGTTAAGTAACTAACTTGATTTATAATTTTTAACCTAGAGCAAAAGTCTAGTCCCTCTATTTCTAAGAATGATTGAGATTAAACTATGGGAGAGGATTCTGGGAAGATGGTGGAGTAGGACAGAAATCTCCAAATTCTCCAAATTTCCTTCACAAAAAGAGAGAACATTGTTTCTGAGTGAACTCTGAGCAGCAAAAATAAACAGAAGTTGGATTAAAGTAGTCTTTGTCCTAAGAAAACTTGAGAAGTCCCCAGGTAAGACCTGAGCTTTAGGAGTAAAGGGAAAACTTTGGCCTGAGTGAGGTATAAACACCTTCAGGCCAACTCCAAGAATCAACAAAAAACCAGGAGAACAGGAAAAGGTGGGATGGGAGGCAGTCTGCCTCAGGAAATTACACCTCAGGAAAAGTGTGGGGATTGGATGGCTGTGTAGCAGAAGATTGAAGCCCTTGCATTGTTAAGGGATGCCTGGGAAGTTATCCCCTACATCTTGGGACTAGAACTAAGAATAAAATAAAACAAAATAAAAATAAAACAAGTAAGCAAAGGAAAAAGAACCCAAACATAGATAGCACCTAGAGGGATAAAGGAGATCTGGGTTCACAATCAGAGGTAGATAGCAGAGCTAAAAAAAGCCACTCCTTTTTCAATGAGAAATGCCAAATGATCACAAATCTAATAAGAGTTCTTTCAAGAATTTAAAAAAGCTAAAAATAAAATAAACTGAGGAAAAATTAGTGGGAGGAAGAATAATCTAAGAATATCATGTAAAAAATCAACCAACTGGAAAAGGAGGATCAAAAACTTAAGGAAGAAAATAATTCCTTGAAAATTAGAATTGGGCAAGGTGAAGCAAAAGATATTACAAGACACTAAAATAAGAAAATAAAATCAAAAGAGTGCTAAAAATACAAGAGAATATGAAAATCTCATTAGAAAACAACTGATCTGAAGAATGTTTGAGGTGAAACAGTATAATAATTGTTGGGCTACTGAAAGATATGATCAAAAAAAGTCTTGATACAATATTGCAAGAAATTATTAAGGAAAATTGTCCTGAAATTCTAGAATAAAAAAGAAAAGGAAAAACAGAAAAAAATCATCAATAACCACTTGAAAGAGATCCCAGGAGAAAAACTTACAGGAATATCATGGCCAATTTTCAAAATTCCCAGGTTAAGGGAGAAAATATCATAAGCAACAGAATAAATAATTTAAATATCATGGAGTTTCACTCAGAATTACACAAAACGTAGTAGCTTTTACATTGAAGGACCATGGGTCTCAGAATCCTGCATTTTAAGAGCAAAAGAGCTCGGGTTATGAATGAAAACTTACTCAGCCAAGTTATGTATAAAAATGAATGGAAAAAAGGACATTTAACAAACTGAAAAACTTTCAAGTATTTGTGACAAAAAGAACAGAGCTTAATAGAAATTTTAATATATAAGATCCAAAAGAAATATAAAAAAGTATTAAAGGCCAATTATAAAGGATTCAATAAGATGAAACTATTACTTATATGTGAAAATGTTATCAGTACACTTATGACTACCATCATTGTTTGAGTACTTTGAAATTTTGAAAGCCTTGGGCTGAGTTGTATATGATGAGGTGATTCTAAAAAAATAAAACTACACTTCGAGAAATAAAAAGAAGTAATTATCTCATATAAATGAACCATCAAAGGAAAGTTTGTTGTAGAAGAAGCAAGTGGAAGCAGAAACCTGGTAGTACTGAAACCTTACCTTCTTTTTTTTAATTTATTGAAGTTTTTATTTTCAAAACATATACAAGGATAATTTTTTTTCTTTTTTTTGACCTTTGCAAAAAAACTTTTTTTCCCAAGCTTTTCCTTTCCTTCCCCCACCCCCCACCCCTAGATGACA
>JAJPUD010000310.1:0-77359 GCA_023553655.1 Myrmecobius fasciatus
ATATATATATATATATATATATATATATATATATATACTTTATTTTTTAAAATATGTAATAATGACCTCACCTTCTTAACTGGAGAATAGTAAACAAAACATATGCTTTCTTAGATGACCCAGAGTCAGGAGTATGTTGGAGCCAGTTTCTACTGGCCTGAAGAGTTTATTGTTAAATTTTCAGTGTAAGCACTTATATCTTGGAAATTGGTAAATGCTATAAAAAATGGCGCAGTGCATAGAACTTTGTGTCTAGAATCAGGAAGATCTGAGTTCATATGAGACCTCAAACATTTAGTAGTGTGTTGTGACTCTGGACAAATTACTTATCTCTTTTTTGCCTCAGTTTTATCTGTGAAATGGTATAATAATTGCTGTGAAGGTCAAATAAAAAATAATTGTGAAGGGTTAGAATGGTACCTGGCACATGGTAAAGGCTATATAAATGTTAACAGCTGTTATTATTGTTATTTCATTGATTTTTATAAACTTAAGAAAGTTATATAGAATATGTTCATTAGATTAAACTTAAAGTGATAGTGAGCACATTTTCTTTTTGAGAGATGTTTGTTGAAAAGATTTATCAGCACACATTTGCTCAAGGGGCATTTAATGTTAATTGTAATTTCTGCTGCATTTGAAACTTTCTTCTTGATATTTGATTTCCTTGACATCATTCTGATCAAATTGTTCATTGAAATTTCTCTTTTTTTCCTTACTGATTCTCCTTCGTCCTTTAAACTTTCTAATCTAGCAATTCCTCAAGATCTGTGCATCATTTTTTCCCCTCCAAATTCCCATTCTTTTTGTTCTTATCCAGTCTTCCATTTCATGTCCTAGCTTAATACTCCCCAATTTATCTTGCCCCTTCTCTCTTGAGTTTAAGACACTAATTTCTTTATGTGCTAGCCCTAAAACTTTCCTTCTTGATGATTTGCTGCTTTTAATCTCCTGGAAAAACTGGTCACTAAATCTCTTGAAATTATCAGTAAAATATAAAGGTAAATAATCTTTGAATAAAAATGAAAAAGACTTTTTTAGATTTGTTTTTTCCACTTTCATTTTTTGCTTTGTTGGTTTGTTGAGGCACGCCCCCCCATTTGTTGAGTTGATTCTAGTCTTTAAAGAAGTCACATTTTTTGTTTTTTAAAAAGATTATGAAAGTATTGGATGGCTCTGTTTTATGCATGGCATCTTAATATGAGTTAAACTTAGTCACTAAGATTTATGTGGAGGCAAACTAGACCAAAATATTATGGGGGGAGGGGAAATACACATTAGAACAAACAATTGGAAAATACTGAAAAAAATGAAAATAAATATGATATAGGGTAGCAATATGGTATACTACTCCTGGAGTCAGGAGGACCCAATTTCAAATCTAGCTTCAGACATTTAATATGTAGTAGCTGGGTGACTCTGGGCAAGTCACTTAACCCCAATCGCCTTGCAAAAATAATAAAGTAAGCATGACAAAATTCTCATTTTGAAGCTTTATATCATCCTGAAACTTGAAGTCATGCATGTTTTAAAAGACAGGAAAATAACCCATTTTTAAAACAAATGGTACCTATTTGTTCATAAGGATATATAGCCATGTTTTAGTTCAGACATTTTTGTAAACTTTTCTTTCTTATTTATAAAGAATAAAATATGATAGGGAGGGTGTAAGTGAAGAAAAGAAATTATTTTGTTGGGACAACATTATTTTTAATTCACCAGCAGAGGAGTATCCTGGTTAACATTCTCTAGGCTGGTTAGTTTTGTTTTAAGAGTGCAGGCTTTACATTTACAGTCTTCTGTGCCTTTCAGTTCAATTCAATAAATGTTGAAGTGCCTACTTTATTTAAGACACTGTATTGGATCTTGGGCTCCCTTTTTGTGTAGTGACAAGGAACTGGAAGCCAAGTGGAAGCCCACCAGTTGGGAATAAGTTAAGGATATGAATGTAATGGAATATTATTGTTACAAAATGATGAGTAGGCTGATTTCAGGAAAAACTTATATGAACTGATGCTGAGTGAAGTGAACATAACCAAGAGAACATTCTACAGAGTAACAAGATTATGTGATGAATAATCAGTTGTGATGAACTTGGGCTCTTTCCAGCAATGTCGTGATTCAAGGCAATTCTTATAGACTTGGGATGGAAAGTACCATTGCATTCAGAACGAATCTATGGAGACTGTGGATCAAAACATAGTATTTTCATTTTGTTGTTGTTGTAGTTGTTGTAGTTTATTTGCTTTTGTTTTTTCTTTCCTTTTTTCCCCCTCTTTTGATCTGATTTTTCTTGCATGAGGAATATGGAAAAATGTTTAGAAGAATTGCACATGTTTAATCCATATCAGAATGTTTGCTGTCTTGGGGAAAGGAAATGGAGGAGAGAGGGGGAAATTGGAACACAAGGTTTTGCAGGAATGAGTGTTGAAAATTATCTTTGCGTGATTTTGGAAAAATAAAATACTATTAAAAAAGATATTATGCCCCATCCCAATGACATAAAATTAAATACCTACTTCACACAAGGTTAACAGGTAAAATAATGGATCCTTTTCTTTGTAAATCCCTTGTATGTTAAAAAAAATGGATACTAATCATCCATCGCTTCATTTGTCATTATGTAATGTGAAACATCTCATGATGTAGTGAATAAAATACTGGTCCTCGAGTCAGGGAGACTTGAGTTAAATTTGTCCTCAGACACTTAATAGCTGTGTGATCCTGGGCGAATTATTTTACTGCTGTCTGCCTCAGTTCTCTCATTCTTAAAATGGAAATAATTATAGCTTCCTACAGTGGTTGTGAGGATCCGATGAGAGAGAATTTTTTAGAAGGCATTTAAAAAATGTCCAGCACATAGTACATATAAAAATTTATTCCTCTTCCTTTGACAAGTGTCTATTAGCCAAGACTCCTTCCTATCATTTATTTATCATAATTAAACTAATATATATTTTCAGTCCCCTTCTTTTGTCCATAAAACTCTTTTTTGCTATGGGACTTAATGAGCTTCGCTAAATTAATCTGCTTTTGCTGTTATTAAAACCTGTAAGGTACATAGGTGTGACCTTAGAAGTAAAGGCAATTTCAGTTATGGACTAGAAAGTATTTGGTCACTGTTTTGACGATATGTTTGTAATTTTGTGATTGTATATAAACAGTTCTGCAGCTGAGGATAGGGAGCAAGTGAGCACTGGAGTGAAGAATACCTGGGGAGTGATAAGGATTGTTTCACTTTCTTGTGTCTGTATAATAGCACCTGCCACATATAGACTATAGACTTATAAATGCCTGTTGGTTTGATCAGTTAATCATCTAGTAGTTATTGAGTGCTTACCATATGTCAGGCCTTTCACTGGAAGAATTAGACCTAGTTTATGATATTCTTTGAAATTCTTTTCACTAAACTGGATTATATTTATGTGTTTAAATTTCTTGAAAATATGAATTAGAGAATTTTTCTTTGCTATTTTATTAATTGTGCTATTTAAACTATTGTTAAATGTATTTAAAATGTTATTTCATGTATTTCATGAAGACAATGATATAAAATCAGTCATATGTTTATAAAGCACCTACTGTGTGGAGTACTGCGGGTGGAGTGGGGTGGGCATGAGGAGGAGGAAATGATTTTTTCTGTGCCCTCTGGTATTATTTAGAAAATGCTAATGTCTTTAGAGTCTAAAATCTATCTTCCAGGTACAGGTGCAGAATTGATTGTATGCAAGGCCTGCAGCTGTGGAGAAATCCCTTAGGTAGACTTTACTTTCAAACAAAACAGAGGGAGAGAAAAAAAGGAGAGAGGAAAGAGGGAGAATGGAGACAGAGGCAAGGAAGGAGAGAACAACAAAAAGATATATTTATTTGTTATTGAAATAGAGAAAGTCCTTTTTCCTTTTTTTTTTTTTTTGTTTGTTAATATAAGCTTTTTAATACCAATCTCCTAGGTAGAAGATAGGGACTAGAGCCATGATTTCATTGCCTATTGTGCCTTCCCAGATAAAGAAATGTCCTTTACAAATATAGATTAATACTTTCTTTTCAACATTTAGTCTTAGAGAATTACCTAGAGCCCTGAGAGATTAAATGACAGAACCTCACCATTAGAATGTGGAAGAGATGGGACAAACTCACTTTTACCTAATTTCAAGATCAGCTTTCTAAAGACTACATTTTCTACCTTACCACCTTTCTGAATGCTCTTCAAATCCTGCTGAAGAAGTATACAATACTGTATCTATCTAATCCGTGGTTTTTGTAACCTAGATTGACTGGAGATGCATTTTGTGGAAATAAGCTGAAACAGTGAATTTTTAACATTGATTTCTAGAGATTCCGAAGGATAAAAGTCACAAACCTAATGGCTAATGACTAACATTGAGATTCTAGGGAAAATTCTAGGAATAAAGGTATAGAGCACAAATTGAAATACTTAGACTTTGTCATAATTATAAGACAAAGGGAAGAGAAAAGAAGGTACTGGGAAATATCAGAGGGACAGAAAACAAATTTATATATCCCCCCAGACACAGGTATTTTGGTGCCGTTTTTTTGTTCTGTTTATTTTTGTTCAATTCTTAGAACTTTAATCTTGGGAATAATCCCAATTATACTTGCCAGTAGAAACTTTCCTAATGTTAAAAAAAAAAATCACCATAGATCATATGTTTTTAAATGGTCCTCATCTAAGGAGAATTTTTTTTATTCTGGGCACATTAAGTTGAAACAACAATGAATGACAACTTCCAGATAGTTCATCCACCCACTTACATATTCAGCTACCCACTTAGAGGCAAAGATGCTAAATGTCAAATGGTCATGAACATACCAAAATAAAAAAAGGAAAGAAATTCATGAAATGTACAGTGTTCATGGAAAATGTTGAGAATAAGCAACTGCCCTAGCTCTCTGGTTCTACTCACTATATTATTCTTAATACAGTAGAACCCTGTTATAATGTGGCTTGTTATTTTTCAAATTCAGATAGACCATGAGTCAAATTCAGTCATCTTAAAAATTCAGTAAAGAATTTGAGACAATATTAGGACATTCACCTAGTACCAATATAACAAAAAGTACTTTGCTATGGGACAAATATTTGATAATTATGCCTGCTATAATTTCTTGTTTTATCATTAAATATGTTACTATGCTTATACATGTCTTTTTCTTCTCTGTACTGTTTTATATACGTTGAGACGTATAACGAAGCCTTGTTTCATGGGAATTTTTAGGGCATAGGGTGTTCTGTTAATTTAACTCCCTGGGTAACATGCCAACCTTTTTTGTTTCATCCTCAAAATTTTCTAAAATGTTTTAGTCCACTTTCTTGCCTTACAGAATCAGGAACATAATTTAATCTTTGATTATTGAGGTTCTCACCCTTTTTCAGGGTCATCACTTGGAACATCAGTTCTCATTGTACACAACTGCAGATGTAGATGACATATATAGGAGATTTAGTTGACATTATATTGATCCCAGTACATACCTTGATAGTTTTGAATAAATCTCCATTATCTTGTTTTTCCTATTTTTCATTTCTGTTAAAAATAGAGTGAAAACAATTTCTGATTATTTGAGTTTTACTGAATATTTTTTCTGCAAAATTCTTTATTTTGAAAGTAATTATGTTTCAGATTGTAATAATAAAATGGTCTCTTTTTTAATAGCTAGAGAAATAAGGATATATTAATGGATGAAGCAGCCCTCCCCAATCTTTATTTCTAAAACTGCTTAATTTTTTACTTAAGCTTATATGTTTTGATAAAGTTGGTAGAGATTCATCTTTTTATTGGCTGTCCTGTTTATTTCTCAAGGGAAATAGTATCTCCTTGACCCTCATGTAATATTGCCAGCAAATGTCTGAAGAATCAACAGTGTCAACTAAGAAGAGGGACTTAAACTTTTTTTTCTGCACACTTGAAAGGATTAGATCATTGTGGTGAAAAGATTTTTTAATAGGAATTTTTAAAGAAATCAACTGATTTAAATTTTTAGGGTTTTTGGTTTTTTAATCTTTGTTACCTTGACTTTTTATAGAAAGACAATTGTTGATATCAACATATTTATTTTTAAACATTATAATCTCTTTGCTTTTATCAAACTTTCCCATGTCCTTGAGGTTTCAGCTGTTCTAACTCATGGAATAAAATCTACTACCTTGTTTACACATAAAATGAATGAATGGATGGATAGATGAATATGTAAAGCATTTATTCAGGGCTTATTATGTGTAAAATACTCATGTTGATAGCTACATATGCTATATTACTGCTCTGCTTATAAAATAGGATTATGTGATTTAAAAACCATCTCAATTATGCACTAACCCCATATATTTATATAAATTAAAGGGAAAAGAATTGAAATTCTCACTCTCATTTTGGATGTGTCAAATTTTTTTCCAGTTTATAACAGCAGTTTATCCCTTGTTTTATCCCTTTCATCTGGGACCTTAATATCAAATCAGATCAATAAATATTTTAAAGTATCTGCTATTCACCAAGGACTGTGATAACCTTCTAGGGATACAAAAAAGATGCAAAAAATAGTCCCTACTCTCAAGAAGTTTACAGTCTAATAGGGGAGACAGCATGTAAACAAATATATATACAAAGCAGGATATACAGATAAATAGGAAATAATTAAGTGGAGGAAGGCTACTAGAATTGAGAGAAGTTAGGAAGCCTTTCAGTAAAAGATAAGTTTTTAGTTAGGACTTAAAAAAAGCCAGTCAAGTTAGTGAATAAAATTAAGCATGAATAATGTTCCAGGTATGGGAGTCAGGCAGGGAGAATGCTTAGAGCTGAGAGATGGAGTTCATGAAACAGCCAGGAGGTCAATGTTACTGGATTGAAGAGTATATGTAGGTGAGTAAGTTGCAAGAAAGGTAGGAGTGGGCTAGATTATGAAGGCAATTGTATTTAATCTTGGAGATTCACAGGAGTTCATTGAGTAGGATACATGATATTATCAAACCTGTGTTTTAGGAAAATCGGTAATTGAATGGAGAATAGTTTGAAGGGGGGAAAGACTTGAAATAGGTAGGTCCATTAGCAAATTTATGATATTCCAGGTGTGAGGTGATAATGAGAGCCTGCCCTAGAGTGATGACTGTATCAGAAGAGAGAAGGAGGAATAATTGAGAGATATTGCGAAGGTAAAATCTACAGGCTTTGACAGATTGGATAGTGTGAGTGAGAGATAATGAGGAATCCAGGATGATCCTAGCTTGTGAGCCTGCAGACTGGGAGAATGATGTTGACCTCTATGGTAATAAGGAGAGTAGAAGAGGGGAAGTATTAGGGGGAAAGATAATGTCATGTTTTATACATACTCTTTTAAAGATACCTATTAGATATCCAATTCGAGATGTATAAAAAGTGTTTGGAAATTGGAGGTTAGCAGAGAGTTTAGGGTGGGACAGATAGATTTGAGTCATTGTCCTAGAGGTATAATTAAACTTAAGGGAGCTGATGAGATCACTAAATGAAGTAGTATAGAAGGAGAAAAGAGGGCTCTGGGGATAACCCTGAGAGAAACTTAGTTAAGAAGGTACAGTCTGGAAAAGGAGGATCCAATTAGAAAATAGAGGAGAGCTGAGAGAGATTGAATGAGAATAGAGTGACATTCTGAAAACTCTAAAAAGAGTGCCAATGCCAAAGACTGAAGAAAAATCAAAGAGAATGAGGACTGAAAAAAATCCTGTTGGATTTGGCAACTAAGAGATCATTGGTAATTTTGGAAAGGGCAATTTTAGTGGAATGTTGTGATTGGAAGTTAGATTGTAAGAAGTAAAGAAGAGAGGGAGAGGAAAGTGAAGAGATTTATTGTAGACAGTCTTACTCTATGAATGATGCATGATGAATTGATAAAGAAGTTATAGGGGCAGCTAGGTGGTGCCGTGGATAGAGTACCAGCCCTAAAGTCAGGAGGACCTGAGTTCAAATCTGGTCTCAGACACTTAACACTTCCTAGCTGTGTGACCCTGGGCAAGTCACTTAACCCCAATTGCCTCAGGGAAAAAAAGAAGAATTTATAATAAGATTACTCAGAAGCAGTGAAGGCCTAGTTGAGATTCTGTAGTTTGTTCTGTAGTTGAGATTCTGTAACAAATTTGTTTTGCAAGTTAGAAATTATTTCGCTCACAGAGAAACTGGTTTCACTCTATAGGGAAGTAGGAGAGGAAAGGGGAAAGAGAAGGAAGAGGCTAATAGAAGGGAGAACAGAAGTAGAAGAGAAAAGGGATAAGAAAGGGGGGGCTGTAAAAGAGGAGTCCTGTTTGAGGGAGGTGGTCATCAGAAGCAAAACACTGGGGAGAAGGGAAAGGGGGAAAGGAAAGAGAAACGTATAAATTGGGCACAATAAGATGGCAGGAAATACAGAGTTAATAATTTTTAATGAATGTGAATGGAATGAATTCTCCCATAAAATGGAAATGGATAGCAGACTGAATTAAAAGATAGAATCCTACAATTTGTTATTTATAAGAAACACATTTAAAGAAGAGTAATATATATGTGTGTGTGTGTGTGTGTGTGTGTGTGTGTGTATACATTATATATATATGTGTGTATATATATATATATATATATATATATATATATATACAGAGAGAGAGAGAGAGAGAGAAAGTGTAAAGGTAAAAGGGTGAAGCAGAATCTATTATGCTTCAGCTGAAGCTTAAAAAGTAGGGGTAGTGATCCTGTTCTCAAATCAAGCAAATGCAAAAATAGGTCTAATTAAAAGAGATAAGGAAGGAAGCTACATTTTACTAAATAATACCATAGATAATGAAGTAATATCAGCACTAAACATATATACACCAAATGCTAGAGCATCCAGATTCCTAGAGGAGAAATTAAGAGAGCTGCAAAAAGAATTACACAGCAAAACTATACTAATGAGGGGATTTTAACCTTGCTCTATCAGAACTGGATAAATAAAACCACAAAATAAATAAGAAAGAAGTTAAGGAGATAAATAGAATTTTAGCAAAGTTAGTTATGATAGACCTTTGGAGAAAATTGAATGAGACAGAAAGGAATATACTTTTTTTTTCAGCAGTTCATGGAACCTACACAAAAATTGATCATATATTAGGGCATAAAGACATCAAAACCAAATGCAAAAAAAGGAGAAATTAAATGCATCTTCAGATAATGATGCAATAAAAATGACATGTAATAAAGTGTTAGGGAAAAACAGAACAAAAATTAATTAGAAATTAAACAATCTAATCCTAAAGAATAAGCCGGTGGAAAAGTTAAGTTTTTTTTTTCCTCTACTTTTGTCCAGTGACAAATGATGGGTGTGATCAGCAGTATGATGAGGAGGATAGATATTCAAGTGAGGAAGACAATGTGGAGTTGAATTGATTCACCAAAAGGTCAAGAAGGGGAAAAGAGAAGAGAGTGGCTTCTACAGGGAAGATGTCCTGGAAGAGAATTAAGGGGTTTAAGAATTAGAAGTCAGGGTACCATAAGGAAAGCAGAGGGAAAGGTAAAAAGCTAACCAATAATGGTAAAAATAAGGGGGTTTGGGAGTTCTTTAATATAGAGGTGATACACTTGTGAATCATAGCATAATCAAAGCTATGACCATCTATGTGTAGTGAGATAAGATAGAATAACTTATGAAAAGTGAGTAGGTTAAGGAACTAAGTGGCTAGAGTGATTGAGGGGGAGTGTATATATATGAATGAAAACATGGATGTTTTAGAAGTATAAGTTCAGGTGGAGAGAAAAATTGTGAGCCAGCTACTTGAACACATTGAATGAGGAAAGGGAAATACTTGCAGATAGTAGTTATTAGGGTTTTAATTGGGTAAATATGAATTTCATGAACCTCAAAGGAAGAGAATTTTCTGGATGATGAGGAAGAGGATGAACTTAGAAGTGTGAGTGGGGAGCAAGGAATATCCAACACCTCTTCTTGACCAGTGAGCTAAGGAGTCAGTGAAGGTGCAGCTAGTATTTGAATAAATGGTAACCCAGAAAGGTTGTGCCATTGGAGGGAGCCAAGTTTCAGTAAAAGTTAGTAGATAGAAAGAATGGAAGAGAAATAAATTCAAGATGGATGGAAGTTTGTTGCCTGTGGAGCAGACATTCCAGAGGGCACAGTGGAAAGATTGGCTAGTGTTTGGTTTAAATTTTGTGCAAGAAGGTCGAGGAGGATGAGAATGAAGAAACAGAAATAGTAGATTGGGAGTGGAATAATGATCTAAAGGAGTTCAGAGTCATGTGAGAATGTTCATCCTAGAGTGGAAGGTATCACTCCTCTACCCCAGTGAAGGTTGAATATCAGGCTGGAGGCAAGTGCAATTTGAGGTGGTATCAGGATCAGATGGTAACATGGGAGGAGCCCTCTTCACAACAACTCTTCCAAAGATGGAGATTGGGGTAGCTGGAGATGGAAATTGAATCTGCATAGAAGGAGAAAAAAAAGTCTCATTTCCCACCAGCTTTTCTCTTCCTTGGCCCTTAAAACAGGGCTTCTTAAACTTTTTCTAGTCATGAACTCTTTTTTGCCATAATTTAAGAAGCCAGGCCTTAAAGGACTGCTAAAACAGGAGATGGAAGACCTGAGGTGAAAGAAAATATTGCTCCTTTTTGTACCAGAGGTTCTTTCCATCCCTACTCTAAGAAACTGGGCTGGCAGTGGGGTAGAACAGTGGATAGAAAGCCCATATAGTGTGAAATGAAATAGCTCTTTGGTGAATGATCAAAATTTAAATCAGAAGTTTAAAATGTGTCCTGCTGACCACATGTGGCCTATAGCATGCATGAGTATAGCCCAAATCAGATTAAAATATAATTGGAAAATATTTAGCAAAATAAATAAAATACAAATAAAACATAGATAATGTGATTTAAGTGAATATATGGCCCAAAGGGATCCTTATGTATGGTTTAGTGACTATGTTTCTATTTGAGTTTGGTACAACTGATTTAAATAACCTTTGATAAATGAGTAGGATATATGGGAAATTAGAAACAAATCCAGTGAATTATAAAAGAGATACACTAAAGAGGAAAAGTAAACTGCCTTAAGAGAAAGTTGGAGAACAACCACTTCTGTACATGTATGACAAACTCCTACGGCTATTGTTGCAACAGATAAATTGTGAAAAATATCAGTGAAATGCTGGGTTTTTTTCCTTATTTTAAAAAATGAAAATAATATATTTGACTGAGCATTGGTTATTATATTCATTTTGGGGTTCTTCATTGAGGTAGGAAATAAGAAAATGTGAGATTTTCCCTAGAGAACCACAGGTCATTAAAAATTGCAAAACATAATCCCTATTCAAAAAGTCAGTTATCTAGGGAGCAATTTAATTCTGTCTTATGTAAAGGGTTACTTTATAGATGATGGTGACTTTCCTGTGATTCATCTTTGCAGAGGACAAAGCATTCTAATTTATAGTAACATGGGAATAATGATAGTTCCCACCTAATAGAGATATTGTAAGGATCAAATAAATTAATATATGTAAAGTTAAAGAAACACAAATGATAGTTATTAGAGAAATGGAAAATATTCACCAAAGTAGTTATTATAAAGTAGATCCTTACAATATTCCTATTAGGTGGGGACTATCATTATCCCCATTTTATAGTTAGAAAAACAGTGGCACCTGGTTGTACATGGGTGTTGATATCCAGAAAGTTATTACCCAGGGTCTGAATATCCCCATGCCTTGTTCCAATGAGATTATTTGGAATGAGGCAGTTGATGTGGTGACAACCATTCCTTGAAGCTTTTTTTTTTTTTAACCTGGAAAGTTCCCTAGATGAGAATACTTACTTTAAGTGAGTCATTTAATCTATGAACTGGTTTCCTTTTTTGAAAAATCAGGACAATAAAAGTTAATACCACCTCTCTCATAAGATTATGGTGCAGATCAGAGGAAATAGTAGTTCTAAAGTGTTTTGTAAAATCTAACGTGACATATATGGATCACCTATCATTATTTATGTTGTTGTTAATCATAATTATCATTATTAATCAATGACTACGACTTACATTCATGCTGGACTCAGTCATCTCCAGGTGTGGTCTTTGACAGAGAGGCTTAAGAGTAAACCAATTTAGCTCGATCTGTAGTTGGCGAATCATTGCTGTGCAGTAATGGAATATTGCCATAGCATAGCTCCTTAAATAACTAATGAGTATTTGCATCTATCTTTCCTGTGTTAGACCTATTATTTAATCATAAAATTTTAATATAGCTTCCATTTTCATGATTATTCCTTTGATACAAATGTTCTACATTTGAAGTAGATGAATAGAACATTGTAAGTGTATGCTTCATTATATTTAGTACTTATTTTGATTTATGGAAATGCCCTGCTTGTTAATAATCTTTAAATGTGGCTTGTTTTATATTATTAAAGCTCAGTTATGAAACTTTAGGTCTGTGAAATATAAATTAACTGCAAAACCTCAGTACTTTTATTTAAAATTATTTATCCAAGATAGTTTCAATTTTGTAGTCAGAGTGCATGTGAATTTGATCTTGGAAACACTTTTTGCTTGCTCTACTTGCCAGGTTGAGTTAGTTATTGCAAGAAGGAAAAAGAATGTGTGTGTATGTATGTATGCATGGTGTTTGTGTAAGTGTGCATGCATGTTTGTATGTGTGTACAGCTCCCACTCCAACATATATATATATATATACATATATATGTATATATACACACACACACACACATATATATATATATATATATATATATATAATACACACCCACATATCTATATGTTTATATATACACATATAGACAATTCTGGGTTATAAAAGTGACCCAATATGGCTGTTATTGATTAGTGAATTTATGAACTGTTATAGACCAAATGTAGAGTAAATTAATATTTATTTCCTACTTAATGCATGTACATTTACTATCATTTGTTCAGGTCAGTGGTTGTGACCATAAAATTTAATTAAAACAACTAGGTGGCACAGTGCATAGGGTGCTAGGTCTCTAATCAGAAAAACTTGAATTCTAATCTAGCATCTGACACTAGCAATGTGACTTTAGGCAAATCATCTAACATCTGACTGACTGCCTCAGTTTCCTCATCTGTAAAATGGGAATAATAATAATAGCATCTACCTCTCAAAAGGCTTGTGAGGATTAAAAAAATAATATGCAAATGCTTAGCAGAGTGTCTGGCACATAGTAGGCTCTTAATGAATTCTTACTTGCATATTATTTTAACAATATGTCAGTGTCAGTTGTGTAGAAAGCATACTCACTGGATCTGGGGATGGAGGGCTTGAATTCTAGTTCAGTAGCTTACTTAGATGACATTTTAGCAAGTAGCTTAACCTTTTTGAGTATCGTTTTACTCAATTTAAAAAATATAAAGGTTGAACTCAGTCTCTAAGTCTGATCTTATAATATTTTATACTAATAAAGTAAACTTGGGCACTACCGATCTTGTTGAAAGGATCACTCCTAAAATGTGGAATTCCAAATTTTCTCAACCTTCCAGTTGCCCTTGATTAAAATAATTATTTGATGGATACATTTGTGTAATGATAAATCTGATTCCCTTTAGTTTATCAGCAGTTAGTGCTGTTATTTCCCTTCCCTCCCTATATAAATCTTTGCTCTTCTAAAACTTAGTACATCTTCATAAATTACTGGGAATAAAAAATATGCTGCCTTTCATCAACATCATGATAACTCAGTCAAAGCAGTCCTTGAACAACAGAATAATAATCCATACTGCAAATCATTTAGCTTAGTGTAAGATCTTTCAGAATTTACCCTTATGTGGCATAGCCATAACCTTCAAGAACACAGTCACTTCACTCTTTCAGTAAGACAGTTGAGAGTAATACTTTGGAGCAATTTTTGATTTGCTTCTTTATTAAACAAATGTAAATGAAGTTACTCATTTATATTCCCAATGCTTTTAAGTGAATGTATTACTGTTTAATGCTAATGTTTTAAAATATTTGATGTTTGATGACTAGAGAGATTGGGAACAGGATACAGAAATTTTAAAATCAAGTACAGTTGATTAGTTATCAAAAGGGTCTTAATTCATATGAAATCTTTTATCCTAGTCTAAATAGCATCTTTAGGAACTGCTTAATAGAAACCAAATAAAATAATTATCGGAATAAATCAGAAACCAAGATTGATGCTAGCTGGTATATTTATTAAATGTTCTGTGTAAGTAAGGGTATTTTGATACATAATAGTAATTTCCTTGGAGTATATATAGGTCCTCCAACAATTTAGATTATAACTCATCAGTATCTTCTGTTGTACTTTTCTCTATACTCTTCTATAAATCTTCCAATAATACACCCAGTGTACTGCAAGAGTTCCTCTAGGTATTTGATAGTATGTGGATAGCAGTGCCACACATGGTTTGTCCATCAATCCTACTATATAACTGATCTGACTTCTTTTTTAGTTATATATTTTCTGGATAATACATGAATTGAATAGAAGGAAGAGAGAAAGCTGAATTGCCATTGGTGAATAGTATAGTATTTTGAACAATCCCAAACTTATCCATGACCCTAAAACCCATTAAAAATTTTATTGATACCTTTTACTTTTATATCACATTTATTTCTGAAAATGCATCTTTATTAACCCTATCTTGTGAGTATTTCCTTCAAACAGGGTTTTTGTTTGTTTGTTTTGGTGATACTATCCATAAACTATGAGTTAGGGAGCATTATAATCTCTTAAAAAAATCAAAATTATGTGGATAACCAAAGAGCAGTAGAGGGATACTTAGTGAGTGCTGATTATATTACCAACAATGACTTAAGCCCAAGAAGTTGCATAAAACATATTATCCAGGAAACAGGAGAAGGGAAAAAAAACCAATTTATTAAGTTAATATACTTCTAATAAGTTATGTGTTTTCTGGATTATCAAATTGGGTTTTTATGGGAGAGGGTTTGTTTGTTGTTTGCTTTGCTTAATATCAACACTAGAATTGTGAATTCGCCATACCAAAAGGTTTTATTCTGTGAACATGAAAAAATACTGGTGGTAATAATGCTATTTCTTTTATAATTTGTTAGTGTAACCATTTCTGAGTAATACTTACTATTCAGGTATCTTAATTAGTTCTGGGTTTTCAGAGTAGTGTTAAAATACTTCAGTGGATATATGATGCACATATCCTGATACATAGTAAGTACTTAATAAATGTTAGCTGATTAATTGATTGCCCCTAGTGCAGATTACAATCTATCCATGCTTCATTATCTTTTGTGACTTTTTTCCATATATCCTGACTGAAAAATAACTGAATAACAAGCAAAAAATATTTACTCTTAGTATATGACAAGACTATCTCCTTTGTTTAATAAAATGTTTTTTGGGTAGGTTACATTTTATACAAGTTTGTGTATACAATTTTTCATGGATTATATGTTGCAGTATATTTATTCCCATCCTGTTTTTCTTTATTGCCTTTTGGGTAATGAAAAGGATGGAATTCTGGGTCCAGTCAGGAAGACCTATATTCAAATCGGACCCCAGATATTTATTAGCTGTATTATCCTAGGCAAGTCATTTAATTGTTTTTTGCCTTAGTTTCCTCAACTGTAAAATGGAGATGGTAAAAGCAGATACGGTAGTTTTTGTGAGGATCACGAGATAATATTATTAAAGATTTCACAAGCTTGTAATAATACAGTTCCTAGCACATAGTAGGCCTTTGTTTTCTTCCTTTCAGGTTTTAATTCTAAAAATATGACAGTGGTTCAGTACTCCACTATATAGTATCATTGGAAAAAATAGTGTTTAAAAGATGATGCTTTATTTCAGAGAAAAGTTGGTGCTGCAATATTTCCCAAATGTGGTCTAGCATGCAATTTTCCTCCTATTCAATTTGAGCAGAGCTCATTGTTCATCTAAAAGTACTAATAAGATATATGTGTTGATAGGCTAGCTCTATCATATGTTGCCCTCAAACTGCATTGCTTAGTCTGGAAGAGAGTATTTTTCATCCACTTAAAAAATTTTCATTGCTGCGTTTTGGTTTTATATCACTTTTATTTCCAAATATATCTTTCTCCCTACTCTGAACAGCAAGTTATCACTTATTATAGAAACAACAGCAAAAAAAGTTCAACCAAAAAACAAAACTCTCAAAATAACTTATTTGTCAAGTGTGACAATATATACAATGTTCTATATCCACAATCTTCCACATTTGCAAAGAAATGAGGGAGGTGCATTTACTCATCTCTTTTATAGAGCCACAGCTAATTATTAAAATTATACAACATTCAATTTCAGTGTCTTTTTTGCCTATTTATATTGTTGAAGTCATTGTGTCAGTTATTTTTGTGATTCTGCTAACTTCACATTGCATTAATCCCTAAAAGTCTTTCATACTTCTCTGAATTCTTTATATTCATCATTCCTTACAACACAATAATATTCTATTTTATTCAAATGTCATAGTTAGTATAGCCATTTACAGATTGAAAGATACATATATTGTTTCCAGTCCTTTGAAACTTCAAAAATTGCTGCTTAGATGATTTTGGTATAAAAGGAACTTTCTATGTTAGCATGTCTTTGCTTAGTAATGAAATCTTTGAGTTAAAAGATTTTTTTTAAAATAACAATTCCAGATTGCTTTATAGAATAGTTGGTCAGTTCAGAGTACTACCATCACTAATTATGCTTTTCTGTCTGAAGATTTGAGCCAAACTCTTTTTTGAAATTGCGAATCTCATTTAAGAAGCTCTGTAATGTTCCAAGACTTGATGCAGTCACTTTAGGGTAATGTGTAAATAAAAACATGTAGAAAGCCTAGCTATGTATAAGAATTCCTTCTTTGACTTAGACTCAGACTTGGCCATCACCTCATCACTGACAGTGTCAAATACTTTGGCAAATATGTATCTCGTGTGTTCATGCTTGACATTAATAATGAATGGGTCACTGAACGAACATGCTCTATTTTGTCCTTCCAGGAATCTTGTATGATTTTGACATATATATGGAAGACATTTTATTAGAGGAGAACCCTTTAAGGGGAGGTAATTTTTGCTCCCAAATCAAATGCTTATTTATAGTAAACAACCAATAAGCCCAGTGAAATATTACATCCTTAAACCAATCAATCCATTATGAGATTGTAATCCATATTTCTTTGTCATTTTCAGCAAATATATGTTCAGATTGTTTTCATATTTTGTTAAGATGAGAAAGGCATATAATTTTATAGTTACTGATATCTTACCAATCATCATGTTTGGGTTTTTCCCCCCAGTCATTGATATCTTACCTTCGTTCAGATTTTCCTGGTGTTGAAAGTTCTCCAAACTCTGTCACTTCCAACATGGATTGCCTCTGTGTTTATGTTTGTTTGATTGGGCCCTCCTCCCCTTTTTCCCTTTGAAATCTTTTCCTCTGAAGCTTACTGGAAACTGTGAATCTAGATGTAGCGTTCTTGATGAGAAAAAAAAAATTCATTGTAGAATCCATTTTCATCTTTGTCTCCCAGTTTTATTCTAAATGCTTAAGAAGAACAAAATTAACAGGTTTCAAGTTAAAATGTCTACACTTAAAGTTTTTCCTTCACTTAACAATTTTATAAACTGATACTATTTGTAATCTTCTAATGTTCTCCTCCCTAACATTTTGCAACTGAGTTGTTATTAAAAACTGATATTGCTTTTCACTGATGTAGTTCCAGAGAACTGGCTAGAATGATTTCTAAGCTCTTTTGTCCTGGCATCTATAAAATAATTTGCTTAAAATGATTAAAATTTTATAAGAAATATTGATGATTTATATAAATACATGTTAGTATCTGTTCATTTATATGAAATGTTCCATTTTAAGGCTTTAATAGATTGTTTAAATAGGTCAAATTGAACACATCTTGATTATATAATGTATCTTTGAGGTTTAATTCTTTATTTTTTATGTCAATTTTGTCCTTTGCTTTGACAGATTAATGATCTTAACTGTACGAAGACAGCTGATTTAGAAACAGTCCCCATATTCTTGATCAGCCTTTTTTTATATATTAAGATATAACTAATTTTATTTTTTAAATGCTACTTGATATGTATTATTGACAGCTGATTGTTCATAAACTTCCATTATCTTTATACTTACTCTCTGCTTATATTTATTATAAGCTTCAAGGAGAAATGAGCCAGTAACCCATTAAAAAGTATGATTCTTGTTTCCTTATGATGCATGATAAATTGCATTCCTCTAACTCTCCTTCAGTTTAACTGCATCTTTATTCTATTTTGTGGAGTTAAAAAAATTTTTTTAGCAATAGTGTCAATATTGATATTATTTCATTTTTCTAGTAATAGGGTATTGACTCATTGGGCATTGGCGAAAAAAATCTCATGTCTAGAATACCAGTTAATATTTATAGATAGTTTAAAAGTTTTAATTCTTAGCATGCTCTGCCCACTTTTCACCACTTTGTCACTGTCAAAACAGAAGTAGAAGGTGTCTGCAAAAGAGTAAAGGCCATTTTTTTCATTATTTCATGAGTCTCTGTGACCAAAGAATTCATCCCCTGGTTGCCTACCTACTGATGATGAACAACTCTTTATATAGCCAGACTGCTTCTCCAACATAGTCACTGTCACATAGTCTGTAACCAGTAACCTACTTGAAGCCATGCTGGTATGAGTCTTCTCTGTAATGTGCAAGAGGCACACGATAAGTGCACGAAAAATGCTTTTGCATGCATTCATTTGTTCTATAAATGATTTCTGGAGCATTCAGCCGTTATAATGCCAATTCAGCTATATATACAAAGAATGAAAAATTTTCAATTGAAAATTGTTGAAGTACACCATTACGCAAAATACAAAGATCAAAGATATAAGGGTGTAATTAAGTAATTGAGCATTTAAGATGTAAGTTCATAAGATGAAATTTGCTTGTCACTTTCTAATAGAGAAATGATCACAGATTCAAGATGCAGAGTAAGACATACATTTTTGGACACAACCAGTGTGGAAATTTAAATGTTCTGCTTGATTGTGTATGTATGCTACAAGGGTTTTGTTTTTCTTTTTTTCTTTTAAGTGGGTCTAGGGTGGAAAGGAGAGAAGAGACTAGGGATGATGTAACCAAACAAGAAAAAAAGAAAAAGGATAAGGTCATTCAGACTTTTTTTTTAATTCAGAAAAAATAAAAAGCAGAGAGAGAAGAAACCACACATAAGCAGGACCACTTTGAAAGTTCCATGCTGAATTTATTGTATATTTAAAAGAAAACCAAGTAACGCATAATAGAAATCCACAGTTTCATGTATAGTCTTTGCTCCCCTTTTTAAACTTTGTATATAGGAAAATGCTAATTTTATTTGGTATTTAGAATTTTTTTTTAAATTAAGACAGTGGGGAGGGAGGATGCAGAGTCATAGAACAAAGGGTTTGAATTAACTTACTGGGAATTACAGTTTTTGCCAGCAGTCTGGAAATTGTCTCTTTGAGCAGAAGAGCAGATTTTCTGATCTTTAGTAAAATGTCAGTAAATCTTTCCATTCAGACACTGAAAACGATGTGTTATTTTCTTAGACTGGATACTCCCTTTACAAACACAACTTACAACCTCTCTCCACATGTTTTTATATATTCTCATTCCCCTAGGAGGCAATTTTCCATGTAAAATAGATCTAAAAAATTGTATAATTTCTTTCAAAATACACATTTTTATAGCTTTTATACATCCATGTTAGATGTTAATCTTAGAAACCTGCTATTAGTTACATATTACCCTAAACAGAGTTTTACACATGACTGAACTAGAGGAATGACTATTAAGTGATGATGGTGCTATGGTAAGTGCACTTGGATTTATGTACCCACTGTGACTTGGTCTCCTGGAATAAATTGTAGATAAACTGTAAAACTTTAACTCTGTGAAGCTCAGTACCATTAAGGGTGTGTAGTGGGTGGAGAGAAGGAATGACAGGGGGTAAACGATAATGACCTTTAGAATTTAAAACCCAAAATCTAGTCTGTGTTGTATGTGGACATAGCAGGAAGAAAAGCACTTAGCAGAGCATTGTTTTTGCCCTCGGGTGGTTGTTGCTTGCAATCAAAAGGCTTTTTCATGAAACCTTTCAGAGTTTACCCTGACAGAAATTGTACTGACAGTCTAGTTCTTTGATGATGTTAAGACATCTTTCAAGACTACTGTAATTCTTCTTGCAGGGAAACAAACATAAAACATCTGCTTTTGGGGGGAGAGGGGAAGAATGAAAAGGAATTGTATCTCTATGCAAGAATGATAGGTTAACTTAGAGTTTCCTCTCTTTGTGATAGTAGTGGCATATGATAAGTGTGAAATAACTCCGATCTGATATGGATGAAATTTAGTATTTTCTTTTTGTAAGGATGATTTTATATAATCCAATAATTATGTTGTATTACTGTTTTTAAAAAATAATAAAATTATGTTCGTATATTTTTGTCTTGAAATCAGATTTAAAATTATGAAAAATATCTCTGAGTTTTTTTTTAAAGTGGGAAACAGAGGAATTTGAAAGATTCCCAAATTAGACTTTTGAAAAGAGAGCTTAACAGATAGAAAATGGAAAATTCCAAATGGTTTTGTATGAGATTAAATGAGAAGTAGTTTAAAAGACTAAAAATACTCAAATTTTATTCTATAATTTCAATGTTTGTTGTTCTTAGTCATTTTTCAGTTATGCCCTAGAATTTATGACACCATTTGGGGTTTTTTTGGCAAAGATACTGGAGTGATTTGCCATTTCCTTCTCTATCTCATTTTACAGATGAGGAAACTGAGGCAAACATGTTAAGTAAATCGTAAGTGTCTGAGGCTAGATTTGAAATCATGAGGATGAGTCTTACCAGCATTCTATCCACTGTGCCACCTAGCTGCCCTTTCAATGTAGTGATTTAAAATATTTAAGAACAACTCATTAAACTGACAGTATGGCTTCGTGGAATGATCACAGTAGTTATAGTGAGAAGACTGTGTATTCTCTATTAAGGGAATTAATGAAAAAAAAATGCAAAGGAAAGTGGCTTAACTGTACCAGACCTAAAACTACATATGAAATGCTGGTCATCAAAACCATTTAGTATTGGCTAAGAAATAGAATAGTCCATCAGTGGAATTGCAAGACACAATAGTCAATTACTATAGCAATCTAATGTTTGATAAACCCCTGCTTCTGAGATGTCACTATTAAAAATTTAAAGAAAAGTGAAAAATAATATAGCATAAACTAGACACAGACCAACATAAGGTAGAAATGGGTTCAGGATTTAGACATAAACAGATTAGGTGAGCAAATTTACCTGTCTTATCTTTGGAGAAAGAAGGAATTTATGAATAAACAAGAAATAGAACATTATGAAATATAAAATAGGTAATTTTGATTATATTAAACTAAAAAGGTTTTGCACAAACAAAACTAATACCTCCAAGTTTAGTAGGAAAACAAAAAGTTGGAAATTTTTACAATCTGTGTTTCTGATGAAGGCCTCATTTCTAAAATATGTAGAGAACTGACTGAAATTTATAAGAATATAAGTCATTCCCCACTTGATAAATGGTCAAAGGATGCAAACAGATGAAGTTAAAGTCATCTTTAGTCATATGAAAAAAATTCCCCAAGTCCCATAAAATTGATTAGAGAAATATAAATTAAAACAATCCTGAGGTACCACCTTATGCTTATCAGATCGGCTAAGAAGACAGGAAAAAAATATGATAAATGTTGGAGATGGGAAAACTAGGGATACTGATGCATTGTTGGTGGAGTTGTGAAATGATCCAAACATTCTGGAGAGCAATTAGGAACTATATTCAAAGAGCTATAAAAATGTGCATACTCTTTAATCCAACAATGTCACTACTGGCCTGTATTCCCCCCAAAAATCTTTTTTTAAATAGTTTTTATGACTTCTTTTTTAAAATTTTATTTTATTTGCAAAACATATGTATGGGTAACTTTTCAACATTAACGCTTACATAGCTTTCTGTTACAGATTTTTCCCCCCAACTCCCCATCCTTCCCCTAGATGGCAGGATATCCACTACATGTTAATTATGTTAAAATATTTGGCAAATCGAATGTATGTGTATATAGATCCAAACTTATCATTGTTGTGCAAGAAAAATCGTATCTACACAGAAGACATATCAGATAAAGGAAGCACAATGTAAGCAAACATCAATCAAGAGTATGAGAATGTTATGTTGTGGTCCACATTTCACATTTCTCTCTCTGGGTGTATATGTTTTTCTTCACTGAACAATTGGAAGTGGTTTGAAACATTTCATTGTTGAAGAGAGCCATGTCCATCAGAATTGATGGTCATATAATATTGTTGTTGCCGTATATAATGATCTCCTGGTTCTGCTCATTTCGCTTAGCATCAGTTCATGCAAGTCTCTCCAGGCCTTTCTGAAATCATCCTGCTGGTCGTTTCTTACAGAACAATAATATTTCATAACATTCATATACCATAATTTGCTCAGCCATTCTCCATTTGAAGGGCATCTATTCAGTTTCCAGTTTCTAGCCACTACAAAAAGGGCTGCCACAAACATCCTTGCACATGTGGGGCCCTTTACTTCCTTTATGATTTCTTTGGGATATAAGCCCAATAGAAATGCTGCTGGGTCAAAGGGTATGCACAGTTTGATAACTTTTTGAGCATAGTTCCAAATTGTTCTCCAGAATGGCTGTATCCATTCACAGCTCCACCAACAATGCATCAGTGTTCCAGTTTTCCCACATCCCCTCCAACATTCATCATTTTCTTTTCCTGTCATTTTAGCTAATCTGACAGGTGTGTAGTGGTACCTCAAGGTTGTCTTGATTTGCATTTCTCTGATCAATAGTGATTTGGAGCACCTTTTCATATGACTCCAAATAGTTTTAATTTCATCCTCTGAAAATTGTCTGTTCATATCCTTTGACCATTTATCGATTGGAGAATGGCTTGAATTCTTATAAATATGAGACAATTCTCTATATATTTTAGAGATGAGACCTTTATCAGAACCCTTAAATGTAAAGATGATTTCCCAATTTATTGCTTCCCTCCTAATCTTGACTGCATTGGTTTTGTTGTACAAAAACTTTTTAACTTAATATAGTCAAAGTTATCTATCTTGTTTTCAATTAAGAGATCCAGTTCTTCTTTGGGCATAAATTTATTCCATCTCCATAGGTCTGAGAGGTAAACTATATTACATTCCTCTAATTTACTTAAAGTATCACTCTTTATATCCAGATCATGAACCCATTTAGATCTTATCTTGGTATGTGGTGTTAGATGTGGGTCAAGCCCTAATTTCTTCCACACTAGTTTCCAATTTTCCCAGCAGTTTTTGTCAAATAGTGAGTATCCCAGAAGCTGGGGTCTTTGGGTTTATCAAAGACTAAATTGCTATAGTTATTGCCTAGTTTGTCTTGTGATTCTATCCTATTCCACTGATCGACTACTCTATTTCTTAGCCAGTACCAAATGGTTTTGATGACCGCTGCTTTGTAATATAGTTTTAGATCTGGTACAGCAAGTCCACCATCATCAGCCTTTTTTTTCATTAATTCTCTTGAAACTCTTGACCTTTTGTTTTTCCAAATGAATTTTGCTACTATTTTTTCTAGATCTGTAAGATAATTTCTTGGGAGTTTGATTGGTATGGCACTAAACAAGTAAATTAGTTTGGGTAGTATTGTCATTTTTATTTTATTCGCTCGGCCTACCCCTGAGCATTTTAAGTTTTTCCAATTGACTAGGTCTGATTTTATTTGTGTGGAAAGTGTTTTGTAGTTTAGTTCATATAGTTCCTGACTATTCCTTGGCAGATAAATTCCCAAATATTTTATACTATCAACAGTTATTTTGAATGGAATTTCTTTTTGTATCTCTTCCTGCTGAACTTTATTGGTAATATATAAAAATGCTGATGATTTATGTGGATTTATTTTGCATCCTGCAACTCCAAAAAATCTTTAAAAAGGGAAAAGAATCTACATGTGCAAAACTATTTGTGGCAGCCCTTTTTGTAGTGGCAAGGAACTGGAAACTGAGTGGATGCCCATCAATTGAAGAATGGGAAACACTGGCACAGGACTTTCTCATCTGAGAAAGTGCTGTGTTCTCTGAGCAAAGCGGAACTGAATTAGCTCAGGAGAAATGTGAGATGATGGAGCTTTCCAAGCTCATATTGATTTGATCAGCCACATTCTGACAGACTGTCACTTGACTCTAACATAGTGATGTCATTCTAAGTCCTCTTCATGTATGAAAGACAACTGCCAGAGTGAACAAGTTATGGCATATGAATGTAATGGAATATTATTCTGCTATAAGAAATTATGAGCAGGCTGATTTCAGAAAACTCATGGAAAAATTTATATGTACTGATGCTGAGTGAAGTGAGCAGAACCCAAGGAACATTGTACACAATAACAACAAAGTTATGTGATGATTAATTATGATAGACTTGACTCTCCTAAGTAATACAGTTATCCAAAACAATTCCAACAGACTTGGGATGGAAAATGCCATCTGCATCCAGAGAGAGAGCTAAGGAAATTGAATAAGATCAAAGCATAATATTTTCACCTTTAGGTTTGTTCTTTCTTTCTCCTTTTTCCATTTTGTTCTGATTTTTTTCCATAACATGACAAATATGGAAACATATATAAAATGATTGTACATGTAGAACATATCAAATAGCTTTCTGTCTTAGGGATGGGGAAAGTAAGAGGTGAAAGGAGAAAACATTGGGAACTCAAAACTTTACAAAAATAAATGTTGAAAACTATATTTACATGTAATTGGAAAAATAAAATACTATTGAGGAAAAAAAAGACCTGTATTCTAGTGTCAGCTCTGACACTTTGAAACTGTGGCAAAATCATTTAATGGCTCTTAAATTCAGTTTTCTTACCTATAAAATAGAAATAATAGTACTTGTACTGCCTACTTCAGAATTCTATAAGGCAGTATTAAAATAATTTCTATACATTATAAGGAAAACAGACACTTTAAAAATTATGATATGCCATATAAACATTTGCTATTTATAACATTGATACTATGTGTAAAACATATTAGATCTACATATAAATTGCATCTCTATTCATATGAAAAATGAAACAGAATAAAATCTTATGCTTAGTAAATGATAAACCTAAAGCAAGGATCATAAAACTTGGACTTTTAGTTTGAAGAAAAGTAATGTCTGCTCCTTGGTCAAGTAAATGTTTTGCTCAGATGAGCAAGTGATTCATTGTGGATAAAAAATTAATCTGGTTTCTTTGGCAACTTGTAAACAAGTAATCTAATAGTCTGAGATTTCAATCCACTTCAGTGAATACAGACTTTCTGATTTATTCTGAAAGCATTATAAATTTCAGGGATATGCATGCATTTCATTGTGTTTCTCAACTTGAAAAATAACCGTTCTGTAATTCTCTTCTGCTATCTTTTCTCATTATTTAGACAAACCTAGTAAAATCAAGAAAGGTACAATCTTAGAGATCGATTACTGTTGTGAATAGAAAACAAATTTAGGTTTTAGGTTCTGTGAGCACAGTCCTATTTTTCCCTTCTCAAGGAAAAGATTTAGAAGTACAAGCTAGGACTTTCTCAGTTCTTGACCCCAAGATACATCATAACTTCTAAGAACTACTTAATCTCTGCCCCCTTCCTAACAATTACTCCCCCCCCCAAAAAAAAAGATTATGTCCAACTAAGTACATTATTGAAAAAAATGTAACAAGCCAAAAATGTATAGTATGTTAAAAAAATGTACTCCATACTTTTATTTTCCATATAATAACATTGGGGTTGTGAGAAAGTTTGTGACTTTTGCAGTCACATAGGCAATAAGTTTTTAGAACTAGACTCTGACCCCAGGGCCTGTAACTCTATATGGTTTTTTTCTATCAAAAATCTGAACATTCCTGAGGAACAGCATATGATCTGGAAAATGACTGTTGAGCTCATCTGAGTATACTAGACACAGACCTGTAAATGCTTAGTTAATTGGGTCACACACCAATCAATTAAACAAGTCTTTGTTGATCTTCTACATACTCAGAACCGTTGAAACTGCTACTGATAACTTTAGTTAATTTGTGTAAATCTGAAATGAGAAAGAAGATATCTCTCTAGAATTTCAAAGTCTAAAAGCAGAAAAGTTTGAGAGACCTCATACACAAATCTGATGCTCAAGCAAGTAACTCAAAGAAAGGTTGTTTTATTATTGTTCCATGGTGTAGCTTTCCAGCTAGGTTTAATTTGCTATAATTAAATGATAAATCAAAAGGAATTCACTTATTCTTTTGTGTGATGTCCACTCTGACAGTGGTAACCCAGAAGCTTATTTTTGGGTCTGTCAGCTCTTATAGATAAATTTTTGCTTTCTCTTGCCCAATTTAGTACAAATACTCTCACTCCATGGAGGGGATCATGTCGTTATTTGTATAACCCTGCTATTCCCCTCTTTACTTCCTTTTTCCGTTCTTTTAATGTTATCTTTACTCATTATATCAACTCTCTTTGAGAGCAGGATTTGTTTCGGTAATTAATATTTGTATCCCCAGTGCTTGGAACATAGTAAGTGCTTAAAAAAAAATACTTTCTCAATCAGTTGATTAATCCATCTGATCTATCTTTTTCTTTTCCCTAAAGATTTGAGATAAAGTTTTTTATAGGCAAATAACAGAATGGGGGAGGCATTGTCTGCATTTTGTTTCTAGTTGCTATATTTGGTATTTGACTTAGTGCCAGTTGTTTGAAGGTTTCACATGCCTATGTGCTATCTAACTGGTCTATTACTTCTGGGAGCTAATCATTAATTAGATAAATATTCTAGTTCTTTTTTGTCAAAATATTAGTTATATATTAGCATTCAAGACTTCATTTGGGCTAAGGTTCAGAAAGAACTATTAACATATATATTCATTCATCTTGCTTATGTTTCCATGTCAATTAAAAACATTTGTTCCTTTAATTTAAGTTTATTTGATTTATTTCTGTCTGTCACTAAATATTTGAGATTCAAATTTCATATACATCACACATTCTTCTTCACATATATTGTGGGTAGGTGACTCCAGGCTCTAAAGAAGGCACTTGGAGACAAAGACACCTACCTTCCCCCAACCTTACTCAGCCTGGTTCTGGCTTATTTCCTTATAAATTATCTCTTAGATTTAATGACAGTCTGGTTGGGTATGTTCTAGAATAATCTTTGAAAGAACCGTATTTATGAAAATACAACCCCCATTCTAAAGTAAATTGGGAAAGACTGTAGTTCCATGCCCTCTATCTCAAACAATGAATTTATAGGGTTAGATAAAAATCACTCTTACTAACCATGTAATTTATTGGCAGTATCAAATAAAGAAATGTAAATAAATATTTCAACCAAGTATAGTTGAAATGGATGACTCACAGCCAGAGTCACTTCTGTGTTCCAGGGGAAAAAAAGGTCAAGAAGAAACTACTGACTGGAATTCTTTTCTTCTAACAGCATATTGAATGAAATACATACAGCAGTATGTAGTCTCTTCTTCAGTCCACTTCTCTGCCCCATGTCCATCTTCCTTTCTCTTGTTCCTTGGTTGACACATTTATTTGTTGGTGCTTTGCTTCCATTTCTCCACAAACTTTTATGAGGTCTCAAAATATGGGGGAAACACTTTTCGATAGACACTTGGAGCTCAAATATAGCTGAGCTCTCTTTAAAAAGCCAAAACACCCCACAAAAAAACAATATTTATGTAAAAAATTTACAATTTTTCCTCTGAAATTTTCAGTTCCAAGTTTTCTTTCTCCATATTTCCCTTCCCTTCTCTTCCTAAGATGGTAAGCAATCTGATATAGGTTATAATGTGTACAATCATGTAAGATTTATTTCCTTATTAGTTATTTTGTAGAAGAAAACTTGAATCAAAATAACAATAATAATAAAAAGTAAATGAGCTCTCTTCAGACTATCTCTTAACAATCTATCTCAAAGAGTCTGTCTCTTTTGTCAAGTCCTTCAAGATTTTGTGATTTCCCCTTAAAAGTATAACATAAATACCCAAAGTGTTCACAATCCTATTCAATATGTAACATTATTATCAAATGTTTCTATTAACCTTTGTAACTTTAAACTTTGTGGCTTTGTTTGTTATGTAGTCATGCCCCCATTGGGGTTTTCTTGGCAAAGATCCTGGAATGGTTTGCCATTTCCTTCTCCACTTCATTTGACAAATAAGGAAAATTGAAGCCAATAGGGTTAAGTGTCTTGCTCAGAGTCCTACAAATGTCTAAAGTAGGATTTGAACTCAGAACAGTCTTTTTGACTCCAGACCTGGTACTGTATTCACTGCACACCTAGCTGTCCCAATTTTAGGCTACATAGAGGTGATAAATTATTATCCTGTGATTTTTATCATTGGAACTATTTTCTCCACCAGCATACAGTACAACTTTACCACCATATCTTGGTAAATGAATCGTGATAACCAGAATATTTCATCTCCTGATGCCTAACCTTCTAGAGATGAATCATTTTGAACTTGCTTGGACTGATCCTAAGACAACAGATTTACCTTCTGCTATTGTATATGAAGTCTAAGACTTTATGGTTGAGAGAAACTTATCAGACCTATTATGTATTATGGCCTGCCAGAGCTCTAATTCACTAGTCTAGTTTTGATTACTTCCATTTCAAAATGATGCATTTGAGTAGGACTTCAGTGGAGTATTCTTTTTTCTTACATGCTCACATTTTTACTTTATTTTATCTTTTACATTTTATTTTATTTGCAAAACATATGTATGGGTAATTCTTCAACATTAACCCTTATATAGCTTTCTGTTACAAATTTTTCCCCCCACCTTCCCACCCCTCCCCTAGATGGCAGGATATCCACTACATGTTAATTATGTTAAAATACTTGACAGATCAAATATATGTATACATATTTCCTCACTTATTGTTGTGCAAGAAAAATCGTATCTACAAGAAAGACATCAGATAAAGGAAACACAATGTAAGCAAACATCAATTGAAAGTATGAGAATGTTATGTTGTGGTCCACATTTCACATCCCTCTCTCTTTGGGTGTATATGGCTTCCTTCAGTGAACAATTGGAAGTGGTTTGAAACATTTCATTGTTGAAGAGAGCCACGTCCATCAGATTTGATCGTCATATAGTATTGTTGCCATGTATAATGATCTCCTGGTTCTGCTCATTTCACTCAGCATCAGTTCATATAAGTCTCTCCAGGCCTCTCTGAAATCGTCCTGCTGGTCGTTTCTTACAGAACAATAATATTCCATAATATTCATATACCATAATTTATTCAGCCATTCTCCAATTGAAGGGCATCTATTCAATTTGCCACAAACATTCTTGCACATGTGGGGCCCTTTCCTTCCTTTAAGAACTCTTTGGGATATAGGCCCAATAGAAACGCTGCTGGGTCAAAGGGTATGCACAGTTTGACAACTTTTTGAGCATAGTTCCAAATTGCTCTCCAGAATGGCTGGATCGTTCACAGTTCCACCAACAATGCATCAGTATCCCAGCCTTCCCACATCCCCTCCAACATTCATCATTAATTTTTCCTGTCATTTTAGCCAATCTCACAGGTGTGTAGTGGTACCTCAGGGTTGTTTTAATTTGCATTTCTCTGATCAGTAGTGATCTGGAGCACCTTTTCATATGACTACAAATAGTTTTAATTTCATCCTCTGAAAATTGTTTGTTCATATCCTTTGACCATTTATCGATTGGAGAATGGCTTGAATTCTTATAGATATGAAAGAGTTCTCTATATATTTTAGAGATGAGACCTTTATCAGAACCCTTAAATGTAAAGATGATTTCCCAATTTATTGCTTTCCTCCTAATCTTGACTGCATTGGTTTTGTTTGTACAAAAACTTTTTAACTTAATATAGTCAAAGTTATCTATCTGGTTTTCAATTAAGAGTTCCAGTTCTTTTTTGGACATAAATTTATTCCATCTCCATAGGTCTGAGAGGTAAACTATATTACGTTCCTCTAATTTACTTATAATATCACTCTTTATATCCAGGTCATGGACCCATTTAGATCATATTTTGGTATGTGGTGTTAGATGTGGGTCAAGCCCTAATTTCTTCTAGTTTCCAATTTTCCCAGCAGTTTTTGTCAAATAGTGAGTACTTACAAGCTGGGGTCTTTGGGTTTATCAAAGACTAAATTGGTATAGTTATTGCCTAGTTTGTCTTGTGATTGTATCCTATTTTCAGTGGAGTATTCTTAAGAAATATAAATATAAGCTTAATTATAAATATACTCAGATACTCAGGTCTGTGTTCTCATCAATTTGGTAGTTCTCTCCAGTGTTGCAAATTGCAGCTCATCCAACCTTGCTTATCCTGCTCTATTCAAATCTTGTCCATGTCCTCAAATAGACTGGATATAAATCCATCCAATATGTCGGCAGTTTTCCTCATTTTCTCCTGCTATTGTACAAATGCCAATATAACACTTTGGCCCTCTACGCATAAGCCCTCACCTTTGCCATGTGACTAGCCTATTTTTTTCTCCTCATTATGCATTTCCATTAGGATATTCTTTATTCCTTTTCTGCTTTGAAATCCCTTATGAGTTTTTTGTTGCAGCCTGCTCACAGCCACCAGTCAAGCATTTTTAAGTGATTACTAAGTATGTTTTAGATTTTGTGTACCTGTGACCATTGCTTCTATGATATATTCATTTTTAATTCTTTAGAGAGTGTTGTATTACAAGTATCACTGCCAAGCAATAACACTGGTAGAATGTTCATTTTAAAATGATGGACCTTTATTTCCTTGGGGAGGTTGGAATTATTAAAGAAGTTTTGCAATTTCCAGTGGCAATCCATTCATTCTGCTCTCTTCCTTTGCTGAGCTTACCTCATCCATCCAAATGCATGTAATAATTTGGGTAATAGGTATTTTTTGTCCAGTTGGTTTTAAATGTGTGGCTAGTCAGGCCAACTCTTTTGAATGGTTCAATAGATCTCTTCCAGGAGGCTCTGTAATGATCCAGGGCTTGCTCTAAGCAGTATGATGTCACCCACAGGAGCATTGGAGGAGCCCAGTATCCAGAGAGAAACCATTTTCAATCTGTATTCTTCATTAAATCTGCTTTCTCACGTGATATAAACACCTTTTGCAGTCTTCCCTTTTTTATGCCTTGCTTGATGTTTATGAACAGAGAATCATTAAATAGGGTTATTTTTAAAGGAATTTTAAAAGATAAATTTTCAATGATATATATTTTAAAGTCACCAGAATTTTTTCCAATATACCTACACTTCCCTTATCAGAGGTCCATTTTATATAACAAATAATATATTTCTTTATATAAAAATATTATTTTTCCTAACATTGAATTTTTGAAAATTAAGTTCCAAATTCTCTTTCTCCCTGTCCTCCATCCATCACCTGTAGAAAAGGCAAGCAATATTGTATCAGTTATATACATGAAGCCATGAAGATTATCAAATAATATTTTTAAAGACAGAAAAAGCCAGAAGAAATTTTTAAAAATATGGTTAAAACTAATCAAAACACTAAAAAGAAAGTATGAAATATATGCAGTGTGTCATGCCTGTTTTTAGTTGTTTTTTGTCGTTTTGTTTTTCACTTTATATTATTAATCATTTTGAAAACTTTTTCTTAGGTCTGGTTATTTCATTCTGTATCAGACTGAATAAATCTTTCTATACTTTTTGCTATTCGTTATTCATTTTAAATGATGATTGTTAATAACCAGTAATTTGGGGGAGATCCGGAGTTCTCCTCTTCTTCTAAAGTTATGATTTTTAAAATTTCAGTTTGTTGAAGGACATTACTGATAATGAGATGGGACTAAATTTGTTCTTCAAGATTTGACCATGGTGATATTGAACCATCGTGTTCTGCTCAGGTTTAGGCAGGGTATATATTCTTTGAATAGATTGCCCAGGAGTATATAGAGATATAGAGATAAATCTCTCTGTCCCAGGGTGACATGATATCACTCTCAGTATCTTATTGAACATCTACTCTTTGAAGGGTATATAAATTATGAGCCTGCCACCATGATTGTTTTTTGTCTAACAGAGATGACCAAATGACCATCCTTATAAATGAACTTGTTAATAAAATGACTATGGTACCCAGTGACTACACTAAATATTTTGCCTACTGCATGTCAGTGCTCAGAATGGAATACAAAAAAGAGACAAATTGACAGCACCTACCCCTAAGGAATTTACAGTCATATTTCATTACATTCTTATACCACAATTTTTAAAGTAATTTCTCAACCAGAGATATCTTGTTGGAAAAGATTTTAAGCTGTGTTTTATGCTGCTGAGTCATTTTTTTATAGCCAACAAACAATAATATAGCAGAATTTCGAGAATCTCTATTTTTTTCAATCATTTGTGAAGTCACGAAGATGTGGTACATTGTGGAATAGGCTTTTGAAAGCCTGATTCTATTCCATATCAATAGCCTCATCAAGGATGAGAAAAATTGATGACATATAAAGATGTTGTGTAGGCATGTAGGTTGGTAATTGATATTTTCTTAGTCACTTTTTAAAAAAAATATTAATAAGAGTCAGGATTTATTCCAGACCTGTATCTTTCCTTCCTTCATATGTCTTGCGGATCAGTTTCTTAATGCTCACAAATCTGTCTTCAGGTTCCCTTAATGGGCTAATCTTTTTTTTTTTTTGCCAACTTTAATGCTATTTCTTCACTGTTAAGTACATCTAGAACTTTTAATTTTAGAGCCTAGATGTGGTATTTCCACTATATTTGATGGTGAAATCATTTTATTATAGTAATATTTACAGATTTTTCCCATTTTTCCTATATTTGTTGTTGTCCCATTTCATTTTAAAATTCCCTGGTTGGCAAGATTTAATTTAATTTAATTTAATATCTCTATACACTACAGCAGTAAAACATCTATATACAATTATCATATTCTCTGTATGTCTTTATATCTGTTTGCAATTTTTCATTGATGATTATTTACTTAAATAATACAATAAGCTGTTTCAGTGGTACACCATATCTTTTCTTCATTATTATTCTTCATTTTTATTTTTTTGATGATTCATCCTGACAAGTCAATGGTTTGATAACTCCCACCTCAACACCCAAGTCTTTTTCCTCTTCATTAAAATGAAATCTATTTTGATTTGGTGATATTATTTGGTGTCCTCTCTCTACCTACTGCCTACTAATTCTTTTCTTGAAGTGTTCATGATCTGAAGGCATTATGCTTCTCTTTGGGCTCTCTTATTCCTTTTTCTTAAACCATGTTTTCTTGTATATTTCTCACCATTCACACACATTTTTTCCACCTTTAACTTGATGGCACATAGTATCATTGTATACAGGCATTTTATTAATTAATAGTGTTGACTAGTCCTTTCTGGATTCTTTTACCTCTTCATTCTCAGCATTTGTTATTAGTACATAAGCTTTAATTATTTTCATGGTGATTTGTTTTTTTTGCATGATGATCATCAGTACTCTAATATCAGATGAGCAAATATCCCATAGGGAAGAAATGTTTCTTATGCTTTGGGACAAATGATAAAATCCATTTTTTCAATTTGGCCTCCCATTTAGTTCCAGTATCCCTTTTTCTTCTATTTTCATTTGTAACAAGAGTATCAGTATTTCTGTGATTCTTTTTCAGTAATATGTCATCAAATAAGAATTTCACATTTAAGAGTATCAATAGATTAAAATTTGGTTGTAATGACTAAAAGCTGTGTTAAATCTTAACCTTTCTGCCTTCTTTCTCACCATTTGGCAAAAATCATTGCATAAAAAGAAGGAAGCAATCCTATTTTGTATTTTCCTTTGTTTCTAGGATTGCTGTTATCTTAAAAACAAAAAAAAAATTCATCACCAAGTGACTGTTAACTATTGAAGAACTTCTCTGTACTTTGCATTGGAGTACTTTGTAGGGACATTACTTATATTATAAATGTACCTATATACAAATTATATGAATGAATTTGCTAATAGCTATTCATCATGTAAAATGATTTGAAAACATTAAAGTGCTATATAATTGTTGGCAGGTATTCATTTTTTTTTGTTCTTTATGGACATTCATCTCACTGAAGTTGCTTTGGGCAAAACACATATGTACTTTTGTCATATTTGCCCCATGAATCATATTGGTTTAGAATTCTAGTTCCTAAAGGGGAAGAATATTTTTTTGGGGTATTCTTAAATTAACTATATTTATTCTCTATGTAATGACAATTACTTCCCTTAAAATTCCACCCTTTAATAGATAATTTCATCTTTATCATTGGAAGCTCTTTCCTAAAATCGGACCTACTAATTCCCTCCTGGTACCTGAATGTTAGAAAACTCTTTAAAAGCCATTGATTTCAAACTATACCTGAACAGGAATCTTCTTTGTATAACTTTCAGCAAGTAGTGATTCCAGCCACTTCATGAAGCTAGTTTATGATTATGTTTCACCTATGACTATACCATTGTGAAATCACAGACCTAATCCCTAGCCTATGATTAAATTACTTTTTAAATTTTCAAATTTAAAATTAAATTTTTGCTGAAAAGATCTTGTATGAGAAACACTGAAAATAATGAAGGATTAATTATGTTGATTTGTTCATAGGTTTTTGTTTGTTTATTTTTGTTTTTTAAATCTTAACCTCTTTGCTTGGGTTTCTTTATCTCATTTAGGCTGGATATGTATCCTGGACCCAACTTCACTATTGATTAATGTGGAAGTTTTGACTTGTTTCATTCTTAACCTGAACTGGTTCACCCTTGCTTAAGCATTTTTGTGATACACACCCCTCCTCTACTCCAAAGGGATCAATATATTGGTGCTACACTTAGTTTGGACTTATCAGCTTTGGCTTTCTTAGAGGTCAGAGCTCTCAAGTTCAAATAATCCACCAGGGATTACAGGAATGTACCACAACATCTGGCTCCACAAAAATGTATTTAAAAGACATGCACAGAATATGGAAATAAGCAGAGAATTGAAGATAAATTGACAATAATGGCATCATTTTGTAAGAATATTGTCTGGAATTCTAATATTCAAAATGATCTGAAATTTGGAGATAAGTGCTAAAGATAATAGGTTTTTTGCTAACTTACTTTGTTTTAAAGGTATTGAGATCAAGAGGAAGATTAGAGAAACATTAGAATAGTATATTGGAGGTGGATGGAGTAAGACAATTCAGAAAAAAAAACATTTTGTTTTATCTATCGAAAAGAATGTGATCTTTTAATGGGAAGAAAAGAATAACAATAATAGGATATGGCTAGTATGTTGTAATTTTACAAAGTGCTTCACATATGATTTCATTTTATCATCAGAACTCTATGTGACCGGTGCTATTATTATCCTCATTTTATAGAGAAGGAAATTGAGGCTGATGGAAGTTAAAGGAACTTGGCCAAAGTCACACAGCTACTCAGCTCTTCCTGACTTCCAAATTTAATACTGTATCTTTATCTTAGTTTATCATAATAAAATTTTAAACTCTCACCTTAAAAAAAAGTACAGTTGTGACTGATCATACAACATTCTGTACTTTTAGCTTACCCTTTTTAATAGAGAAGGAAGGTAGTATAGTTTTATATCAATCATCTGGAAACATTTATCATTTTATTTCATTTGAATTGTTGTCTTATGGTGTTATTTTCATTTACCATTCACAACCATTTTGAATTTTGTTCTTCAGGATCTGCTTTCTCTATTTCTTAATTCAGATCTTCTTATGTTTCTCTGAATTCCTATCATCATTTCCTCTTATGCTTAGGGTGGTGCTTATTTTGCTTATTTTATATAGATGTAGCTGGTACTTTAATAAGGTGGGGAGATGATTTGACTTCCTTGCTGTCTGAATTATAATAGGCCTCCTCTTTGGGGAGTTGTTATCAGAGGTTTTGGCAGAATTCCCATAACCCTGTAGGGAGGATATCTTTCTAACTGAGTGTCTTCATATTATAGTACTGAATGTGAAGGCAGAGGGGAATAGTGTTTTATTTGAATTAATGTTCTTTTTAATGTTAGGAATTATATTCTTTTTAATATAAGTAAAATTGTTTTTATAGCATTTTATGACTTGCAGGTGCTTCATTGCATTTTAAACTCAAGCCCAAATTAGTAGGTTCGCCTAGTTGAGAGTGTATTCGATAACATTTATATGTTATAATCTGTTCAGCCATTCCCCAATAAAAAGGCATATGTTTCCTTCCTAATATTTTGTTACAGGAAAAAATAGTGTTATGAATACACATTTTAGTTATCCATTGGGTCTTTCTCTCATTCATCTTACTAGATATAAACCTAATAGTGGGATTGATGGTTCAAAGGGTACAAATAACTGAGAAACTTTTCTTGTATAATTACAAATTATTTCTCAGAATAGTAGAATTGGTTTATAATCCCTATTACAGCATATATATGTACCCATCTTCCCACAATTCCTCTAGGATAAAGAACTTCCATCTTTTTTTCCACTTTTGCCACTTCACCAAATGTGAAATGATACCTGGACAGTTTTTAATTTTTCTTTTTATTATTAGTGTTTGCTGCATTTTTCACATAGTTGTTGATATTTTACATTTCTTCTTTAGAAAATGGCTTATTTTGATCTTTGTTCACTTGTCTATTAGAAAGTGATTCTTAATCTTATATATTGTGCCTATTCCCTATAGGTTTTATATATCAGACTTCAAACTGTAGCTCTGTGAGCTTGACTTCAATTTCTTGGCAAGATAATTATTTGTTTATTAAAAAGATGATTTGTTTTTACAGAATGGGACAATTATCATTAATAGTCAGCATACCTTTTTTCTGGTACAAGTCATGCCATATTACTCTCATTTCTATTTTTGGCAGGGTTGAGAGATTGATAGTTAATGGGAAGGCTAAAGACCTGAATTTCATCAAAATATTCCTCAAAGTAGTATCTCGTACTATATTTGTGAGCTAAATACAGAGAGGTATTAGGTAGATGAAGTAGACCCAAAGATCAGTCAGTGAAGGAATTGAAATGACTTGTGCCCTGCAGTAGAGAACCTTGGTTCCTCTTTGTAGTCTGTTGGATATTTTTTATCAGTGGTTTTAAATGAAGGGATCAAGAAATAGTGTCTTAGATTTATATCTGAGAGAAACTTTAAAGTTCAGTACTCTTGATTTTATGGAGAAACTGATACTACCTAAGTAAAGTAACTTATTAAAGGTTAAACATACAGGCAAGAAATGACAGCTGGTTTTTGAAATCAGATGTTCTGAATTCAAATCTAGTTCCCTTTCTGCTATGCCATCCTGTCTTAGTTCCAACTTAACTTTGCAGTTTAAAAAGTTTTTTATATTATAAAAATATTATATTTAAAAATACAATCATTACTCCTTTGTATTTGTACCACCTACATTAAAAGGTGTAGAAATGTATATTACATTTGTACATTTGATATTAATCCACTTTGTGAAATATATATTCTACTCAAGTTGGGCTATAAGCTATTTCTTTTTTTTTCATATATTCATTCAACAATTCATTCATTGAAACCCAAACTCAAGAATACTCTAACAATATAACTAAAAAAGCAAGATTTCAGGGAAATGTAAGTCTAACTTCTGAGTCTTATAAGCTATTTCTTATACTCAGTGTTTCCATTCCAGACTGTGCATTTGTTTGTCCCCCCACACTTCAGTGCCTTTTTGGGCAATACCACATCAGAGTATTGTTTTCATTCTGGTTACATTTTAGGAAAGACATTTACAATCTGGAATGTACCCAGGAAGGTAACCAAGATGGAAAAGGAAACGTATCTTGCCAGAATTCATTAAAAAGACCTGCAGATATTTACTCTGGAAAGCAAAAGATTTAGACAATATATGATAGCTATTTTCACATATATGATGGGTTCATCTTTGGAAGAGAATTTTGTATATTTTGCTTAAAACTGAAGGGCAGAACCAGAAATAATGGGTCAAAGATGCAGAAACATATATTTTAACTCTGTTTTAAAGGAAAACTTTGTAACCATAAGAGCTGTCTAGAAATGAAATGGGGTGCCTCAAGCAGTAATGGATCTCATATGCATGGAGGTGGGATGATGGTGTCAGTGGCTTCTGAGATCCCTTCCCAACTCCAGGATTCTATGATACTAGTACCCCACTGGGTATACAGAACATGGTACTACGGGAGATACAAAGATCAAATCAGAAACAGCTTTTGCCCTAGGGAAGCTTATCATTTACTAGGAGAATGTGAACATTTATGCAAGCAAAAACAAAGTTCATGTGATGCACATTAGAATCAAAGGTTTTGCTGTACTGATTAGTATATGTTTCAGTCATTCCTTTTTTTCCCTCCTAATATTTGAATAATTTTCTGAAAGTTTGCTTAATAGGTATCTCTACAGAATTGGGATTTTGACTTATATGTTCAGAGAGCTTGAGAGCTGGGAAATGAGGCATCTCTTTCTCTTATCTTCAGTTACTGTCAGAATGTGATGAAAGGTTAATGATTTTCAGACTGAACTTGAATTCACATATTATGTGTGCTCACACACATTCACATACTGCCTCTTCAACTGCAGAATACTGCAATCCATTTCCTCACCACAGAAAAACAACTTCCCTGCCCCCCAATATTGAATAATCTTCAGTCTGCAAAATGGATTACTTCTCCTTCATACTGACCCAACTTATGTGTGGTTTTAACATAGTTGCAAAATATAACTGTCCTTACTTAACACTGTAATAAAACTCTTGGTAAAGCTAGTAGCTAAATACAAGCTAATATTTGATCTACCTTTTATCAATGAAATCATTTCACCTATCCAGTAATTGAAGATGAATGATCTGTAGGTACTTATTCAGTAATAGCCATAAGTTCAATAATAATTCATTCTTAAAATGAACTCCTTAAAATTTAGCTCACCAGAAATCTGTTTGTTCACATTAAGGCAAAAGTTAGTGTTCCTACAATAACAAAGTATTGAGTATTTTTGAAGTAAATAGTGAGTAGTAATTCTACCTGTTGCTCAAATGAGCCATGTGATGCAATCTTTAACATTTCAAGAATCATATATATGACCCATCAAATGTCTAAATTAAATGTAAAAAATGTTTTAAGCTCAAACATTTATAAAATATATTTATTATATGAAAGCAGAATCTTCCTAAATTGGGAAAAGTGGGTTAGTAGCTAGCAATTGTAAATTGCTGTTAAAAATTTTTAAAAAAAGGAAAAGGAAAAAGAAATATTATATACCCAAGGTTTAGAATGCTTTAAAGTGGAGCAAATCTTTTATATACATCTCAGTTGTCTCATGAACATAGACCATGTTCTCAAGAACCCTGCAGCTATATTTGAATTTTAAAACTAGAACCTTAAAGATGACCTAATCTCTTCTCCAAAGTTACATACAAAGTTAACAGAGTTTAGACTGGAAACTGTGTATCTAAGACTGGAAACCAGTCTACTCTTTAATAAATGAACACACAAAATGTGCCAGCATTGCTTCATTAAAATGATGAATCTGTACTCAATTCAAACTTGCCATTCTTTATTATTCAGTAATTATTTTGGTAACATTATTTTTATTGTTCAGGTTTTTTTTTTCCAGTCATGTCTGAGTCTTTGTGATTGCTTTGGGGTTTCTTGGTAAAGTTAGTCTTAGAGAGTTCCCTGAACTAATTAGGAATAAATAACTTGTCCTTGGTCAAGCAGTTGTGTGTAAGAACCAAGATATGAACCCCTTTTTTTCTGTTTCTAAGACCAGTGTACCATATTCATGTCACCTCATGTGAGGTGACCTTTGAGCTCCCTTCTAACTTTAAGTTTAGTATATATTTTATAGAAGACAGGGGCCCATGTTATTTTAATTATTTTTGTTTACTGTATTGTTTAGAACCCTAGATTTAGAGCTGTAAGGAACTTATCATCTAGTTCAGGGATTTCTAAAGTCAAGTCTGCAGTTTACTTGGTGCCTCTGGCATGATCCTAACTTAGTATTTAATCAACAAATTGAAGTGTTATACCACTATTCTTAAGATAGCCAGTTGTAGAACTTTTCTCCAACTCAACCAGAGGTACTCTTCATCTCTTATGACCCAACATTTACTTTCTCTGTCCTCTGTTACATTGTGCAAGCCCTGGATCCAGCCTCCTCTTTAGGGCAATTATAACCCAAACAGAGCCTGGAAAGTCAAGGTGACAAATACATAAATACAATTAGAAAAATCTACCCTCTTCCCACTCTCATAATACTCATGTCCTTCCCCCAGATCATTTGCTAGTTGTGGTAGGCACACTTTGGGCAGTGATCCATGAATAAAAAATACTTACCTTCCTCTGCCAGATAGGTTAGAGAATGAGCAATTGTTTATTTTCACTACAGATGCTATTATTTTTTCAAAATTCCACCTCTCGAAAAAACTTTACAATTTTTGTCAAAGGCAATACCATTTTTCAAGTCATCTAGGTTCACAAGCCCAATGTCATTATTAACCCTTGATAATCCTAAAAAGATTTAATTTTATTTTATTTTTAAAGACTCAGTTTTAAATATTCATAAACAAATAGTAAATTAGAGGAATGAATTTATATTGAAAACTTTTTGTTCAGTTTTTTTGGCATTGTGTATTATAAATGTATTTATAAATATTGAAAAATCTGTTATAAACTATTTTTTGATTGCTATTTTATGTCTCTTCCAATTTAAAATTATCCAAAAAAGAAAGAAATTAATTTTCTTGGGCTAGCTATATTGATCAAATTAATTGAATAATTAATTACTTACAATTATTTTTTGCAAGCCTGCCCTATCCCAAAGGACATATACAAGGACCTTTTGAACATGCTGAAGCATATTCATTGCTCTCACAAAGAAATGATTAACAATGTCTTGATGTAAGAAAAAATGTTTTTGCATTATTAATAAATGCAGAACCTTAGAAATTGTTTTTTTTATTTCTCTTGTTCTCTAAAACTTCATATTTTATGATTTTTGATTTATATAATGTTTTAAATTAGTACATGCATATCATTTGTTATTATACATATGTTGTACATGTGTATTCAAACTTCTTTATAATTAGGGGTACATGTTCAGACAAATTTGGGGATCATTTATCTAATACAAACTCTATTTCAAAAATGAAGGAATTGAAATTTCTGAGAGGAAGTGACTTATCCCTGAGTATCATATGCTTGATTTGTTTTCTTTCTTTCTTTCTTTCTTTTTTTTTCTTTTTTGGTCATGTTTCATCTTTTCCATGAAAATTTAAACTAGACTAGGATTTTATTCCTATGTTCAATATCTTTAATGACCTTATTTGGATTAAAGGAAAATATGCAAACTCTTCCTTGAGTGTGACCTTGCAACCTAGACAAATTCTAAGCTTCTTCCTATTTCTTACTTCTTTCCTCATTACCTCCTCTATTCTTTCTCATGAATTCCTCTTATATGAACCAGAAAATTGAGTTCAGATAGACTTAATGAATTTTTGCCCATGTATCTTTGGTCACATTGTACCATCAGTCTAAAATATTCTTTTCTCATTTCTCCATCTTATTGAAAATTCTTCCTTTAAGGGCCAGGTCAAGTCTTACCTTCTCTGTGATTTCATCCTTGATCATCCTCATTAGATCTTGATTCTCTTGTAAGAGCACTTCATCTATTAAACTCTGTGATTTTGAACTAAAAAGGTAGAAACAAGGAAGGTCTGAGTAAGAATTCTATCTCAAATCTAGCTGCTTGACTTAGGAAAAAATACTGGAACTCACAGACTCTCAATTTTCCTTATCTGTAAATTGCATATAACAACATGTACTTAAGTTAAACATTGAAGTGCTATATAAATAAATAAATAATCTTTTTATATGCTCATATTCCCTATTGTTCTACCAATGATGATGATAACACATAATGCTGCACTTTATAGACTACAAATTATTTCTTGACAGCATCAGTGGGAGGTAGTTAATGTTAAAAGTTGTCTTTACTTTATGAGAAAGGCTGAATGGGCTCCAGTCACATTCCTAATAAGTACCACAGCCTTCAGATTTCAAGACCACTGAAATTTTTCCCAACTAGATTATAAATTCTTTAAGGGTAATTACCACCAGTGGCAGCAATAGCACCACCACCACCACCACCACCATGACCATCATCATCACTATCATCATGACTGGACAAATTCTCTCAAGCAGTAGACCTTGAATAATTTGTCTCTAAAATGGTAAATAAAAAATTCAGATAGAAGCAGAATTCTAATAGGCTATGAGATTGTATAAATGTGAATTATTTTTGAAGCATTTGTTTTAGTGAGAAACTAAACTTTATTTAAATTATTGCTTCCTATGAGGTATGAAAAGTTATTTTATTTATTCAGTTAATCAGTCAACAACCAGTTATTGCCTATTATATGGAAAGCTCTGAGAAATCCTTCTTACTTACATGTCAACTACAAAAAGGGAGGGGGGAATGTATTCTAAAATGCGGTTGATTTAGGAATAATTTTAATTTATTTCTCCTTCTTAGAGGTCTCTTTTATGTTAGTGATAACCACATAATGACATACATTGAGCATTATATAAAATAATAGAGAAGAGAATTGAAATGTTTTGGAATTTTTTTTTTTTGAGTGTGTTTTGAAACAAAAAAAATTAGGAAGAAAAATTCTTTTATTGGTAGAAGTGATTGAGAATTATTTACTTAAATGGAAAAAATGTAATCACCACTTGGGCTTTTATAGAATTTTTCTTTTCAAAAAATGCATTACTCTAGAGCACCACTCCTGACGTCAGGAGGACCTGAGTTCAAATTTGACTTCAGACACTTAACACTTTGTAGTTGTGTGACCCTGGACAAGTCACTTAACCCCAATGGCCTCAGCCAAAAAAACCCTGCATTACTGTTTGTTGTAATAGTTGATTTTACTCAGTTTATTAGTACTGAATGCATATGTATAGCTTTCAAGAAAAAAATTTTCTTTCGATTAGAAATATATATATATATATAAAGGTTAGTTCATTGGCCTCTAGCAAATTTGGTGGTAAATATAAGCAGTTTATATTTGTATTTGTTTTTGAAGTTTCAGTATATATGAATGAAATATTTATATAAAGTAATGATAGAATCTTACTGTAGTTGATTTTACATAGAGCAAAAACAAGGAATGACAATTTTGAACATGTATAGTGAAGTCCATATTTGTGAGTTAATGAATGGAAAATGCTCACATCAATCAACTGGATATTTTTTAAAAACGGAAATCAATATGACTAATTTATTTTTGTCTGGATTAATTGCTTTCCTTGCCATTGTATTAATAACACATATGGCAAAATATCAATTCTGATTGATCTAATGTATTCAATATAGTGATTTTGTAATTCCAAAACACATGTAGATCTTCCAGCAAAATTCAAGTCATAACATCCTTGTATATGACCATTGTTTTATATCCTTTATCTTGCCCTATGCTCAGTCCTCATAAAGACATTCTTAGAGAATTTTAGTGCCTTTTTTGTGGGACTGTATGATTCCCTCCTCCCTTTCACGGCCCTCTGGAAGGGAAGAATCTGATTCATTAAAGTTTTCTAAAACTAGGGTAAGTCTTTTCATGTAAATGAAGAGAAAATATCTTTCACATTTAATTATAGGATATTCCAGAAGTTTTATTGAAGTTTTAAACTATTAAAGCTTTTGGGAAAACCTGTATTTTCTTGAGGATAGAGATACATATTGATGACATAGATAATATCTTATATGATAATAAATATAACAAAGGAAATATATGTAGGCTGCTTCATCCTATTAAATTATAATAGTGTGAATTGGTCCTACAAATGGGAATTGATCCAGGGAGACCTCAAGAGTAGGACTACCAAGAAATTTAATTGTATTAGGAAAGTACTTTAGAGGGATGGATAAAATTAGAATTCTTTTGATTGCCTGCCAGTGATGTCATACTTGTTGTAATTGTGCAGTTTATTAATATTCATCTTAGGATGTTAAAGACAAACAGAATAGTGTGGTGAGCCTTTGATTTCTGGGGAACAAAAGTAGTAAAGCCTTCCCATTGGTACCATGAAAATGTTTCATAGCAACTATGTGAACAAGAATAGGACATGTATTTCTGGATGTGTGTGTGTATTGAAAGGAAATATTCTTAAAGCAAATATAAAGCATACAATGCAAAAGGAGCAATATATGTTTTATAGGTTAGGGGAGATGCCTTCTTTATCTCTGCATTGTATTGTTTGTGCTGTTCTCATCTGAAAATATAACAGACCATGAAAAATAGAAAGTCTGACCTGTGCTAACTATTCATAGGAGTTATATGTATAATTTTTTTCCTCCAGCTTCATTATATATTAGTTGCTTAGAAATAATGTTGTTCTAGTAATAAATGGCATTTATATAATACTTGAATTTTAACATTATCATTATGCTAACATTTTAGGAAGGGTTTGCAGAGTTTTTATAATATATGATTTCATCTTATCTTCATAACAGTTTGTTAAAGCAGGTATCTTCATATAATTATCCCCATTTTGTAGGACAGAGGCCAAGAAGCATGTAGTAAGACCATATTCACGTGACTAGGTAATGTAATTGTGTTTGTATTTCGGGGAGGAGAAGAATAATCAACTGAGAGATCTTTCTTGACTTTTAAGTTTATTATTTCCATTACTACACTTCCCTAGCTTTCTATATGCTTATGCTTCTGCCCACTGGGTACTAGAACATGACACTCCTTCAAATACTTAAATAGAATTATTGATACCTAGCCTTCGGTCTTCTCCAAGTCAAATATTATTAGCTTTTTCAACCTAACTTAATGAGACCTTTTTTTTTTTTTTTTTTTTTTAAAGTACAGCATTTTAGTAGCCTTTTTCTAAAGACTCTGATTGCCTTTCACTGTTTCCACTAGCTATGACTTTAATAATTAAACACGGTACTCAAGTCAGGTTAAATAAATAAGCATTTATTAAGCCCTTACTGTGTGTCAGACATTGTGATAAGGGCTAGTGACATTTCCCCTCCCCAAAAGGGGCAGAAATGGCACTGCTCTCAAGGAGCTCACATTCTTATGGAGCAAAGAACATTCAGAGAACCATGTCTATATAAGATATCTGGAGGATAGATTGGAAGAAATCTCAGAAGTAATGATCTATTATTGAGGGGAACCAGGAAAATTGTCTTGGAAAACATAGTGACACAGTAGGTAGAGCCAAGGAGAGAGCACATTCCACATGGAAGAAAGCCAGTTTAAAAAAAAAAAAAAAAAGCAGTTTGGAAATGGAGTGTAATATTCAAGCAACAACATGTTCACCAGTACTCCAGATGTGATCTGACTGGGCAAGAGCACAGCGGATCTTTTATTTTTTCCCTTGATTTGTATTTCTAATCAAATTTAATTTTTTAAATGCCTGTTATTTTGACGGCTTCTAAAACCTTTTGTAAAGTCTGAAGGTAGAGGTTTTTACTTTTTTTTTTGGAATTGTGTTTGTAAAGTAATGAGATTGATCACATATTGTTTTTATGGTCATCCTCATTCTATTTATCTAAAATCATTAAAGAAAACACTAAAGGTGGTGTTTTTTTTTTCTTGAGTCCTTTAAATTGTGCTGAAACATTTGACATTTTGCTAATGGTCAAGTCTAGTAACTAGATTGAAAATATAATGCTCTATTTCTAGTGCAGTAATATTCTGTAAATAAAAAGATTTACAATTTCAGTCATACATATTTGAAAAGATTCCCAAGATTTAGTCATAAAATTAGACATCTTTTCACAAGTTGCTCCCCTTCATAAATGTGTTAATTCTCTGTTGGAAAGAAAAGTAAATTTCTAAATCATACTTAGCTAACTGAAGCATTACTGTAGTTCATTAATCAGAAAACATAAATTACTTAAAACAAGTTATTTTATCTACTAAGAATTCTCCTTATCTTGTCATTCCTTACATTCATTTGCTTCCAAGGTATTCTTACATAACTGAATAGCATGATGCCTAAAGTGTCAGTACTTCCCGGAAATAGCTTTAGTCTGAACTAGACTTCTTAGGTTATATCTCATGGGATCTTGAACCAAAAGAAAGCTTTAGAAATCACCTAGTCCACAAAAGATTAAGAATTTTTTTTTGTGTCATTGGCTTCTTTGGCAATCTGGTGAAAAGCTGTAGACTCTTTATCAGAATAAGTTTTTCAATGCATAAAATAAAATGCATAATATTATAAAAGGAAACAATTATATTGAAATACTTATCAAAATATTTTTGTAAAAACCTGCACCCCAGGTTAAGAATCCTTTGGGATCAGGGATCAAAATAAATTTTCTGGATTTGTTGATGATTGAAATAACTCAGAAATCATGGCTTTGAATTTAGTTTATGAAAAGCAAGCATATATTAATCATTGACCAACTTAAAAATAAATTTGTTATCTAATTTTCATTATTCTTATCACATGACTGAAATCCTTTGATCTTTCTCAGGTCCTTTCCAAAAAAGAGTAGTGTTAAAGTAAAAATACCACAATAGATTAAGAAGAGCAAATTAGTCAAGTATGTGATATACTAGCCAAGTCTGCAATCATTCACATAATAGTTGGGCTGTCTTTTTCCTTAAAGTGTAGAGTCAGATCTTTTATTTTATTTATTTTTATCTATATCCACCAGATATGAAATGAATTTTAAAAAAAATTGGACCCATATTGAGGAAGATTTTACAGAATTCTACTTTTTGGACAGAGTTTATAGAAAACTAAGAAGCACAGTCTTCTGTTTTTAATCTATGTCATTTCTGTAAAATCTATGAAAACATCATACATAGAATTCTGGGCTTGGAGGTTGTGTTTGTTTGTTTGTTTTTGTGTTAGATTTTTTTTTTATCCAAAAGCATTGCTGTAAAGTACAATGATACCATGTTATCTATGAAAAGTTGTATTCAAGTAGCAGAAATCTGAAGAATTGTATTATTCTTCTTTTAATATGTTTCATTATAACTGTATATTAAAAATATTCAATATAAAATAATATTATATATTCTCAAAATAAAATCATCATTCAAATATCAGTATTGATTCATCAACATCTACCACAACTTCTTATGTTAAACATATTCAAATTTCCTACTGTATCTTACAACAACAATAATAATAATAATATCTCGCATTTATATAGCACTTTAAAATTTCCTGAGTATTTTAAGAATACCTTATTTTGTTCTTTGAAGATCCTTGAAACATAGATACTATTATCATCATCCCCATTTTGCAGATGAGGAAACTGAGTCAGAGTTTAAGTGACTTGCTCTGGATCACACAACTACTAGATACTGTCTAAAACCATATCTGAATTAAATTCTTCCTAAATCCAGGTCCATCACTCTATTCACTGTGCCACTCAGATACGTCAGTAAAAATATTTTGCTTAGTGTTGCTTCAGTTTATTTCCTATAAAAGTACAATAATATACAACTGTTAAGTATAGGACCTACCTGAAATTTGGCTAAATCCAGAATAAATCATGCTAAGTTTAAATTAGCATACTTATTAGCATTGTGTCTTTTTTCTATATATTCAATTTTTATAAAAATCTTTACCAGCAACATCTTAGACAAATAACATAAGGAACAGATAAATGAGATGATAATGGCTTGGATGTATATGATAGGTAGTACAAGTATTGGTCAGCATGGCATTTTACATTTTGGCACAAGTCACAAGACCAAAAATTATTTTATAGACAATAAAAGTCTTGAAAACTCTCTCCAACATACTCTTAAAAAAAAAAAAAAAGGATTAGAAAGACCTACATTCAGCTTGATCTTCAGTTATCCTAATCTGGCCATATGTTCTTTTCCTCTTTCTTGTAGACACTTCTTAGCAGAAAAGATAAATTGGAACAGTACCAAAATCACATGCTTGGATTTTTGGTTTAGAAGAAGAAGACAAATACTGTTTATGTTCTATTTGGAGCTAAATCTCTTCATTCACTTATGCTTACATTTTTTATTTGCACGGCTAGGTCCACTTAGAAAACTCAAATTGGTTAGTATGAAAACATTTGCAAGTATACCCTCTTCTTTTTATTCTTAAACACATAGCCAAAGAGGATTTAGTCAAAGGATCTGGATTAAAAGTATAGTTTTGTCATTTACCTATCTGGGTATCAGTTTAGTGTAAAACCAAAAATATTGGAAGAGATGACCTCTAAGATCCTTTCCAGCATTAAATTCTGTCATCTCAAATCCAACCCAGTCCAACAGAACAAGCATTTGTTAGGTGCCTCTTGTGTATGCCAGAAACCATGCTAGGCACTAGGGGTACAAAACAAAATGAAATCTGCTAATATAATTGCATGTGTTCTATTACAATATTCCTGTACACCATTTTGTAACAGATTTGGGGGCATGCTGAATAGAACAAACCATTTGTATTCATGGATAATTGTCATGAATCTAAAGCCCTTTTAGTTTTCTGTAGGCTTGAAGTACTAATAATGGAACTATTAGTGAAATGACCATAAATCAGCCTAAATTATAGGATTCAGAAAAGCAACAAATTCTCATCTCAAACTGAAATGGTCTATTGTCTTAATGTCATATCAACTTTTTCTTCATTGTATACTCAATTATTTAATGTAAACTAGCTAATACTTAAATATTCTGTGAATTCATAACATGGCTGAAGACATAGTTGTTTTTTTTGTTTTTTTGTTTTTTTTTGGCAAAGCTAGCATTAAGAGCTTTTCATTTTACAGATCATTGTGTGATTCTAGCACTTGGGTGGGTTTTCCCCTCAATATGTGGCAAGATTGCATACAAATGGAAATGTTTTTCAGTGCTGAACTCCTTTCAGAGTAGATTTTAATGTTGGTGTTTTCACTGGTATAGTCAGTAATTGACCAAAATGCTGTTTAATACCAAATAGTATCATGATACAGGCACCATTATAAGCCTGACTACCAGGGCATTTAATAAATATTTATTGAATTGAATTATGATCAGAAGGGGAGGAAGAATTATCAAAGCCATAGGAACTCACTGACTTTATGAATAGGCTTCCCCTTTCCCTTATTCTACAAAATATAACTATTATTCTAGAATATTGATGAAACTTCTAGAAAGGAAAGTGTAATTGGAACTTTAAAAGTTAGATGTTAATAATGTGAAAGTGATACTCAGCCACTTTGTGGCTGTATCTGTGCTTTTTGAATATTGTGCTAGAATGTTATAGAACTGTTGTAAACAAAATAGAAATACAGAACTTGCCCAGGTAGTTTTCAGTCTGATAAAATGATGATTGTTTTCATTATTAGACTTTTGTTGGGACCTTCAAAATATGATCAATGCAGTTCTTCTGCATTCATAATATTTAGAATAAAAAGATTTGAGATTCTATACAGTTTACAGAAGAGCTCATCCATATCCATGATAACAACTCATGTAATATAGACCACCTTATAACCCTACATACTTTGTATGCATTATCTTATTTACTCTTTATAACAATCTATAAAATAAAGGAGATGCAAATAAAATAGCTTATCATTTGGTTGCCATTGAAGCCTTTCTGGTTTGTCATTTTTATTTTTCACTCTTTCCTGATAGCTTTGAAGTCATCTTTCTAGGTCTTATATAGAAAGAACAGCCCTACCAATTTGTTGTAGCTAACTCTCTGGCATATTTTCTTTCATTATCCATAATTAATTCAAGAGAGAAATGATATGCAAATAAGTCTGAGAAAGCCGACCTGGTTTTCTGGAGTGTTTTGTTTCCTCAAAATATTGCATCCTCTCAACAGAATACTACTGTATGGCTTCATCAGTATAATCAGTCAAACAAAAGCAAAAGAGAAAATTTAAAACACGAGGATTTGCTTGTCACAAAAGTTAATAATAAAAATTATTTAGCTATGATGAATGATGTGAAGTTTACTTGTACTTAGCTCTAGGGTTCTTTCTTTGATAAACTCTGCTTGTGGTTATCCTCATTTCAACTCGTGATGCAGGAAATTATGTTTCCTGAAATAAACAATACATGTCTAAGCCAGAAATTAAAGAAAGACAAATGTCACTTTAGATAGAATGAGAATGCTCTGGGCTATTATTATTATTGGTCTTCTTGAAATTAAGTATCATTAAAAGGTGTCAGTGATGAAATTATCCAAGAAACTTTTATATTACCTATATTGAATTAGGGATTAAGCCACCATGTGAGAGCTTGTTCATTGGGATTCTAGAGTGTTATACCATTTCAACATCACATCAGTTCTGTGAATTTCATGCAACATGTTCCTGGTTTGATTCTTTTTTTTCTCCCTGGTGCATGAGCCATAACTGGACAGTAGTAGTGTGTTTGCCAGCTGGAGAACAGAATTCAGTGATGCTTTTCCTTCTGAATGAACATTTCCCTGTTTTTTAAAGTATTTCTCTGGTTTAGATGGCTTTCAACCCTTTGTCTTTAGGTTAAACTTTTCTTTAGATGTCTGTTCTTTGGAGCCATGAGTATTCTATGCTATAGTTTGTAAGCTTTTTTGTATTTGTATTTTTAAAAGTGGCTCATCTATATATGGTGGCTCTTGAAAATCTGTCCCGAGGGCTTTTTCACTTATAGCTTTTTGAGCTGAAAAGTACCTCAGAGGACCAGAAACACTCTAACACAAGCTTTTGATCTCTTGTTGTGTCCTCAAAAGTGATTGCATAAAAGAAAATGACTGAGAATGCTTGGTATATTTTGTTTCTAGGGGGAATCTGCCCCTAAAAGAAAAATTTCTTGTTAGTTTTATTTGCACATATATGAGTAATAGTCTTTTTCTAAGTTGGAATGCATTCATAACAGTAGAGCACAAGATAGTAAAACTAATGTGACTGTGCTTCTTTGTAAAGTTTTCCCCCCATTCTTGCCAAAAATGAATTCTCCTTTGATCTAAAGCTGTACTTATCCATCTTTTGCTCTTCTAAAATATCTGCCATGTATTTTTAGAAACAAGAAGTTCAGGATTTTTAAAATATATTTTTCCAGAACTCCCTTTGTATGAGAAGATACTGGTGAGAATGATATTCCTGACTCTGTGGGTATGAGAGTGACAGGAATGATCAACACATATCATAGAATGATGTATTAAAAGAACCGACAAAAAAGAAGATTGAAGAAGGAAAACATAAGTATTTTCAAGTATTTGGAGGACCTTCAAGTAGAAAGGGGATTATTAGATTTGTTCCTCTAGGCTCCAGAGAACAAAAGTAGAAACAATGAATAGATTTGCACAAGAACAGATTAGTAATAATAATAATAGCCAGCCTTTATAGAGACATTAAGATTTTCAAAGTGCTTTACAAATATTAGGCACTATTATAAACCCCCCCCCCATTTTACAGTTGAGGAAACTGAGACATACAGATTAAGTGATTTGCTCAGGGTCATAAAACTAGTAAGTGTCCAAGACTGGATTTGAATTTGTCTTCCTGATTGCAGGTCCAGTCCTCTATCTACCTTACCAATGGGGTTTAATGTAAAGGAAAACTTCCTAGTAATTAGAACTGGATTGGTTTTTCTGAAGAGGTAGTACGCTCCTCCTCACTAGAGCTCTTTAGGTGTGACTCAATGACCATTTGATGTAGAAGCTATAGAAAAGATTCCCACTAAGGTGTATATAATGAAACTAATTGATCAATATGAGGTTCCTTCCAACTCTAAAATAATACAGTTGGAGGTATAAATATAACTGGTATAATTAAATGTGCTTAGTCTTTTTAAAAATAATGTATTAAATCTGAGGTAGAAAGAATATGAAAGAGAATATTTAATATTTTCCATACAGGATTTCTATGCAGAATTTTCCCCTTCAGGCATCTGGCAAGTAGTATTTTTTTTAGAGGGAGGAGGGGAAGGGAGGGGGAGGGAAAGTGGAGAACCAAGAGAAAATCAGTCAAATGTTAAGGGTGTGTGAATATCTCCATGTTGACCAAAGATGAAAGAGCCCAGGGAGAAAACCTATTTAACCTCCTTCCTCTCCCCACCTCCAGCCTGTCACATTCACACTTATAAATCCCATTCTCTGTTCTCTCCTATTATATCACCGGAGAACATTCAGCAGTGTTACTATTTTGCTATGTTAAATCACAGGCTCTAACATCTGCTTAGTTTTTTTGAGTTAGTTGATCATATACTTTTTTTGTATTATCATCAAAAAGAATAAGGTACTGCCCATTTTCTTCTTACCCCAGTACTATACATATAGATTTTTAAAATATGTAGTATAGTTGTAGCAACACACTGACATTTTGACTGGAAAAATATTAATGGAACAGGGCCCCCGGTACCAATGATTCAGTCATCTGTCAGTTTGATAAATGGATTAGTGTAAGAGGTTCTCCATTGGGGAAATGCAGCCCATAGGGCTTCAAGCTAATTATATTTAAGTTGTTTAGTACTGCTGGGAAGCAGCATCTAGGCAGTTGCTAAAAGCTTTGATTCAGTGTGCACCATTAGACTATGTGTTGAGAAACTCATTACCCTTTCATGCTTGCCTTGGATGGATTCTAGGAAGCTAACATGAAATAGAGAACAGGAATCAATAGCTAAAAAGACATTTTAGTTAGCCTCTGATCCATTTTCTGAATCAGGAATGGCCTGTGATCTCTTATATAACTTGTGTGGAAAAAGAAATGTTTAACTGCCTCAAATATCATCAGTCCAAAGCTGGACATGATGAAGATGTGACTTTAGACATAAGAATATAACTTCCGACTGAGATCAATTGCAATGGATAGCCATGAGAAAACAAGGAAATGTTGCCATTCTTTCATATTTTTCTATATGAACAAATAATATCCACATTCAAATTTGCATTGGGGTTAAATAAAACATACCAATTAAAGTGACTGGAAGCTATTGTATTACGGGACCAATTCAGTTTTATTTTTCTGAGCAATTAGAATACATTTGTATACATTTATGTACTAATTTTTACTCCAAAGTCATTAATTTTAAATAAGAGTAAAAATTATTCACAGGAGTTCTGTCATTTATCTCTAAGCCTTATAAAACTGGAATCAAAACTAGCAGTTATGTATTGCTATGTGTGCCACTGGAAAAAATGTTTGAGACAATAAAGTGCATTTTATCCATTTAAATTAGGATGTAGATATAGGGAGACAAAAATAATCGATATCCCCACTATTCTCTTCTCCTGGAAAAAATTTCTATGGGAAATAAGCATAATTGGTCTGCACCTCAATTTTATGTTTTATATACAATTTCAATAGCACAGTGTCCCCCAGCATTATTCTTGGAGAATGGAATGAAACATAGCATTGTTAAGTTCTAGAGATGAGAGCCTCCTACTGAGTCAATAGTTTATTATGTCATGTCATTTGAATCACAATATGAATTGTCATTGGGGTTTTTTTAAAACTTTTATTCCTCAAATAAATGCATGAGGCTTTTCCATTCATTTACAAAGTCTCTTTTAGCTCTTAAATCAAATGATTCTGTAATGATCCAGTGGAAGTTTCAGGTCAGCGATTTTTTTCCTAAATATATTTTGTATCCCAACCTTATTTTATTAGTTTTGATTTTCTTTAAAAAAATTTTTCTCTGTTTCTCTGAAAAACAAAGTGTATTATAGATCACTATTATTATATATGCTGTGCTATAAACAATATTGACATGTTTCAGTTTAAGAGTTTTAAAGTTTTGATTTGCTACTTAGGGATAAGTTTTACCATTTTTCATTTTCAGACAACAAAGTTATTTATGGAGAATAAAGTTTTCATTCATTTTTTTACTTTGTCCATGATGATTTTTCCTTCATAACTTTACACGACTCATTTCTCTTTTGCCTCTGAACTAATGTGGTCTAGGACCAGTGATATTTACCACAAAACAAAAGACCAAGTTTTTTTTGATTCTTCCCAGACACTATTAAGTAGTTTGCTGAATCCAGTTTTAGTTAGGCGATCGAGTCTTTTACTTGATTTACTGTTTTAGAATCACACATTTGCAGAATTTCATTTCCCTGCTGTGGATGGAGCATTGATTACATTGTAGATATATCATTTTTTATACATCAGACTAATCAAGAATTTTGAAGAGTAACATTATTTTAATATTGTTAAGATTGAATTACAATAGGAATAAAACATAGGATAATCTTAAAATGAATCAAAAGAAGGTAATAAATGAGAAACAATTTGATCATAATTTGAAATACAATTCCTTTCAAATGAATTGCATCTTACTACAACATAGAATAGCATACTTCTTAGGATACTGTAAAATCAAAAAGTAACTTTAGAAAGTTCTGCATTTTGATTTGTCTGCACATCACAACTGAAATGATACTTTACAAGATAACTATGACTTCTTAATCATCAAATCCTTTTCTCAGTGCTTGTTCTACTTAATTTCTGTGTAGCACCTGCCATTGTTGACAGTCTTTTCCTTGACATTTTTTCCTTTCTTGGCTTCTATGAAAATGTTGTCATGATTATCCTGCACTTAACACAGCACTTAAATCATAGTTGGTGGTTGTTGTTCTTTACTCTTGAAGAGGACCAGAATGACATCACTACGTTGGAACAAAGATACAGAATTTCTCACTGGCCGATCAGACCAATATGGACTTGGAACATTCTACCACAAGTTAGGCACAAATAATCTACATGAACATTTGGAATGGAGATATCTCTAAATTTGTGCATCTCATATTTCTTTTGAACTACTGCAGTTCTGCATTTCTCATAGAGCGCAGTGGCTTCTTTGATGTGGGCATGCCATTAATTAATGCTCTGTATTTCTCTCCATCCATCCTCCTACCTCTCTAGACCATTTTAATATTCTTCATTGGATTTATTTAAAGTTGTGTCTTTGGATTAATGTTCATTTTCTATATGTAACCTACTACCAGTCTCTTACCTTTCTAATTTATCTTGTACTATACAGTTAAATCCTCCTAAAATGCCATCTAATTTTGGAAACTTATTATTCTCTCTGCTCCTTCATTGGTCTTTTATTCCAGTGAGACTGGTTTTCTTATTGTTCCCTGACAACGTTACATTCCTACTTAAGTGCCACTGTTTCTACCCCCTATTACTACAATGAAACTTTTCTCTCTAGGGTAAATAATTACTTTGTGATCCCAAATCCAGCATCTGTTTAATTTTCTTTCTCTCTTTTTTTTTGCTTTTTTTTTGCTTTTTTTGCTTTTTTTGCTGAGGCAATTAGGGTTAAGTGACTTGCCCAGGGTCACACAGCTAGGAAGTATCAGAGACCAGATTTGAACTCAGGTCCTCCTGACTTCAGGGCTGGTGCTCTATCCACTGCGCCACCTAGCTGCCCCTCTTTCTCTCTTTTTTAAAAGAATAAATTTTTATTGATTAAAAAAAATAACTATAGTTTTACCCAGTATTCTTTTCCATCCAATAGAGCCATCCCATGTAAAAAAATATATATTTTTGAAGGAAAAAAGGGGGAAAAATCAGCATACTTGATCAGTGCAGTATGGTTCTTCTTTAAAATTGTTTTTCTTAAAGTTTTTCATTGTTCACTTTTGATATTTTTTCTCCTGTGTGGCTTTTTTTTTTTTTTTTGGTTTTATTTACATTGCTATGGCCATTGTTTCTTGGCCCTACTCGTTCCACTCTTCATCAGTTCTTCCTTTATATTCATCATACACATCATTTTTTTTTTTTAACCACCTAGTAATTTACCATGAGATTCACATATCACAATTTATTTAGACACTATTTAATCAACGATTAACTCCTTTATGTCCAACTCTCTCCTGTCAGAAAAAGGGCTGCTATAAATATTTTAGTTCACATGGGAACTTTCATCTTATCAATATCCTCCTTGGGACATAAGTAATGGGTCAAAGATGTGGGAATTTCAACTGCTTTGTATAATCTCAACTGGATTTTCTAAGAGATCATACCAGTTACAACTCCACCAACAATGTATTAGTATACATTTTTCTACAGCCCCAACATTGATTGTTGCCATTTTGGGGTCATTTTTGCCAATCTTGAAATTATTAGGTAAAACTAGACTTCTATTGATTTGCATTTCTTTTACTCATGATTTGGTTCCTTCTTTCAAGAGGCTGTTAGTAATTTGCAGTTCTTCTTTTCATAATTATGTTTATATTCTTTGACCACGTATGTATAAAGAATGATATATATATATGCATCTACATATATATACACACAAACATACATATCCACATACATGTGTGTTGTTTCTATATCTTGAGTATTAGATCCTTTTTAAAGAAATTTGACATGTCCAACTATTTTTCCCATTCAATTACTATCTTTCTTATTTTAGGTATATTTGTTTTATGTATGCAAAAAAGTTTTCAAATTTATATAATCAAAATGATCAATTTTTGTTGTGTAAGTAATGTCTGAGCCTTCTTCATTTTTTTTCTTCGGGTTTTTTTTTTTTTTTTTTTTTTAGTGAAGAGATTAGAGTTAAGAGCACATCTCCTACACATAATTGTAAGATAGATTATCTCTTTCTGTTCTGATTTTTAAATAGTATAATCCTTAATATAACCCTCACATAATCATTGTACTATGGAATATAGTATAAATGTTGCTATAAGCCTAATTTCTGTCAAACTGTTTTCTAGCTTTCCCAGCAGTTTTTAAATCTAAATAATTGTTTTCTGCTTTTTCACTCTCTGATTTGTTAAGCACCATTTTTTTCTGATTTTCTTTTGCCTTTGATCTTCTAGTTTAGATGATAGCTGGTTTTTAAGTTTGAAGTCTAAAAGTGCTCTTCCCCCTTTTCCCTTCCTCTTTTCATAATTTCCTTTTATGTTTTACATGATTTTAAATGAAATATATTATTTTCTCAAGACCTGTGTCAACAGTCTTTTTGCACTTATCATCCTTCTTAACCTTTGAGTAGCATATGGCATTATTGACCAGTACTTATTTCTCAAATATTGTTTCCTCTTCTAACTGACTGTTCATCCATGTCACTTTATCTTCTTCTAGACTTCTTAAAATGGAGTTCTCAGGGAGTGTAGAAATATCCTTTATTGTTAGAATCTATCTCAAATTTACAGTGCCATCTTCACCAGACTCTGTAGAAATAATGTGATCAGTGATCAGTTATTTTAAAAATGCTGTGATAATAGCTTAACTCCATAGTTAAACAAGAAGGGTATATGGAGAGAGTATGGTACATTAAGCATAAGGGATCATACTTTTACATTAAGATGCAGAGGGATCTGAAGGATCAGAACACTGAGATGTCAGTGGGTGATAGACATGACGGGCACAAGACAATTTTCTGAACTGTCAGTGACAGAAGTTGGAAGGGTAGCATTTATTTGACATTCTTTCATCATTTTCAATCAATCACCATCATTCAGGAGTATTTTTTTTCAGACAGTTCATTAGCTACTTACTAAGAGAGCAGATTAGATTTAATTTTTTTTTTTAGAACTGATACATCCTCTGCATGATTCCTTCCCTTCCTTCCTTCTCCCCTCCCCAACATCTCCACTCCCTCTGAGAGTCTACTGTTTAGTGATGGTAAGAGCTCCATAAATAGTTGTTACCTGAGAAATTAGTTTAGACCTTTTGGATCACTAGGGTACCATTTAGTAATTATTGTTTCATTTCAGTAAAGAGTGTTTTGTTGGACCAATCAGTACCTTACATTCTTCCATAATGGAATTGATTTCCAGCATAATCTACTGTAAGGTGGGATTTTTGGAGGGGAACAGGGGAGTTCTTTTTCTACTGACTTCCATTTTGGGGTAAAGAGCTTCAGAAAGATATAGTGGATAGAATGTATTGAATGTATGAAATGTATGAAAAGTTGCTCTAAATCATGTTGATCTGAAAAATGCAAATTAAGACAACTCTGAGGTACCACCTCACACCTCTCAAATTGGTTTAGATGTCAGGAAAGATAAATATTGGAGGGGACATAGGAAAAGTAGGATACTAACACATTGTTGGTGGAGTTGTGAACTGCTCCAGCCATTCTGGAGAGCAATCTGGAACTATGTCCAAAGAGCTATGATACTGTGCATACCCTTTGATCCAGCAGTGTCTCTACTGGGCCTTTATTCCACAGAGATCATAAAAAAGGAAAAAGGACCCACATGTGCAAAAATGTTGGTAGCAGTCCTTTTTGTAGTGGATGCCCATCAGTTGAAGAATGGCTTAATAAGTTATGATATAGGGGCAGCTAGGTGGCGCAGTGGATAGAGAACCAGCCCTGAAGTCAGAAGAACCTGAGTTCAAATCTGATCTCGGACACTTAGTCTTCCCTAGCTCTGTGACCCTGGGCAAGTCACTTAACCCCAAATGCCTCAGCAAAAAAAAAGCAAAAAAAAAAAAAAGTTATGATATATGAATGTAATGGAATATTATTGTTGTATAAGAAACAATCACAGAATGATTTTAGAAAAGCCTGGAGAGACTTACATGAACTGATACTAAGTGAACAGAAGTAAGAGAACATTGTACATGATAGCAACAAGATTATGTGATAATCAACTATGATGGACTTGGCTCTTTTCAACAATGTGGTGATTCAAGGTAATTCCAATAAACTTCTGAATGCTATCCCTATCCAGAGAGATAACTATGGAGACTGAATGTGAATCGAAACATAGTATTTTTATCTTTGTTGTTGTTGTTGCTCTTTGTTTGCTTGTTTTTTTCCCCCTTTTCATGTTTTTTTTAAAAATCATTTTTCTTGCACAACATGACAAATATGGAAATAGGTTTAAAAGAATTACACATATTTAAATTCTATCAGATTGATTGCCATCTTAGAAAGAGAAAGGGGGGAGGAAAGGGAAGGAGGGAGAAAAATTTGGAACACATAAATTGCATGAAAGAAAAATGAATGTTGAAAATTACCTATATGTGTATTTGGAAAAATAAAAAAACTATAAAAAATAAATAGGTAAACATATTAGAGCTTTATATATTGTTTTGTTGACTGTCTAGACTTAAGTAATATAGATTAAAACTTCAAAATGTGTCATGCAAAAATATATGTATATAGTGGAGAGAGACATGAAATTGTAGTCAAGAGTCAAGTAGACCAGGATCCCACCACTCATATGTATGGGCAGAATGATTCTGGCAATCACTTAACTTCCCAGTGAATGTTCTATGCAACTCTCTTAAACCTTCATATTTCAGGAAGGAATTTCCTCTAACCACTTATCAGTGAAATCAAAACTGTAGTCCTTGTTCTTCCATTTTAAAATCAGAGGGGTTTTTATTCTACTTTTCCTGCATCAAGCTTATATCCTTCTGAAAGAGACCTGGCCCAGTGAGTGAGTAGAAAGCTAGAGTTAGAAAATATTAGAGTTTGGATCCTGCCTTAGATACTTAATAATTGTTAATATTTGTATGACACCTGGGGAAGTTGCCTATTCTTATCTATAGAATGAGGTTAATAATAGCATATAATAAGAGGTATCTTTATATAATGCTTACTTAAGTGCTAGATACTTTACAATTATTATTTTATTTAATCTTCACACCAACTCTGCAAGGTAGGTACTATTATCATGCTCATTTTATAGAGAAGAAAACTGAGATCCTACAGATAGTAAGTGTCTGAGGCTGGATTTGAACTCAGTTATGGCAGTCAATTCTCTGTACTACTTTATTAGGTAAAACTAGGTTTTTATGAAGATGTTTCAGCACAGACTTTGATAAAATACATGCAAAGTGCTTTGGAAATCTTCAAAGTGTTTTATAAGTGATGACTTATTTTCATCATCAGCATCATTATCATAGGTTCAAATCCTACTTCTGGCACTAATAATAATAAAATTATGATTTTAGGCCAGTCATTTAGCCTCCACAAGTCTGTTTCCTCATATGTAATATGAGAGTTGGATTAAAGTGACATCTGCTTGGATGGAAGGATGGAATTTCAGGAAGAAAATTTTCAGGTTTCTGTTATCCCTGACACCTAACGGCTCTTGAACCACTCATTTCAAGGGTTCAAACAAGTGACAAACAGCTAATAATGTATGTGGTGTGCTGTACCCAATGACTGGCAGTGACTGCTTCTGCCTCTCCAATACACAAATCAACCACTCTCTAAAGGGAACACAGACATGTCCCCTGTGAGTGCAATCAGAGAACACTGAAAACATTCACAGGAAGAAGGAAAGTCGCCAGGGCTGTGCAGGTCACAAGTGGCTGCTTATATTTAGTGATAGGCACTGTCTATCCCATGCTTACAACCATTGGCAACTTTGTCCTGCTTCTGTGACTATAGGGGCAAAATTTCAATCACCAGCAAGTCTCTAATACAGACCCCCTATAATTACTCTGCAAGCAGCGTCCACCTCCAAAGTGTGATTGTCTATAGGGGCAATCAGTCATTAAAGTATTTATTAAGCACTTAATAAAAATATACTTCAGAAATATTGCAGGTTCAATTCCAGACCATCACAGTAAAGTAAATATTTCAGTAAAGCAAATTTTTTTTTATTTTTCCAGTACATATAAAACTTATGTTTACATTATATTGTAATCTACTTAAAGTCTGCAATAATATTAAATCTTAAAAAAAAAAGCATTGTAAATACCTTAATTAAAAATTCATTGCTAAAGAATACTGAGCCTTCCACAGATTGTGACCTTTTTCCTTGTGAAGAGTGTTGCCTCAGTGTTGATGGTTGTTGACTGATCAGTGTTGTGGTTGTTGAAGGTTTGGGTGGCTGTGGCAATTTCTTAAAATAAGACAGTAATGAAGTTTGTTGCATCGATTGATTTCACTTCAACACATACAGGCCATGGTAGGATTATTAATTGGCTTAGTTTCAATATTGGTATGTCTCGGGAATAAGGAGGTTCCAAGGAGAGAGAAAGCAATGGGGAAACACAACATTTATCAATTAAGTTGGTGTCCCCAAATAATTTCACCTTAATATATGGTAACAATGAAAAAGTTTCAAATATTGTGAGAATTGCTGAAATGAGACATAGTATGTGAGTACATGCTTTTGGAAAAAAATGGTACTGATAAATTTGCTTGATGCAGTGTCGCCACAAATCTTAAATTTGTATAACAACAACAGTGAAACTCGACCTCTGCCAAGTGCAATAAAGCAAAATTCAAAATAAAATATTCCTGAATGTGCCAGGTGATGTGTATTAGGAGGATACAAATTAAGGCAAGATAGTGTGTTCCTGTCCCCAAGGAGTTCACATTCTGATGGCAGAGAAAACATGTAAATATGCCTTAAGCTATATTCTGGGTAAATGGAAGATAATTACAGGGGTGGCAGAGAAAGGACTTAGAAAAGCTTCCCTGCAGAAGGTGGGATTTGAACTGAGTCTGGAAGGAAGCCAGGGAACCTAAAAGGCAGGGAAGGAAGGAGGGAAAACATTCCAGGCATGGGAAATAGCAGGCAAAAAGGCATGGAATCCTGAGGTGGTGGTCTGTGTGTAAGAAATAGCAAATGTAGCTGGATCATAAAATGTGTAAGACTGAAAAAAAAAAGAAAGAAGAAAACCAGGATGTGAAATGTTTCACATGTGATCCCCATCAAATGACTTTATATTGAATTCTGGAGATAATAGGGAATTGTGGGGATTTACTAAGCAAGTGTGAGAATGCCATGGTCTTATCTGTCATGGAGGAAACTCACCAGCAACTGTGTAAGTTGGAACAAGGAATATAATTGAGGCAAAGTGACCAATTAGCAGACTATTGTAATATTCAAGTGAGAAATGATGAGAACCAATAGTATTGTGGTGTCCAATGAAGCTGAAAAGAAAGAGACATATGAGAATTCTTATGAACATAGAAATGACAACCTTTGACAACCAATTGGATGTGGGATATATGTGGGTGAAAATGAGTTTGGAAAAAAATGGGTCAGTGATCTGAGAAGTAAGAGGATTTGGGAAGACAGAAGGAGTTTTCTTTTGGACATGTTGAATTTGAGATACTTATGGGACATCCACCTTGAAATGTCTAAATAACATTTGACATGGGATTAGACATTAGGACAAGTTGTGTGTGTGTGTTTGTGTGTGTGTGTGTGTGTAAATACATATAATAATCTGCTGTATAGATATAGTTACCTTCCTAGAAGGAATAATTAAATCTATGAGAGCTGATAGTATAACAAAACGAGATAGTATAAAGCAGGGAATCTAAATTAGAAATAGATTTTAGCAAGCCTTTGAATTTGGATGGTTAAAAAGAAATTATTTTCTTTTCTCTAACCTCTGGCTGAAAGTTAGCATTTTCCTCTGTTAAGAATGTAAGCAACAAATCACAGTTGTATTAGCATTATCTGAGACTTTTTCACCACTAGAAAGCAGATTTTCACATCACATTGCAATTGTTATGAATACCTTGAAATTGCATTTATATTTATTGCTACTTTGAAATTACTGTGCATATTAGATATACCTTTAGAATTCACATGATTGTAGTCTTCTAATTGACAGATGCTTGTATAATATAGGAGCCAACTATCAGATTTTATTTGACTAACAAGGGGGTCTATGTCACAAAATTTATTTTTATATAAGAAGAAAAGAGAAGAGGGTTCAGAATTAGTATGAATGATACTCAGGAACAGATCAGACAAGTAGGAGAAGCCGTAGAGACAATTATCAGGAAAACCTAGTATGAAAAGAGTATCCCAGAAAGAGATGGTGACTAACAGTGTGAAAGTAATTCTGTGATCCAAATTATCAGACTATTGGCAAAAAATCAGACTCCTGTAATCCTGAGTATTCTCTCATGGGAGCTATAACATAAATTCTAGGATGTGTAAGGCAAGGGAGTGAAGAAATACAGGTGGGGACACCTCCAATTATAATACTGCATTGGGAGGGGAGGGTATGAATGAGTGATATCTAATGGGATAGTCATTTAAAGATTTCTCTTTTTCCTTTCATTCTTCCTATTAACTAAGTGAGTCATAACTCTGGCAGAGTTAAGGAGTGAAAACGTATGGAGATGAGGATTTGGTGATCTCCAGTAGCATCAGCCAAAGAGCACAGGGCAAGTTCCAAACTGGGGTGATAGGGCTTCCCAAATATCACTCCCTTCCAACTGAGAAGCCTGAGTAATCAGAGATATATTTAAGCCAAGCACCTTTAAGTAGAAGACTGCCTTTACTTATTAGGTCACAAAGTATCGCTTAAAATCCTGACTAAGATTTATGTAGCAGATTGGAAGGGATGGGGGTACTGATTGTAGAAGAGAAGTTATTCTCCTTTTAGGATTCATTGCAATGACTTGCTATTTATTACAGTTAAAAGAAATATTATAGTATATATATAATATATATAAAGATAAGCTAAAAGAAGCTTTAAAGGCCATTGAGACCAATCCTCTGATTTTACAGATGAAGTTACTGAGATCAGAGCTGGGACTTTGTAAACTTTTTAACTTGAAGTATTGTTATCCAAACACCAATCTATTATAAAATTAAAATCCAGTGTACATTGTTGTGGATGACAACATATTTAATCTTTTAAACAAGAACATGATTTTGCTCTTTTAAAAGTATATTTTAATTATATATGATCCTAGCATAGTTAGCAGTATGGTAGAGTTTGGTATGTATTCTCATTTTGTAAGACTATATTACAAAAATCTTGTGAAATTTTTAAAGCTGTTTATCTTTTTCAGAGTGTGTAAAATATGCAAGGATTTCTTAAAATAAAATAAAACAATAAACCACACACCTATAAGGTAGTACTTTTAGAATCTCTCTTACACTTTTTCACGAGTTGAAGAGAATACATTTATTAAGATGGCCAAAAAATATTTTAAAAAAATCATCTCTAATAGTAAAAGAGAAAATTTAAAAATAAGATTAGAAGAACTGAGGACAATTAATTTGTAACCTTTTCCTGCTTGGTACAGTAAATAAAAGGGCATATAGGGGTAAAGGGACTGGGCTTGGAATCATGAAGACTCATCTTCCTGAGTTCAACTGCTGCCTCAGATATTTACTGTGTGACTATGGGCAAGTCACTTAACCCTGTTGTCTCAGTTTTCTCATCAGTAAAGAACTAGAGAAGGAAGTAAAAAATCATTCTAGTTTCTTTGCCAAAAAAGCCTCCCCACAGAAATAGGATCGTGAAGAGTCTGACATGACTGAACAATAACAATAATAGATGATGATGATGATGATGATGATGATAATAAATTGCAATGCTGTCTGGAAAAATGGGATAGCTGGCCAGCCTTAAAGTCAGAATAATACTGCCTCTGATATTTACTTGCTGAGTGGTGATGGGCCATTTCATTGCCCTCTGGCAGCTTTCTAAAATTATAAATTATAGTCTCATTAATCCACACTGGGATTTCCCCAACTCATAAAATCATAGATTCCACTTCGCCCCTTTCCTCAGTAAATATATATCTACACACATAGCTATATTAAATCAATGACCAAATGTTTTGGCATTATTCCATTCAGTTTTTTTCAGGTCATTAACATTCATTTTTCAAGCTTTGCTGTTGTACATAGTCTTATATTGAGCTTATAATTATATTGTGTTTCTTACAAATCCCTTACAGCAAAACTTTAATTGGAATTTGGGGGGAATAGGATAGTCTGGTTCCATTGCTATTCTGATTAATTAGGGAAATCTTTTTTATTTTAGCCCTCACTGCATTTTCTCCCTGAAATGCATTAGTACATTTCTCCCTCCAGCAAATATAGTATAGTGAATATTGTTTTAATATTTCTTCAATTCATTTTGCTATAGGGTTATCATTGAGAGGATGAATTTTTGTGCATTTATACCCTATAAGGATAGAAGCAATCTTGTAACCATTCTACCCCCCTCCCAGATGAGCACATATTCAAATAAAAGTTTCATTATTGAATGAGAGAAGTAGTAAAGTATAGTTGTTGGAGGCACTTCTCCTACCCATAACGTAAGAGCCAGAAAGTTTTGAGGCAAAGCCCTTTCCCTGTCACATACAGGAATTGTGACCCAGGAGAAAGCAACTCTTTAAAATTGTAAAGGATATCATACTACTTTGGTAGAGGGAATTTCCTTTGAAAGAGTTCCTTTCTTATTCTGATATTGTATTCTGTCACATTTAAAAAGCTTAATATTAAATAGTCTGTTTCTCTAGCATTTGGATGAGAGAATTGGTTGATATATCTAAAGAAGCAAAATTAGGAACATTCTGGAGGAGCCACTAATTTTTCTCCTGCCTAGTTTATTGCTTCTTTCTCTGAACCTGGAATACAGACCCTTTAATAATAGTAAAGACCACCCTCTCCCCAAGTCCGGCCACAAAAATGGGGTACCAGTTTGTATTGGTGACCTCTAAGTCACTGAAAAGTCCATATCTCAAGTTTTTTCCTCCCACTTTCTTTACTCTGCTTGAAATTCCCAGCATTTGAACTATACCTCTCATTGAGCTAAATTGTTAAAAATGCAAATAGATTGTTTTCCATCAATATTTTTTTGAGAATTAATCAATTATTTTGGCTGAAATGAAGTCTTGAAAGGATAAGGTGAAGGAAAGGGAAGAGGTATGGCAGGGTCTGGATGAGAAGACACTTCAGGGATCCCAGACAACCAGGCGGGAAGTAGCGTGAGAACCCAGGTCCAAAAGAGGAAGACTCTTTTCTGGAAAGAAAGTGTGAGGCATTGGTGGTAACCTTTTTACCTAGAACTAGTCATACAGTTGGAACTTAATTAAGTGTAACTTCTTGGAGGAGATGTAAAACAATGCAAACTAATGTTATATTCATTTCTTATAAAAATTTGCAGCTCATTTTTTTCTGAAAATATCTTTATTCTTCTATCAAAGAATTGTTTTCTGTGTAAATCCTAGAAATGGTCAATGAGTACCACTTGTCTAATTTTTGAAGTTTTCTAGATACTTGAGAATATATTTTTCCCTAGCATAACTTAAACATAAATGAGTTGTATGAATGAGGAAGAAACACTGAATCAATTCTTACTTTAATGTAAGAGGGGGTAGTTTAAGCTTTCAGATTGTCAGGTATAGATATGAAATTCTTGTTTCTTGCAATAAATTGCATATGATCAGTTAGGACTTGGTGGAGATTATGCTAAATAACTTTGCTTTATCAAATTATCCTCCTAAGTGGACCTATACTGTGATTTAAATAAATAGAAATAACAATAGACTATGACTGAACATTAGAGCAGCTTGATAATGTAATAGATAAGAGTGTACTGGCCCTTGAGTCAGGAGGACCTGAGTTCAAATGTGGCCCCAGACATCTACTAGCTGTATAATCTTAAGCAAGTCATTTAACCTTGTTTCCCTCAGTTTCCTCATATGTAAAATAAACTGGAGAAGAAAATGGCAGACTACTCCAGTATCTTTGCAAAGAAAACCCCAAATGGGGTCATGAAGAAATACAACAAATTGAACATTAAAAAAAAAAAAAAAAAAAAACTTAAAACAAGAAATTTCTTTTTTTCATGTAGACTTGTGATTGACTAGTTCTTACCTTAAAGACAGAAGACACCTTAGAGTTCACTGAATCCTTCATTTAACAAAGAAATTGAAGGTTAGAGAGTTCTACACAGCTAGTATAATGTGGAAACTCGCATTTTCCTGATGAAGTCTAGTATCTTATCAATTGTCCCAGTATCATGTAATGGTCTTCAAAAATATATTTAAAATAATTTCCCCCTGGAAATTTTCATTTTGGTTTGAACTACTGAAAAGGAAAAACAAAACAAAACTTGTTTTTTATGATGAATGTTGAAAACCATCCCAGAGACAAATTCTCTTCAGGGTGAGTAGGTTTGGATAAAGGCACTGATTTATAGAGTGGACATTCTCTTTCTCTCCCCTTCCCCCTTTTTCTCCTTTAAATCTCCTATCCTACATCGTGGCTGCATTGTATCATAGCTGGGATCATAGTTGCATAAACTCATCTGAGCATTGTTCCTTGTGTTCTATTGAACCTCTAATACAGTAAATTCCACAAAATCAGATGTCTTAACTTGGGAAATGGTAACCTTGCTTTAGATAAGGAATCCAAATAGACTGTAAGCTCCTTGAGTGGTCACAGGATTGCCTTAGAATTGGAAGGGACCTTAGAGTTCCCATAGACCAGGGATTCTGAACTAGGAATTCATGAACTTGTTTGTTTAATATTTTGATAACCATTGTTTTGAATAGGGGGTTGAGTTCCGATCTGGCCCCAGATTCTTACCAGCTGTGTGAACCTGGCATGTCATTTAACTTCTGTGTGCCTCAGTTTCCACAGCTGCAAAATGAGGATCATAATAGCAATCTTGCAGAATTATTGTGAGGATCAGATGAGATAATATTTATGCCTAAGTATTTATCACAGTGCCTGTCATATGGTAGATGCTATATAAAGTGACATATATATATATATGAAACTATATATATGTATATGTTTTAAGGTATATAAGCTTATATATGACTATATAAGCTAGTTACAAATAGTATTATTGCTACTTATATTACTATAATTTGTTCTCTTTGTAATTCTTTGTATTTTCTGTTATGTATTGAAAAATATTTTCTTAGTAGGGGTCCAGAGGCCTCACTAGGCTGTCGAAGGAATACAGAACACAAAGTTAAGAACAAAGGTTCAGAACCCCCTGATCTACACCAACCTCATCAATTTACAGATGAAGACATGGAGGCCCAGAAAGGTTATATAACTTGATAAATGTTGCACATACAGTAAATCACAGATCTAGGATTTGGATCTTTAACTCCCAGAGTTCTTTCCACTGTACCAGTTTGGGATACACCACACACTTGGCAATGACTTTAGAAAACACATATTCATCACTTACTACTTATAGGACAATATATTAGATTCTATGCAAGATAAAAGAAGTAGCCAGATAGAGTGGAAAGAGCATTGGCTTTGGTCAGAGGTCCCAGGTTTAAATGCTCTCTCTTACTCTCTGACACATATTAGCTTTCTTCCCTTGGTCACATAATTTTCCATGCCTTTGATATCTTCATTTTTAAAATAAAGGGGTTGGATTAAGTGGTCAGTGAAGTCCTTTCCAGCTCTAAATCTATGATCTTGTTAAAGAAATGAGTGAGGCAGGATTTAGAGTCAGAAAAAACTTTAGTCCCTATACTGGGTATTGACAGGAGATGGGATGGATGGATGGATGGATGGATAGATGGATAGAAGAATAGATAGATATTACCAAGATACAAAAAATAGAAAGTGTAATAAGAGAGGTACAGAGTGTTAATAGAATTCAAACAAAGGAAACTTGGTAGAAGTACAAGGAGTGTGGATTAGTGGAGGATTCATGGCAGAGGTTATCCTTGTTCATCACTACACAGTAAGTATGTGTCGAAGACAGAATCATCCTGTCTATAAAGCTGGCCTTCTATCCATTATTCAGGCAGCTGGGCTGATTTCTTTTTCACTTAAATAAAATCCAAGATCAATATGGGAAAAGGTAACAGATAAATCATGTCTTCAGTTCTAAACATTCCATCTTTAAATCTTTTTCTTTTTGGCATTGGAATTACTTGAGGTAGGAAAACACAGACTGTATTTACAAATTAGTCTAATTTGCACATGAGGGTACTGAGGGAAGATAGTGGAAGATAAGTCTTATTAGAGAAAGGCCTTGCTTTCCTAGTTTTAAATAACACTTTTCTCCTGGTTCTCTTCCGGTCTCTTTATCCTCATTTTACTTTCTGGTCATCCTCCTTATTCCATCCCTTAATTGTGGGTATATCCACAGACCTGTTCTAGGTCCTCAAATCTGAATTTTTTTTTGACCTTATCAGTCAGTTCTTTTGGATTCAGTTATCATCTCTTCTCATAGATTCATTTCTTATCACCTACATAAATTGGACATTTCAAATAGATAATTCATTGCCTTTCTCTACAAACTCACTCCTCTTCTAAACTTACCTTTTTCTATCAGCAATACCATCCCTCCAGTAACTCAAAATATTCATCTTTGACTCTTCTTACCTCGTGTATTCATTCAGTTGTCATGTCTTATCTTTTCCTTCTCCATACCATCTCTTACATCTGCTTCCTTTTCTCCATTCTGTCTAGCTAGACAGTGTGGGAGTTGTACAAAAATATTTAGAACATCATTTTTTGTTGTAGGAAAGAACTAGGAACAATATGGATACATAGCAATTAGGGAATTGTCAAGTAAACGAGGGTTTTAGAATGTAATTAAATATTTTAAAATGCTTGAAAGGCAGAGAAACCTGGGAGGACTGGTATGAACTGATACAGAATGAAGTCAGTAGAACCAGGAGAAAAATTGATACACTGATTAAGCATTGTAAAGAATAAAACTTTGAAAGATTGAAGAACCATAATTAATAAAATGACCAGTTACAGCTGTAGAAGCCCTAAATCATGATACTATGAACAGCAAAGAGGTATTGTTCTAATGATGTAGAATGAAACTTAGTTTTTCAGGAAGCCAATGTCTGGGGTTTGTTTTTCATGACTTCCCTTCTCAGATACTCACTGTTTTATTTACAGTCTCCCCACACACACTTTTTTTTTGTTCTTTGTGTGTTGAAGTGTTCATGCTTAATGTTTAAGTTCTTATTAAATAAAAAAAACCCTCAACCCCCCCCATTTAAAGTCTAAGACACAGAATTACATTCTTCTTACCACTCCTATTATGTAAAGAAACTTTGTTTCACAGTTTTGCAAGTCATATTTTCTGATGTTCATAGTGTTGCTAACCCATGCAACAATCTCTCTCTTAACTAATATAAAATATATATTGACTATGTAGAGAAACATTCATTTGTCAATCATCCTTTTGCCTGCATTAAAAAAACCCTAACCTCTCTTATAGATTGTTTCTAATTGAGGCTTTTTCTTCCCAGGTACAGTGCACTGTTTTTGGATTCTGCTATTTCCAGGGATTTTTAGAAGGCATCCCCATCGAATGGGGAAGGAATCCCGTATAAGAGACATAGGTAAGTCTATTTCAACTTTAGTTGCATTAATCCTTGGACTTTTGGAGAAGAGAATGCAAAGAAACTTTCTGTGTTTCCTGCAGCCTCTGAGGAATGCTATCATCCTTAAATTTTAATACCCCAACAGATTTTGGGAATTATACTATTGAATTAGAGATATTCATACCACTGAGAGAATTTTTTATAATAGTTTTTATTTTTCCAAATACATATAAATGAGTTTTCAACAATCATCTTTGCAAAACCTTGTGTTGCAAAATTTTCTCCCTCTCTCCCCTATCCCCACTAGACAGCAAGCAGTCCATTATAGGCTAAATATGTGCAATTCTTTTAAATATATTTCCATGTTCATCATACTCCACAAGAAAAATCAGATCAAAAGAGGAAAAAAACCAAGCAAACACCCCAAATGTGAAAATATAATGCTTTGTTCCACTTTCAGTCTACATAGTTCTCTTTCTGGATGAGAATGGCTTTTTCCATCCTAAGTCATTTGTAATTGCCTTGAATCACCTCATTGTTGAAAAGAGACAAGTCCATCATAGGTGATCACATAATACTGGAAAGGAATTTTAAAATTTCTCTAGTAATACTAATGTAAAATAGATTACATTCTATTATTTTATCTATAAAACAATGGTGGGTACCCCATGTTTATGGAAGCAGAAATTAGGGATCTCTAATGCAGCTTTTTTCTACAGCAGTTACACTTGCATAACTCTCTATTTTCTGGTTTTTTGGACTATAAATACAATTTTTTCTGAAGCCTGTAACTATATCCTGAATATCCTTCCAGGTTCCTTGGTAACTGTGACAGAGCCAAACTGGCCATTAAATCATATAGTTCTAATTGGGAAAGATCTGAGAAGTAATGTTGTTCAACCCCACTCATTTGTAAAATCAGGAAACTGAATTATAGAGAGCTTAAATAAGTTAACCAGATCATACAGGATATAAACACAAATGCTGGGTTTCCAGTCTCACCCCAAAGCTAGCATTCTCTCATGATGCTTTATTATCTCAGAATTCTGTAGTCCATGATTTATTTGACTTGCAATTAAAAAATAAATTTAATTTTTAATGAAATTTTTTCCCTTTCCACACTCCCCTTATTTGGAAAAAGGGGGAGGAGGGATTTAAAAAACCCTCACAAAAATATAGTCGATCAAATCAAATTTTGCATTGGCCATGTCATAAGTGCCCATCCCCACACATATGTGTGTATATGTGTGTGTACATATATGTGTGTGTGTATCTATATCTATAACTATAGATATACAGATATTTGACTTGTAAGAAAAAGAGAAGCTACTTGTCTTTAATTTGTTTGTTTGTTTTAGGTATCCTATCACTGGCTCCTTTAATTAGTTACTATTGCATTTCCAGTTGGCCTTATCTGAGCTAAAAAATCAGAAAATATTTTAGTTGGTTACTTGCTGATAGAATGATGTCTTTCTCTTAAAATGTTCATATTTCATTTCAGAATGAAATTCTGAAACCATCTATAATGCATTCATTTTGGTCACTTCTTGGCAACCCTTTATTAATAGTAAGACTTTGAGGATATTCTCGGTCTTACCTCCCTCTCCTACTTCTCTCTCTGCTGGCCACCTACTCAACCTGTCTATTATTGAACAAGTTAACTTGCTGTCTAAGTTAGAAAACGACTAGACAAAATCCAACAGAATATATATTTTTAAATCATCACTGGTTTCTTGCTTTCATTAAGTTTTTCTCAAATTCCATCTCCTCCCCCAAGCCAAATTAGCATAACTCATACCAACCAGTATACTACTTTCTCTAAGATTCCCTTTTCCATCTCTTAGACAGGAACATGAATTGTCATTGAAGTTTTCCCTATTCTGGCTATCCAAAGTCAAACAGTGATGTCTCTTTCCTAGGAGGACTTATTTGTTAAAGCTCCTGATTAAGTCAGCTCTAATATCTATGGAATGTGGCGTTTACGAGATACTGATATTGTTCTGAGTACTAATTTTTCATGATCCCAATAATCAAAAGCAACCCAAGACTCTGTGACATAAGTAGATTTTTCTTTTAATCCCAAGTCTGTAAATCAGATAAAGGGAAATATTAAAGCCTAAATATTTCATAAAATTAAGAGTGCTGGTATTGGATAATCTCCTCTTTGTCATAACAAAACCTGAACCCCCTCTTTCTTTGCTATGAAAACAACAAGCACCCCATCACTTTGCTATGTTTAAAGCAGGCTCTATTATGTTGAAGGCATGTATGTGCCAAAAAATACAGTCTATTTCTAGAACTGCTTAAGGGGAGGATATTGAAATCCCTTGTCTATTAACAGGTTTAGTTTAGCCTTTGAATCTTCAGGGAAATATAATAAAATAGAAAAGTAAAGTGATGAATGGTCTTCATTCAGGGTTGGTTGTGAACAGTAATATGTTATAAACAAGTTGATAAAACTGGAAACAATCCTATGCAATTCTGACACATTTATGACTGTACAATAAGATTATAGCATCAACAGTACAGCCCTACATTATTTAAATAAATCACTACATTCCTTTATCTGTTTAGTAACAAGGCATTTGAAAATTATTGCTCCTTGCAAAGTTTAGAGTTCAGTTAATTTTATTCTTATCCAATAATAGTTCAACTGAATTTCCAGGTGGGTACATTGGACCTATAGGTTTGCTCAGATATCATTGACCACTAGATAATTTATGGGGTTTTGTTTGTTTGTTTATTTGAAGGCAGTTGGATTTAACTGACTTGCCCAAGGTCACACAGCTAGTAAATGTCAAGTGTCCAAGGTCGGAATTCAACTCAGGTCCTCCTGACTCCATGGCTGGTACTCTATCCACTGCATCATCTAGTTGCTCTAGATAATTTATTTGGAGTTTGAAGAAATTTCAGAAATCATTTAATTCATTAGCACAAGGTTGAAGTTATTTCAACTTTGTAAATGGTATCCCCATCAAATTGAGGAACAATCCTGTGTTTCAACCCTAGGCTTGATGATCCTTAGGGAGAAGAAGCTGGAAAAAAAAATCCTATATTTTTTCTGTGGCCATGGGAGCCACTATTACTGTATTTTGATACTCCAAAAGCTTTCTGGAAGTACCTTAAAAAAATGAGAGCACTTATACCACTGGGAGAACTTTAATGCTTCTCTCAAGGCAGTGAGGTTACAGTGGATAGAGCATCCAATCCTGGAGTTAGAATAACCTGAGCCTTGGGGATAGGAATATTTTCTGAACCCTCTATGGAGAACATAGCCACTGTGTCCTCTAGCCATGAACTTCTTTCCTGAGCTAGAGAAGAGCAAATAAATGACAGAATTAGAATTTGATCACATCTGGGGTGGAGGTGGGAATTGAGTGCATCCCTGTAGCTGACTAGGAGAAAAGATACCCTTTCTCTTTGGTTCTTTTTCTTGGGGGGGGGGACTTAAGAGGTAATGAAAGCAATACTGAATTAAGGAAAAAGGGAAAGCGAATCAATGAACCACTAAATAAGTAAAAGGAAAAAAGCAAAAGGAAGTGCAGAAGGGATTGCTAAGGGGATTAATACATCAATGATAGTAGAAATTGAGTGAACCACACTAACTTCCATCTTGTGACTCAGTTCTGGAACTAGCTCAATTTCCTTTCTCCTCAATTATAGGTCTAGTCCAGTTTCTGTCTTAAGAGAAAACTGTGTTCAATTATGAGAATTGTAGGAAAAGTTTTTTATCTGAACCTAGCTCTCTGGTTGGATAGCTAGACACTTTTACCTGCTGCTTAGAGACCATTTACATGTTGAGCAGAAACATTGTCAGATCCAAAGATTGATGCAGAGTTCTCTCATAGTTAACATATTTTAAACATTCCATATATTTTACCTGAAAACTGGCCCTATACTGGTCAAACAATTAGTGTTTTCAAGTTCCATTGATTTACAGACAGTTGTGGAGAGTAGAACACCTTTTTTCTGTTTTCTTTTCTGCTTTCAAGGAATTGCACTCAATTTGCATTTGGAAATGTCCCTAATTATTCCTCTAATTAGAAATATGATTACCTAATTTTGTTAATTATTTTCAATTAATTGGTTTTATTTGATTAATTGTTTTTAATGCATAAAAATCTGTCTTCCCTTATTGCCAGAGCCAAAACTGAGGAAGGCCCAGTCCAATTTCTTAGGCAGTAGACATGCATTGCTTAATAAATTGACATGCTCAGAAGTTCAAACCTTTGTTTTCTCATTCGTCTCATCTTTCACCCATGATGATACATCATTTCAAATTTGAATTAAAAAAAAAAAAAGATTTCCACAGTAAGCAAAAATAAATTGCCTGTGACAAAAGCTCACCATTTTATTCATTTAGTGTTTTGTTATTTTGTTGTTGTTTTTTTTGGGGGGGGGATGTTTGTTTGTTTTTTGGTATACTGAAATGTTCATGTTTTCTGGTGTTTATTAAATTCAAAATAAAAAAGGAAATGTTTTTAAAAGTAAAAAAATAAAACTTTTTTTTAAGATTGGGGTGAATGAACTGCAAATTCAATACAAGTCAATAGTATGACATAACAGCCATAAAACCCACAATGTCCATAAGCAGCATTAAGGAGGTACATACTGTTCTGGATCAAAGAAGTGATAGTCCTGTTGTATTTTTCCTTGGTGAGAATATTGTGCTCTGAAGTAGTATGTTTACTTCTAAATGCCATAACTTAAGGAGGACATTTATAATACGTAATTAAGGGCCCCAAGTTCATACTATATGAGGATTCAACAATAGAATGAGAATGTTTACTATGGACAGGAGAAGACTTAGGAAGAGCAAAATAGCAGTCTTCAGATACTTGAAAGAATGATCTATGGGAATGGTTTTAGACACATTTTGCTTTCTTGGAGAAGATAGAACTAATAGGGAAGTTAAGGCCTTCCTCATAGAAAATCTTTACTCTGATTTGGAGAACAGGCTCTTCCATGCTATAAAGTATAATTCTAACAACAGACTCTTTCTGATAGCCAGCCTACCTTAAGAGAGGCTCCACACCTGTGTAGGCTGGCCACCTGGTGATTGATGCTTTGATTTTTGGCAAACTTTGAAATGAAGGAGATACCTTATTCTTATTTTGCCCCCTTTCATTCTGCAGTGATAGGAGGTTTTGTAAAAATGGAGCAGAAGGGCCAAATCATACATTTTTTTGATTGTCTATAAACATTAACAACTGTTGACATTAGAAGTTTAAAATCCTCATCCACTTATGAATGAAAGGTCATATGACTAGAGGAACTACATAAAAATGACCTTGACATTCTTAATGTAAGTAAAACAAGTAGAAAAGTATAAAGGCTATGTATAGTCATACCATTTATATGTAGAAATATATGATCAAGAGAAAAAAGATTGGTCAATAAATAAAGTAAGGGATAGCTATTGTAGTTTCAGTAGTATCTAAACATTGTCAAGAGAATGGGAGGTAAGACTTAATTGTGCCTTAACTGATCCTTTATGAGTGATTTGCATGAAAACAGAGACAAGAGTCAAGAAGGGAAGGACCAGTTGCAAACTATATTGTTGAATGAATCAAAACTCATTCAAAATTAAGTTCACAGATCTGTTGGAACATTAAAAGTTGGGATAAACAAAAGATGTAGAGTTATCAAAAAAACAAAAACAAATACAAAACAAACAAACAAAAAGAGTTGGCTGCCTCAGGAAATGAAGGACTTTCCCTCATTTGAGGTCCTCAAACAAAAGGCTGGATAACTACTTACTATGTATATTGTAGGAAAAGATTTTTAAGGTACTAAATAAAGTCACAATTAAGAAAACTGTCAATATAAAGCTTCTGTTGCATAATGAGGCCTATAAATGCAATTTTATTAGTAATTGCAGTGAGGCAGGATTCAAGAATTTGAAAAGATGTCTTTGTGCTGGATTCAGTACTTTGGTGATACTTCCAGAACGAGTAGACTATATAAATTCTTATAAATTTGCATATGAGAGGGGTGACTTTAAACCCATTGAGATAGTCAATGGAATTTTACTGGGAAAACCATAAAATGAAGTAAGAAAGTGTTGATTGGTAAAACCAAAGTAGTGTTTTCTAAATATGGAAGCAAAATATGATTACATGTGATCAACAGCTGTATCTTTCTTAATGTTCAGTGTGAACCTGAGTAATCATCCTTTTGAAAAATTTGAAGATCTAAAAATCTCATTAAATTAAATTATAATTTGAAAAATTTGAAGATCTAAAAATCTCATTAAATTAAATTAAATATGCAGAAAGACTGAATAGAATTAAAAGATAGTGATATAAATAAATATTTTGGCTCTTCTTTCATTCCCTCTAAAATGAAGAATTCATACTAGATTTTCTTGGAGTCATAACTGACATAAATTTCATCATCCTATCAACCAGTGGGAGCCAGAAGGATAGGTATTTAAAACCCAAATATTTGTGTGTTAAATACATGGGTGTAGATATATATATGTATATATGTATATTCATATATTATCATTCTTATCCAGGCATGACAAATATTTTGTAACATGACAGACAAGAGATGTCTTTTTCTCCCTGAGGTCTAAACAAGTTTAATTCTAAATAATATAAAACATGCAGTTACATTTTAAGTGGATTGTCTCAGGCAATTTATTTTAATAGTGAACTCTAACCAGCTAATGTTTAACCTTAGCTTATTTTTTTTAACAGTGAGTATAACACATTCTATGCTTAAGAAGAAATAATTGCATCTGATATTTCAAAGGATGCCATGATTACTGGACTTTCGAAGATCAAATGAGATCATATTTGTAAAGTACTCCACAAAGTGCCCTTTGCTCAATAAATGCTTATTCATTTCTCACCAATGGGACAAAGAAGATACCAAATGATCCTCATACTTTTTTCATCCCATTTCATTCTTTGATGATAAGAGTAAAAAAAATGGGGCATATATATATTTATATTGTTTTTACAAATATTAACAGTTGGTGATTTTGAAAATGTAAAATCCTAATCCAGCTATGAGATAACTCTTCTCGCATATGTAGATACTACATTTTCCCCTATTACTTAAAAAAATTAGTAAAAACTTTTTTTTTTTATCCTCAAAAAAAAATTGCAAACAACCCATTCTTAAAAAAATGATTAGGTTGAAATTTTAAAAAGCAAACAAACAAATAAAAAAACCATATCAGAAAGAAGGAATGAACTGATCAAAAGGATCAAAATATACAAGTAAAGAATATAGTTATATGAAAATTAAAGAGAAAATGGGGGGGGCAAGAGGAGAGTACCTTTAAATATCAGGGTGTGTGTGTGTGTGTGTGTGTGTGTGTGTGTGTGTGTGTGTGTGTG
>JAJPUD010000310.1:77369-145254 GCA_023553655.1 Myrmecobius fasciatus
TGTGTGTGTGTGTGTGTGTGTGTGTGTGTGTGTGTGTGTGTGTGTGTAACTCAGAAATTGTTTTTGATGGTTTTTTTCTTCCAATTTTTTATAAATTACTAGGAACCTCTCCTCCAAGCAGACACTGTGCTGTTCATGTAGTTGGATCCTTGAAGGCTCATTTATAAAACGGTCCACACATGAAGTCACCATAAAGGTAATCAACATAAACTCTACCATTTTGATCTTTTTTTAATCTGCTATTAATTTGAAAGATAATTTATTATATCAGAACTATTGTCTTAACACTCAAGATCCCCAAATAATTTTCTCCCATGAGATTTGTTGATTGTACCCTTTCTTGAATCTGGTAAGGATTAAGTCATATTATATAGTTGTACTTTATACAGTGTTATGCTGTCAATTCTCAAATATAATTTGAGAGGTGGTAGCTAGGCCTCTCAGTTTAGGCCAGAAAAGTTAAACAAAACCAAATGACACCAAGATTGTGGACAATATTTTGCTATGTGGAATGCTAGAACTGGAGTGAGGAGTTCAAATCCAGCCTCAGGCATCCTGGCACTTAACTTTTGCCTCAATTTCCTTATTGAACTGATGTGTAGCACCTACCTTTTAAGGTTATTGTGAGAATAAAATGAAATAATATAATAAAATGATTTTGCAAATTTGAACTACATAAATACTAGTTATTATGATGATTACTATTTATTGGTTCTTAATAGACTTGTTCTTGAGGTAGTTTATTTTGTTTATTGATTCCAAAAAAATAGTAATATTTTTGGTGACTCCATAATAAGATGGTCTTACTCCACTATAAATTTGTTGCTGTTCATTCATTTTTCAGTCATGTCTACCTTTTTATGTCCCCATTTGGGGTTTTCTTGACAAAGAAATTGGAATAACTAACATAATTATCATGTAGTGGCTATCCTGCCATCTAGGGGAGGGGTGGGGAGTAGGGGGGAAAAATTTGTAACAGAAAGCTTTGTAAGGGTTAATGTTTAGGAATTACCCATACATATGTTTTGCAAATAAAAAGTATTAATAAATTTTAAAAAAAGAAATTAAAAAAAAGAAATTGGAATAGTTTGCCATTTCCCTGTCTTCTTCTCATTTTACAGATGAAGAAACTGAGGCAAACAGAGTTAAGTGACTTGCCCAGGGCTAATAAGTATCTAAAGACAGATTTAAACTTGGGAAAATGAGTATTACTCCAAGCTCTGTGCTCTGTCCACTATGCCACCTGACTGTCCCTCAATATAGATATATTCCATTAATGGTCTGAGTTGTTTTTAATGTTAAAAGTTGCAGATAAATTAATAATACATGCATGACTTTAATTTTGGTAAATTGCATTTTGAATTGCTATACCTTTTTAACTAGGTCCATAATGATTTATAAACAGATTCAAACTTAAAACATTTCTGTAAAAGTTTTAAGATTATATTTGACAGAATTTAATGAGGTTTTTAAGTATTATTCCCCAGAGAAAAATTAAATCTTTTCAGTGTACTGAAAGTAATAGGTCCCACTCTAGTTGTAAACACAAAAATAAATTTGTGTCAAGGTATGTAAAGCCTAAATGAAATCTGGGAAAGCTGAAAAGAAATGAGGCAGATAACTAGGGTTGCATTTAATAATACGTAGGCTCTGGTTTTCTGTTCCTTTTGCTTTCTTTTTAGCAGAATTTGTAAATGGGGACCAACCCTGAGAAATACTGGGGCATTTCACTAAATCAAAATAGTCTTATTTTATTGTACATTCATCTTATTTACTGTGTTCTTAATACACAATCTTCACAAATTGGGGAGCGAGATCACTTAGATTTTTATAAGATAGGATTTTGTGAATCTAAAGCCATAATTCACTTTTGAAGTCCTTCACATTTTCTGTTGTAGTTAAATTAGAAACTATGTTAATTTTATTATTTGATTTTCCAAAATCATTTGAGGCAGATTCTTCACTAGTAGGAAGTAAAAATTCTCACTTTCTTATGTGTAAAGAAAATGATGTGGGGGTGGGGACGATGGCATTAATTAATAAATTTTTTTTAAACCAATTGCTTCTAATATACATTCCTCCTGCACTTTTGTAAAAAAAAAAAAAAAAAAAAATTTTCAGAAAGTTAAACAAAGCCAAATGATACTAAGACAGCATTTTGCTCCATAATTTTCTGCTTCTTGACTGAATGATCTAGACATGGAAAGGACCCTAGAGACTATCTGGTTGAATCCTGATAATTTTACAGATAAGGAAACTGAAGTCCAAGAAAGTTGTCCAGTACTACTACTTACCCATAGTAAGAATCAGGGGTGCAATTTGAACTCAAACCCTCTGACTCCAGAGTAACTTTAAAATCTCATCTCTTGAAGTTTTAATCACAAGAGGTATTTAGAAAATATTTTATTATATTATTTTAAAATAATAATTACCATTACTTAAAACAATCAAATTTAAATTTTATAAAATACATGCTCTGTGTTGTGAGTATTCTTTCTTACTAACAAACATAATTAATTCTATACGAAAACCTATGTATTTTTATCTTTTTTAAAAAATTGATTAATTAATTAATTAATTTTTGCTGAGGCAATTGGGGTTAAGTGATTTGCTTAGGGTCACACAGCTAGGAAGTATAAGTGTCTGAGGTCAAATTTGAACTCAAGTCCTCCTGACTTCAGGGCTGGTACTCGATTCACTGAGCCACCTAGCTGTCCCTGTATTTTTAAATTTAATTAGGTAGAAGGTATTGATTTGTGGGGAAAGAGGTATTGGACTTGGGATTTCCCTGGTATAGGGAGTTCCTGGTGAGATGAGGAAATTCTTCACCAGTGCAGATTGGCAACTATGCTGTGACCTTTTCAAGTCTCCCATAGTTGTTTAGGACACTGACTCTCAAAACCAGGATGTGTCAAAGATAGGACTTGAACTTAGGTTATTTGATCCCATTGCCTATCTTATATCCACAAATCCACCAAGAAAATGAGTATTATCCTTAAAGGAGTCAACATGGTACATTAAAAAGAGAACATATTTCAATTCAACAAATAATATTTTAATGTCTACTATGCACAAAAAAGATAATACAGATTCATAGATTAGCATAATACAAGGAAGAAAGTGGTATGTCTAAATCAATCCAGAAAAAGTGAGGAAATTGGGGAATGAAGGGAACATGATGCCCATTACTGATTTTCCTAATAACAAATTCCCACAGACTGATAAAAAAAATTTTTTTAATAAAAAAAAATTTCTGACTTATTTGCAAAATTGGATCGTGATTCTGGTACTTATAAATTAATAATTTATAAATAATAAATAATTGTATTTAATATTATAAATTATTAAATTATTAACCTGAATTTGTTATAGACCTAGAATATTTTGTTATTTTCCCTTTAAAAAACTCCAAATGCCAATGTTCATCATTTTAAAAAATTTTATCACATTTGTATTAATATATTATTTATATTACATTTATATTATCTATATTTATATTACATTTATATTATCTATATTTTGTGTTGTGTTTATATCATATTCGTACAAATATCATTTAATTGTATAAATCTGTAAAATTTACTCAATGTTTTTACTTTTTCTTAAGCTACTTTCAGACCAGTAAGAAAGGTAATAGGTGAATTTCACTTATGCTATATTCTGACCTCTAATTTTTCCCTAAAGATTATCTGATACTTTTTCCTATACCAGTTCCTTTACATTTCATGTTCAAAGTCATAAACAAAGGGTGCGGTGAGCATAGTAACATTTTGCCTTATAATTAACATAATATTTGTTATGGTAATTTACAGAATAATTTATTCTATTTCAACATTTATCTGCAATGATAGGATTCAGTTTAGTGCAAATTGTCCCATTGTGGTTACAAGATGACCTGCCTTCCAAAAAAACCTGAGACTTCTTTGTTAAAGTAGAATGTCTAATTATTTTCCACAAATTGAAGAAGCTTAAATGCCCTTTCCTCATTATTTTTTTCCATCCAAGGATATAAGATTTCTCCCACAGTTTCTGCTCATATTTGACCTTTTTCCCCCTTTGCTCTTCCCAACCTGACTTCTCCAAATGCTTTAGACAGACACCTGATCCTGGGACATCCAATACTTTCTGTTATGGATACATCAAAACTCCAACATCCTGCTACCTGTGAGAGCTAAGATAACCACTGAACTGGCTGGTGCCCTATCATTTTACAGCTCCTTCTCCACTTTATCCCTACCAGCTAGCATTTCATTAAACTGATAGCAATCTTTTTTGCTCTTACCCAAGAAGCAGCCACCCTACTTTTGGGATCAGAATTCTAGCCTATCTGCCACCAACAAATCAACCAGCATTCTTTGCTAAGATTAATGCAGTATTTATAAAATCCAAGAAACCAATAACTTATTTTAGAAAATATGTTGTAATTTATTAAGAATATTTAATATTTCCACAGGTAAATAAAATTATGTATAACTATATAAATATCTTCCAGAAGGATAACATCTTTTAAAGACAGATTGATTACTAAATAGAAAGAAATATGTACAGTTTTTCATTCAACAAAATTTGTTATGTCCATATCAGTAGAGTGTGTTAGTATATGGGTTCTTGGCTGAGATATATAAATTACTGAAGTTGGCTAATTATCTCATCTTACTTCCTAGAACCATTTTCCTTGAAACAAGCAACATTTTCTTTCTATTCTTCAGTTTTTATCCTTATGGCAAGCAGTCAGTTTTGCTACTTGTTAGCAGTTCTAATGAAAAAGACAGCGAGAGGAATAAGTTAAAACAATTGGTTTAAATATGTTTTTAGATAATAGGGATCTCTGTAATATCTTCTGCCCATTCATTCTCTGATAATTAAGATCTTGGAATATTGAAGTCTTTTTTTTTGGGGGGGTGGGAGTAAAATATAGAAGATGTAGAATATCTAAAGATTTTATAGTGTCTTGGAATTTTTTTAATCTGTCATTTGAAAGAACTATAGTATATGATTGCATATCTCATGCAAATTATCTGTTCATTTGAGATTATCATCAGAATTGGCACTTAATTCCTTACTCTCAGACCCTTGAATCTAAGCTTTCATTTACTAATGATTGGGGAGTATGTTAATATAGTATATAATATAAACTAAACTCACTGGGGAACAACCTGTAACATAAATATTCTTTCAGGCCGAATTAAATGCCACAAATTAGTCAGTGAAATCTAATGACGGTGCCCATTAAAATTACACTATCTAAAATTAGACTCTCATTTCAAAGTAAACCACAACAGAGTAGTGACACAGAATTTCTTTCTACAATCTCAGATGTCAGTAGCTGATATTATTATCTGCATCTACATTAACATTTGAGTAAATTGACTTGTGCCAAGGGTTAAAATCTATACATGAAAATAGAAAAAAAAATGCAGGTGTTAGTAAATTACACGAAAAAGAATGATTCTGAATAAAAAAAGGAATTTCCATAACTCATGAGAAAATATTTTGTTGATGTAGTTATGACAACTTCTTCACAGTAAATTATTGTGTATAAGTGCTTTCTCTTGCCTGTGAGTAGTCACTTTTTGTAATTAAGGTAATTGATGGCAAGCTTTTTGTACTGTACATGGGGATAAAAACTGATATCTTTGTAATTCTTTTATCCTGTCATTAAATAACAATTGCCCTTCAATTTTCTCAACACATACCCATTTTAAGTAATCCAGTCAACTCTAAAAAAGATCCACTTAAACTTCTCTGCCACTGTTTTACCCCTCCAAAAAAAAGTTTTTTTTCTGAATGCTGAAATCAGAGAGAGATGCTTATATTTGTTGCCATTTTTGCAATCTAATACGCTGCTGAAAAACTACATGCAAATGTAATACCTAGCAGTATGTCCATGTTGGATAAGTTCTATAATAATCCTATAATTTGAAGACCTTTCCTATGGAATTCATTGCAAAGAGATTTAATATGATTTATCATTTGATAGTCTTAGATGAAAAATTACTAATGTCTTCACAACAAGTCAAACCTACATTATGGTTTTATTTAAACTTTTTAATCCATTTTCTGGAACAAATAGTACCTACTCTTTTTCATTCACAGCATTTCATTATTCTTACTTTATGCTTCCTCAAATAGGTATCATTGGCACATTTAGAGAATTGTATTTCATTTCATTTTATTTTATCAGTTTGGTTTGATTTGGTGCATATTAGGGAAAAAAACAGTTATCTTTTTCTTAACCATCCAAGAGAGATAGATTTCTTCTTCACAGAATGAACTAACTTCACAGAGCTAATTTTCCTTTAGAACTATTAACCCCCCCAAAAAAAAAATGAGGAAAAGTTTCAGGGCAATCAAGTGGATTTATTCAGAGAAAAATACAAGCTCATTCTTCTCTTTTCTTCAAAATCTATTCTAAGAAGGTGCAAAGATATAAGCTTTAAGCCATTCCAGCATGTTTGTAAGGGAATTATTCACGCACTTTTCTCTTTATTTCACCTCCATACTAAGGGGATGCTTGGAAGCCATCCATGCACACACATCAAGCACTTGCAGGGACGGGCACTAATCCATCCACACCATTTGTGTCAATAGGAAAAATTGGAGAAGAGGTGGGACATTGTTGCCCTTATTCCCTACTCTTTGAATTTCCCAAACAACTTTTCAGTTAGTGGCCACCTGGGACTGAGGTAGGGGATGTGGTCAAAACACAGCTCTGAGTTGTGGTTATTCACTGTAGACCCGGCAGATGTTACTGGAGCCACAGGATTTAGAAAAAATAATGGAAGTCCTTTCCGCTCTGTGACTTACAGTGAAGTTTGAGCCATAGAGTAGTTGTAGCTTCTACAGTTAGTATTTCATTATGCATTTTAAATATTTCCAGATTCTATGAACTATGGAAAAGTTAAGTTGTAGAGTGATTTACTTTAATTATGAATCTTAAAACACATGTGTATTGTATACAAGTACAGCAACACCACTGACATAAATACTGGGTTAGTTCTGGCAGTGTTTATTTAGTATTTGGAGGAGAGGGACCTTTTAATTTCTGTGTACTTGGCTTTTGTTTCATTTATGCTTTCGAATTAAAATGGGACAAATCAACAGAAATGATGGCATAAATCATGTCATATATTTAGCTAGAAGAGAGTTGGGAGGGCAGCTAGTCCGATTGTCACTTCATTTTACAGATGGGGAAACTGAGGTTCATGGAAGTTAAGTTCACACACATGATTAAGCATCTCTCCGGACTGGAGCCTGGGGACCCACATGCCAAAGCCAGTCTGTTTTTATCAACAACTTTATATGATCTCTTAGATTCACACTACATTTGTGTACTGCGGCAAAGAAAACTTCCCAAATTCTTACTCTGTTAGAGATCTTAAAGCTCATTTTTCACAATCCTAGATTCAGTATTATATGGATAATCAAACAATATTTACTTATTAAGCACTTATTACATGCCAGATATTGTATACTAAGTGCTAGAAGGCAGACTTAATAACTGTGGGATCTAGGAAAGAAAAGAAGTTACTATGTGGCTTACTATAGTGAGAAAGGAATTAACTTGCAACAAATAGAAACCTTGTGCTGAGTTTAAGAAGTGGGAGTAATAATTATAATATTAATAAAGGCTAATAATGATTAGCCATGGCACCTACTATATGCCAGTGCTGTGCTACGCACTTTAAGCTTATTGTCTCATTTGATGATCATAATAATCCTGAGGAAATAGGTGCTATTATTAGCTTTAGTTTTCAGTTATGGAAACTGAGGCAGCTAGGTTAAGTGACTTGCTTATTATTAAGCACTTATTACATGCCAGATACGTGCTTGGGGCTAGATTTGAACTCAGGTCTTCCTGATTCTAGACCTACCATTTTATCCACTGATAGAAAATTAGAACTTTTATCGAGGTGGGTTTTTTTTGTTGTTGTTGTTGTTCGTTTGTTTTTTTGGTTAGGAACAAAATTTCCCTTTATGCTACATAATAGATTCCCATCAGTATAACAACATGTCATCTCTTTGAGTAGGCATTGTGGTAAAATCAAAAGAACATTAGATTTAAATTTTAAAATTGGACTCAAATCTAGTTTACTACATAATATTTGTGTGACTTTGGACAGACCATTTTTTCCCCTCTCTAAGCTGCGGTTTCTTCCTTTTTAAGACAAAATGGTTTGTACCGTCTTCCTTTTGAGGCAGCAAGTGGTTCAGTGGATGGAACTCTGTGGCAGGAGTCAGTGACCTCAGACACCATTGACCTCAGTTTCCCTAACTGTTAAATGGGTATAATAGCACTCATTGCCCAAGGTTGTTATAAAAATCAAATCATAATAGTTGTAAGTGTGCCTGGCACATAATAGGTGCTATAGAAATGCTTCTTCCCAAGCAACTTTTGATTGTTTTATGAAAAGCTGACATTTTTGTGAGCCTTTCTGTTTTAGAAATACTTGAAATCTAATCATTAACAAAAGATACAGATTGGAACTATAATTTCATTAGTTTAGCTGAGGGAACCCCCTCTACAATTGCTGTTCAGCACTTTCTACGAAACTTTAAGTCATGAGATAGAAAATGCCATCTGCATCTAGAGAGAGAGCTGTGGAGACTAAATGAGGATGAAAGTATGGTGTTTTCATTTTTTTTTCTTTCTCTTTTTTTCCCCCTTTGATCTGATTTTTCTTGTTCAGCATGACAAATATGGAAATATTTTTAGAAGATCTGCACATGCTTAACTTACATTGTTTGCTATCTTGGGGAGAGGAGGGAAGAGAAAAAAATGGGAATACAAGGTTTTGCAAAGATGAATGTTGAAAATATCTCTGTATGTATTTGGAAAAATAAAATAACTGTTAAAAAAAAAAAAACTTTGTAAGTCAGAGAGTTACCTCAAGAATTGAGATGTTTGGTGAATTATCCAAAGTTACAAAACTAGTATGTGTTTAATGTAGTGAGACTTGAACTTATGTTTGTAATTAGTAATAATCATTAATTATTAAATGCTCAGGCTACAGCAAAGCAACTCTTGCCTAAACCAATAGTTCTTCATTGATTTTACCTCACAACACATTTCAAAATCAATGGCACCTTACTTTCTCCTTTTTGAAACATATCTGAAAATAAAAAATTAGCTAGGTGGTACAACAAATAGAATGTTGGACCTGGAATTAGGGAGAGCTGAGTTCAAAATTCACCTCAGACACTTATTAGCTGCTTGACCCTAACATATCACTTAATCTCTGTCTACCTCAGTTTCCTCAATTAAGTAAAAATTTATAAAATACCTACTATGTGCCAAGAATTTTACTAAGCAACTGGGAATACCCAAAAAAGGGGGGGGGGCAAAAGAGTCCTTACCCTCAAGGAGCTTACAATCAATATAAAATAGGGATAATGATATCATCTGTCTCCCAGGGTTGTTGTAAGAATCATATTTGTAAATGAGATCATATTTGTAAAGTACTTTGGAAACCTTTAAGTCCTATATAAATACTGGCTTTTTATAACTATAGAGTTATAGCGCAGGGATTTCAGAGTACAATAAATAAATATTTCATAGAGACCAAGTAACTAAATGAAGCCAACCAATTTATAGCCTTTTAATCATTGTGATTTATTTATATAAAAATGTCTTCTAAAATATTGAATAATGAAACAACGAAAGGAAAAATTTAAATAGATCTGCCTCTTCTTGGAGACTATTTTTAAGCAGCATATTTTGTGGTCTCTTAGTGATGTTTTCCTTTTAACAGTTGGTTTTAAAACAAGATTTCCCAACATGTAGCTGGTATCTGAAAAATTAGCGACAGGCTCTCTCATAAAGCTGTATAAATAGTAACTTACAGTTACATAGGGCTTTCAGGGTTACAAGCCAAGGACTTACTACAAAGTACTTAGTACAAACCTTTCTTATTAGCTATTTGCTACACTTGCTGCCAACAGCCAAATGAAGATCAGGGAAGATCATTTATTATTAAGCTTTACAGTCTCCAAGTCTCATGTTTGAAAAACCTCATGAAACAGAATACTAGGCTGCAAAACTGTTCATTGCAAAACAGCCTCTGGGGAGGAGTCAGGGAAAAGGCAGTGAGGAGAAAGAATATGACTAGAGAAGTTACCAGGAGGAAGGGGTATGGGGGCATGGAAAAATAAGAAATGTTGAGACTTGAGAGGGAGGAAGAAGGGATGGAATGTAGAAAACTTGGGAGGAGAGGCAAGAAAGAAAAGAAATATAAAGGGAAGGCAATTAGGGAGCCACATTTAACCAGATTATAACTTTCTATTTAAAAAAGAAGTACATGGAAGCAGCTAGGTGATGCTATGGGTGGAATTTAGGATCTGACATTAGGAGGACCTGAGTTCAAATTTGGACTCAGACACTAAGTGGCTGGGTGACCCTGGGCATATCACTTAATCCTGCCTCAGTTTCATCATCCATAAAATGAGCTAGAGAATGAAATGACACATCAATTCAGTGTCTTTGCCAAGACTGGAAAAAAAAAATGACTGAACAATAAAGATCACCGAGCCAAAAAAATATAGAGCTGGGATTATAAACCAATGTTTTCTTACTCTCAGTCCAGAAAATCTCCCTAGTCTTCTCCTTCTCTCCCTTCCCCGTACAAGCAGAGCTAGCACGTGAAATTGGAGGAAAGAGGAGGAAAGGGGGAAAGTAATCCCAATCTAAAACAGCTAAGAGGGGAAGAGATGTTATTTTTCTTTCTTTTTACTGGATATTGGAGACAGTGTGTACTTTAATAGAACTACTGATTATTTCTTCACCAGTGATAATAAAAATGAAAATAGTCTTGTACTTTTACCAAAAAATCATGCCATAGGCTATAGGTCTACTTTCTTTAACTTACTCACTTTGTGATACAATCTTTCACTGAAGTTGGCCAGTTAACTTATCTTCCAGTTATCAGAAGTTTCCCAAATGAAACACTGCCACTACCTTCTATTTGAACCTTCTTAGATAGATTAATCACTCAGGATGAAATAGGGTCAGTAAGATTTTTTACTCGTCTGAAGTTGAGCAAATATAAGCCCCCCCCTCCCCAAATAGAATGAAATAAGAAAAAGAAATCTGGCAAGTGTGAGGTTGACATATATCAATCAATCAATAAATATATGTTAAGTACCTACGATGTGTAGACTCATGAAACAGGAAGACCAAATTCTTCCTAAATATTATCTTATTCGATCTGAGGGGTACTATATTAATATCCCCATTTTGCATGTGAAGAAACTGTGGCAGACATAGATTAAATGACATGTCCGGGGTCCTGTAGCTAAGTAAATATCTGAGTCTGGATTTGAACTCTCATTCCCTTACTAGTCTTAAAGATTGTCCACAGAGCAGCCCCCTTTCCCCATAATTAACAGCTCTTCTCTTTTTTTGCATGGTCAAGTAGCATCTTTGTCTCTACCTTTGTTTTTTCCTTTAGTGCCTGTGCAGCACAGAGTAGAAAGAAACATCTCTTAATTTCCCTGTTTCTCTTTTGTTGGTAACAACATAAACCTTTTGCTCTCAGAACTACTTGTTTAAGGAAGAAACCATAAGTAAATTTATTTTCTAATCTAGAACTATCATAGTAAGCATCTCTTCCCTTTCTCAGCCAAACTCCTAGAAAAAGCTTATCGGCTCTTGTCGCTTCTGCTTTCTCTCCTCTCATTCATCAGCCCTTCCCCCATCCATCTTGAGCCCTGACCACTTGACTGAAAATGTCCTTGCTTAACTTCCCAACAATCACTTAATTGCCAAATCTAATGGTTTTTTCCCCCTCAAACCTCATAAGTCTTAATCCCTTCTTCATTTGTCAGTCCTGACTACCTAGAGACATTCTCTCTTCGGACCTTCTGTGACACTAATCTCTTCTGGTTGTCTGACCATCTTTCAGTCTTCTTTGCTGGATGGTCATCCATATCATGAACTAGTTGTGGGCTATGTTCTGAGCTCTCTTCTCTCTCTACTTTCTCTATTTTTGAATCCTATGAATTTAATTCTCCCCTCTCTCTGGTCTTTATATCTAACCCCAGGAACTCTGCTGAGCTCCTATTCTATAGCACCAACTAATGGCTGGCCAGGACTGGGAGTTCTGGAGACATGAAATTTATTGTGTTTAAAACATATTCATCACTCTGCCCAAAGGGCTATCAAACTGTGCATCCCCTTTGATCCAGCAGTGTCTCTGCTGGGTCTGTATCCCAATGAAGTCATAGAAAATAGAAAAGGACCCACATGTGCAAAAATGTTTATGGCAGCCCTTTTTGTAGTGGCAAGAAACTGGAAACTGAATGGATGACCATCAATTGGACAATGGCTGACTAAATTATTATATATGAATGTCATGGATTATTGTTCTATAAAAATGATCAGGAGGATGATTTCAGAAGGGCCTGGAGAGACCTACATGAACTGATGCTAAGTGAAATGAGCAGAACCAGGAGATCATTGTACACAGCAATAAGATTATATGGTCATCATGGGGCAGCTAGGTGGTACAGTGGATAGAGCACTAGCCCTGAAGTCAGGAGGACCTGAGTTCAAATCTGGTCTCAGACACTTAACATTCCCTAGCTGTGTGACCCTGGGCAAGTCACTTAACCCCAATTGCCTCAGCAAAAAAAAAAAAATATGGTCATCATTCTGATGAACGTGGCTCTTTTCAACAGCAAGGTGATATAGGCCAGTTCCAATGGTCTTGTGATGGAGAGAGACATCTGCACCCAGAGGGAGGACTATGATTCACCACATAGTATTTTCACCTTTTTTGTTGTTTGCTTGCTTTTTGTTTTCTTTCTCATTTTTTTCTCCAATCTTTCTCTGATTTTTCTTGTGCAGAATGATGAATGTGTAAATATGTATAGAAGAATTGCACATGTTTAACATATATTGAATTACTTGCTGTCTGGGGAAGAGATGGGGGGAAGGAAGGGAGAAAAATTTGGAACACAATGTTTTGCAAGGGTGAATATTGAAAACTGTCTTTGCATGCATTTTGAAAATAAAAGGCTTTTATTTTTAAAAAAAGTCATCATCATATACCCAAAACCCAATCCTCTGAAATTTCTTTTTTTCATCTATCTTCAGTAGACCAAGGAAAATAATAATTATAATAATGGCTAAAAATGTAGAGCTTTAAGTTTTATAAAGTACTTAATGAATATTGTCTTACTTGATCTTCACAACAACTATAGGAGGTAGGTACTATTACTATTCCAGTTTTACATATGAAGAAATTGAGGCTGGCCTAGATTAAATGACATGTCCAGGATCCCATGACTACTACATATTGGAGTGTGGATTTGAACTCAGATCTTCCTGACTTCAAATCTGCCCTTTTTTGGATCATAAAACCATAGATTTAGAATAAAGAGACTTAAAGGGTCAAGTGCAATCCATTCATTTTATAAATGAAGTGAGACCCAGAGGAGTTTCACACATATTATTTGGAAGAGTCAGAATTTGAACCCAATTCCTCTGCCTTCAACACCAGCTTCTTCAGCTTTAGCTATCAATGGCTTAAGTGAAAGGGTGCCAGGATAGATTTTCACTCTTACTCTCATAATAGATTAAAAGACCTAAATACTATAAATGTAAATAGGGTAAAATGATTAATGGTTAATAAAAGGTGAGAAAAAAATGAATAGGTAATGTTTCCCTTCCAAAATATTTTTTTCTGCATCTAACAAAATACAAATTCTAATTTGCTCATTTCAAATAATCCCACAAATCATGGCAATAGAAGATTATAATGTCTTCACCACTTTCTCCTTTGTGCATATACTTCATTACAAAAGGTTTATTAGCATTCACCTGAAAGTATCAAACCATTATTTTAGAGTTAGAAAGGAGAATGCCAAGTTGCTTATTATTTTTCCAGCCAGAGTCAGGTTTATCATACTATTTATAGGGATTATAAATTTTTTTAAAAAATCAGTAAACAGTTTTACTTACTTTCAACCCCTTTTGAATTCTGGGTGCCTTTTTTTAGCAAAAGAAAATAATTTCCCTCTTTTTATTTAGTTAGCTATGTTTCATATGCTATAGATTTTCCTCTAATATAATTTCAATTTTATCAAGATTAGATTCTTAACAACAGCATTTTCAAGTGCAGTTTGTGTCCTTTGTGTGGTCAGTAAAATGCTAAAGATGGGTACTCTTCAAACACTTGGAACAATGGAAATTTCAGAAATACTTGTTACTTTTCATACAGAAGCTTACTGTCATTGTATTGGTTCCAAATTAGGAGATTTTTCTTATCATATAATCCATTGATCTGTAAGCTAGGTTTGGTTTATGGTCCTCAGCTAGTAAGTAATGAACTGGGCTGGGGAGGTCATAACCAGCACAAAGTAATGTTTTCAAACTCCTTAGCATACACAGTTGGGAAAGTGGGAAGGGGTGAAAGGTGGAAGAGCAGTATTATTTTTCTAGCAGTACCCTTCCCTTCTATTCTTCTAAAATCCATCCTTTTAGTTCCCATTTTGTTAGTTATATCGGGATTTCTGATCTATAGATCTATAAGTCTATAGGTCATAATTCTTTTAGACAGTGATATATGTTCATGGGAGGTAATTATATTTGGATGGTTTTTTTTTTCTATCCAAAGAATGCCCTAAAAATTAGTGAAATGTTTCATAGCCTTTCAGATAACTGGGATTACAATAACTAAATTGAAAAAGTTTGTAAAGAGAACATTTTATACTATTGGAATGGTTTTGGTCTATTGAGTGGACAAGTCCTTTTAAAAAAAAAAAAAAAAAGATAATTTAGCCAAAAGGAGGATCATTTTGAAGATAACCAAAAGACTATTTTTTTTTCAGTAGATTACAGGAGTTTAAAGATATTATATCTTATAGAATATTAGTATATAAAAAGAAAAGATCTTTGTCATGTAAAATGCATGAATACAGTAAAGCTTGAATAATGTAATTATTAGTGTAATATAATTAATGTAATATAAATATCATCCAATTTTGGTTTCTTTAAAAAGAAATTTCTCAGAAGATTTAATTCTCTGATTTCTTAGAAGAATCCCCATAACTTCCTTCATTGTTGATGTAATTTGAAGAACCCTTTTCCCAAAGCTCTGGATTTCACCCCTAATTCTTTTTTTAATTAAAGCTTTTTATTTTCAAAGCATATGCATGAATAATTTTTCAACATTGACCCTTGAAAAACCTTGTATTCCAAATTTCCCCTCTTCTCCCTACCCTCTCTCCTAGATGACAAGTAATCCAATATATGTTAAACATGTTAAAAAAATATATAGGATAAATCCAATTTATGTATACATATTTATATAATTATCATGCTGCACAAGAAAAATCAGATCAAAATGGGAAAGAAAATAAAATGCAAGCAAACAATAACAAAAAGAGTGAAAATGCTCTTATGAACCACACTCAGTTCCCATAGTCCTCTCTCTGGATGTAGATGGCTCTCTTCATCACAAGACCATTGGAGCTGCATCAATCATCTCATTGTTGAAGAGCAATCCATCAGAATTGATCATTGTATGATCTTGTTGCTGTATGCAGTGAGTGACCCCCTGGTTCTGCTCATTTCACTTAGCATCAGTTCATGCAAGTCTCTCCAGGCCTCTCTGAAATCGTCCTGCTGGTCGTTTCTTACAGAACAATAATATTCCATAACATTCATATACCATAACTTATTCAGCCATTCGCCAATCAGTGGATATCCACTTGGTTTCCAGTTTCTTGCCACTACAAAAAGGGCTGCTGTAAACATTTTTGCACATGTGTCACCCCTAATTCTTAAAAAAAAAATTCTCAAAAATGCCTGGCTCCCATACTGTCTCAAAATAAACAGATTTAAAACCAGGAATAAGGTACTAGCACTTTTACTGGGTCATAGAGAACAGAAGAGATGTCTTTTTTCTCTTCTACCCCCTACATTTTGCATTTGAGAAAACTGATATCTGGACATTTGAATCTAGTTACTCTGGTGGGTAGGTAGGTAGTAGAGCCCTAGGCCTTAAATCAGGCTCAACTTCTTGAGCTCAAATCCAGCTTCTGACATATATTATCTGTGTGACCCTCACAAGTAACTTAACCCCAGTATCTTCCCTGTCCCCCCCAAAATGGAATGATTTTTTTTTATTGTTCCACATTTCCTCATATATTCCTTGTGTTCATTTGATCTTTGCAGATTCTGTGAAGTTAATAGAGTCCTTTTAAGAAGGTTGGGGGTGATAGGGCATATAACTCTCCCCTTTCTAGGTGAGGAAACTGAAGAACATATAAGATGATGATTTATTGAATACCTGGTGACTAGTTCATAGTCATGCAGAGTAGAACCCAAATCTCTTGATCTTAGCTCTTTTACAAAACTTTATCCCTAGCTGTGACCCTGGGCAAGTCACTTAATCCCAATTGCCTGGGGGGGGGAAGGAAAAAAAAAAAACTTTATCCTGAAATAAATCCCTCCTATTTCTATTCTTTGATCTCATAGGAGGAATAGATTGATTATGATCATTCAATGAACCTGAATGAGAGCATTGTGGATTTTGGCAAATCACTTCACTTCACTGACTTAGTTGAATCTCTTAACATTTTTAAATAATCAAATACTTGGAATGTCTAGTAAGTAATCTAGAAAACAAATTCTTCTTGAGCTATTCAGAAGTAAAGCTTATAGGAAAGTAATAAGGTGAAAATTATCGTGATGACTGAATGAGTTAAATATATATATATGTATATATATATATATATCTGTTAAATTCTTACTATGCACTAAGATCGTGTTAAGTGATAAAAGTAGTAAAGTATTAAAAATGTCAAGGATGGTCAGTGGGGACCTTGGGAAAATTGATCAAAATATCCTGTCCATTGATGATGGAAGAGTTGATTCAGCTACATTTCTTGGTGTTTCCAAAATTGGAAGAAGGGAGAGGGAATTAGAAAAAAGGAAAGGCAAAAAAATTAGAGTCAACTGAAGAAGCACCTATTTTGAAGAGGTAATCAGCAAACAGGAGAGCAGAGTAATGGAAAGAGTCTTGGATTGGGAGTCAAGTATGGTCTGAGTTCAAATGCCACTATTTGGGATCCTCAGAGGCCATCTGGTTCAACTCCCTCATTAAGAAAATGGAGGCTTAAGGAAATTAAATGATTTGCTCAAGGTGAAACAAAACTCAGTATTGATTGGGTCAAGATCTGAACATTTGTAGAATTGTTCTACAGAATTGTTCAACTAAAGAAAGCTGCAGATCGAAATTTGAAAATTTTAGTGCTGGAGATGACTTTTCAGGGTCCCCTGAACAGTAAGGAGATCAAATCAGTGAATATTTAAAGAAATTAATTTAGGCTATTTACTGGAAGGCCAAATACTGAATGAAACCTAAATGCCTTGGCCACATGATGAGAAAATGGGACTCATTGGAAAAAGACTTTGATGTTGAGAAAGAGTGAAGGCAAAAGGAAAAGGGGGGATGGGAGAGGATGAGATAGATACTGTCATGGAAACAACAAACATGAAATTGGACAGGCTTTGAGAGATGGTGGAAAATCGAAGGGCCTGATGTGCTGTAGTCCATAAGGTCACAAAGAATTGGACACAACTGAATAATTAAACAAAAACAAAATAGGGATAATAAATACCTACATCACTAAGATAGCTGTGAGGTTCTGATGCAACATCTGTAAAATGTTTTGCAAATTTTCTGGTGCTGTATGAAACAAAGAAAAACTCTTATTTAAGAAACCTGCTAAGTGCCATTTTCAAGATGCACATGTGGCATCTGTCAAGAAGCACAGATTTTACTACTGATTGCTAAAGTTTCATCATTCGTGTTATTTATTACTCTTATTTTAAACAGCAGTTTCCAATGCTATTTACTTTTGGAAAATAATTTTTCCTAAAAATATGTAAATTTTAATGAACGTCATTTGCCTTAATTATATGTTAAGTCTCCGGTTAAAGCAACAGCCATAAGAAATATATTCTTCTTTCTTTGATTACTAGGCACAGGAATTCATATTGGATTTTTACAAAACACTTTGTCTTTTGAAATGAGTTATAAATTGTTTAATAAACCTTATTTTTTAAAATGAAGACTCCCAAAAAATTTCAAATGAAGGAAACTTCCTTTACTTATTATAGAAACTCAATAGTGCTTTAAAAAGTAGGTCTCACTAAAGTAAAAATTCCTTGAGATAATCCATGAATCTTTATGGAAAATTTATTTTTTAAAAGTTAATACTGTTGAACTTTACTATCTAATTTTAAATTGTGAAGTCTGTATACAACTGTAAAAGGCAATAAATATACCATATGGGACAGCTAGATGGCATAATGAATAGAGTACCTTGGGCTGCAGCCAGGAAATTCTGAGTCTAAATTCACCCTCGGGCACTTAACATTTCCTAAATGTGTGACTCTGGGCAAGTCACTTAACCCCAGTTGGAAGGAGGAGGAAGAAGAAGGAATAATAATAATAAGAAAACAGTGTTGGATTGCACTGATTCATTCATACTCTTTCTTAGACAAAATTTTTTTTGGGCGGGGAGGGTATTTTTGAGAAACCTGGTCTTAGCTTTTTTCCAATAAATGAAACCAAGGTAACTTTTTTTTTTTCCATCTAGGCAACATTATCCAGGATTCTAGATTAATGGAATTCAAATTAACAGTTCCATTATATTCCATAAATTGAATGATAGATTCCAAGTTATTCATGATGAGCTCTAATTACCTTATTAAGAAGTAGCAGAATCATTTCAGTGTAAGTAGTGATGGCTAGCATTTATATAGCACTTTTTGCTTTGCAAAGCACTTTACAAATATGATCTTATTGGATCTGCACATCTCTGAGAGATAATTACAGATGAGGAAACTGAGGCAAGCAGGTTAAATGAGTCATTTGCTGCTAATTGATAATTTGAGACAGATTTTAACTCCTGTCTTCCTTATTTCACTTCTAGTGCTCTATCCAAAATATTTTTAAACACTAAAGAAAAGAATTTACTATGTAAAGCATCTGTAATTCTTTTTTTCCTTTCATTACTTCTCCAGAATGTCTCTTTCTCCAAAAGTCTTGGCACCAGGTCTTTAATCTGACCATATCTTTTCATTCAAGTCCTGGTTATAAACTCAGCTCCTCTAGGAACTCTCTGATAATTATTTCCAACTCTATTCCCATAATTTTTTTTCTCTTTAGATCCCCCACTTCCCTAAAAAAAAATTAGAAAATTGGGGCAAATACTTTAATACTTGCATTTGTTTTACCTTTCTTGGATTAAAAACATGCATAAAGACCTCATCTGACACAAGTCAAAATAATTCCTAATAATTATATACATTTGAGTTCTGGTTTTAGAACATGCAAATAATGGGTAAAAATTGAGATTGAGATTGCTGGAGCTTTATTGTGGGTAAAGGGACTTTGCCTTTATTGTGTAGGGTTATAGCATAATTTATGGTCAATTTTATTCAATTTTTTCTTTTAAAAGTTTTATAATTACCCATACATATGTTATACAAATAAAAAGCTTTAATAAAAAAAAGAAATTCAAATAAAAAAAATTTTATAATTAAAATATTGTAAAAAATAAATCAATAAAATGCATAAGACTATTACCTTCCTAAGGGCTATAACATTGTCATATTTATCTTTGTGTCCATCCCCATAATAATAATGATTATTATTATTGTCAATTAGTGGAGTTCAAATTAATGGCTTTACAATATTATATAAATAATTTGAAGATAATTTAGAATAATAGAATAATTTAGAATAGAATAGAATAGAAAAACATTACAGCTGACATTTATGTAGTGCTTACTATGTTGCAGATATTGGGCTAAGTGTTACCATCTCATTTGATCCTCACAACAACCTTGGGAAGTAAATGCTATTTATTAATTATTATTATCCCCCATTTTACCAGATGATGAAACTGAGGTAAACAGAAGTTAAATCATTGCCCAGGATCACACACCTAGTTAGTATCTGAGGTCTTCCTGACTCCAAGTCTAGTACTCTATACACTGACACATCTATTGAGGGCTTAATAACTATTTATTTAGGAGCATATAAGTGAGGGAACTGCAATGAGGCAGACCTTTGTTCAACTATTGCCTCTTGACACATAGTACCTGTATGGCCCTGACATGTCTCTTACCCTGTTAATGTACCTCCCAACTCTTTCAGACTGAGTTGCAGAGCAGGTATGATCTGCTTTGGCAGAGGGAATTTCCTCTCTGAGAATATAATATTTTATGCTAATATTTTATGCCACTGAAATCAAAAGCCCAGTCTAAAAACAGAAAAAATTGCATTAATGAGTTTATCAGTTGCTACAGGCCTACTGTATTTATTCTCTCAGCCCATTGTCTCCCTTTAACAGACTATATCTAACTACATGGCACAGTGCATAGAACTCTGGACTTAGAATTTGGAAAGTATTCAGTTTCATGAGTTGAAATCCAGACTCAGATACGTATTAGCTGTGTGACCCTAGCCAAGTCACTTAACACTGTTTGACTCACATTGCTCATTTCTAAAATGGGCTACAGAAAGAAATGGCAAACCACTGTAGTATCTTTGCCACCCCCCAAAAAAAAACCCAAGTAGGGTCACAGAGAGTCAGACATAACTTAATCAACTCAAGACAAGCTTTTTTCCTCCTTCCCTTGTTCCAAAGAATCGAATTTTTATATAGGATACCTAAAGGGGGGTGGTGGTTTAAATAACTATGACAGTCAAATTATTTATTTGCCTCAAAAGTGTTACCAACCTATTATGCCTAAAGAACAGGGGCAGAAATGATAAAAGATGTAACAGGCCCTTTAAAAAATACCTCATCCATACATAGATCACCTGGGACATCTGTTAGAGCTATGAAGGACCTGCTGAGTGATGTGATAAGTGGGAAGAACTCTAGCTGATGAGCTTTGCCTGCAGGAGCAGGTGTTACTCTAGGCAACAGGAGTTACTAATTACCAAAGGAGGTTTCACTGAATGAGAGACCATGTTGCCAGCCAAAAACACATTCAAATGGAATTAAAGCAAGCAGCAGAATCCTGGAATTGTCTTCTTTGTAATAGATGGTTAAATATAATTTTACTGTGGCACTGTCTATGGAATATCTGGCAGATAAAATTTTTGAAAGAAGAAGAAACTTTGTTTTTCTAACCTTAGAGTTGATGATGGTGAGGTTAAAAAAACATGAATTTAATTTAGAAGCAATAGCTACTCACAACCAAATTTCATTAAGAATTCATTTTTTAAAAAATCCAAAGAAAACAGCAAATAGGTGATTTGGAGTTTGGGATACAAAACCCTTAGATGATTTACTGAATGTTTAAGTTATTTTGAGGTTTTAGGTAGTTTTGTGAATTGATCTGGGTTAAATATTGTTTTATGTTCATTGTCGATTGTGATATTGTTTTGACATTCCAGTCCAAGAGTTTTGAATGTCCCTGGTATGTTTTATGTAAAACCTTTGCTTCTAGTCACTGAAAAGATTAATATTTGCTTTCAGATGCAACCTATTAATAGGGTTCACTCTAGTTTTATTATTCACAATGGCTTTTAAGAACCTCATGTAGCTAGAGCTTAAGTTATTGGTAAATTGAAAGCACTATAGAATTAATACCATATCTGAACAAACAACTTAGCCCCAGGATCCTTACTTAAATCTGAAAAGGAAACTAATGAAAACAAGAGTAATCTGCTGTGGATCAGGGCACTTTGATTTTTCTTTTAAAAGATGCCTAAAGAAAATATACTAATGATGTCTGAGTATTGGTTTATGTTAAAGAGCTTTCTTCCAAGAGGAATAGATGTGCATATACTTTATTATTCTCTCCCCACTGTGTGTCTCTGTCTCTCTCTTTCTCTGTCGATCTCTGCCTCTCTGTCACTCAAATATAGACACAAATACACATCTTTAGTTCAGCATGCATTCATTCAACAGATGTTTATTACACTGAGACAATGGTAGATAACAATATAATAGTAGAAAGTCATTGACACTTAGTAACAATATATAGAGATAGCTTAATACTCAGATGATGGTATAACTCTTTCTTTATGATAGAATTAGACAGAGGATTTTGAAAAGAAGTAATTATATAAAGCCATTAACAATTAATAAAAATAATTAAACATTGTTGGTGCATTTAAATCTCTTATTTAAGACTTTTCAAGAATATAGCTGTCATATGAATAAAGACATATCTAAAAGTCTTGGGATTACATTACATATGACTAACTCCAAAGTTTTAAAATTTATCTTTTTCTTCAATGATGACTTTTGCTCATATTCAGAGATTAAGACATAAAGAGGTAAGGGGGAAGGGAAAAATGAAATATGGTATAGTGGACCTATTGATGTATTTCTGTTTATGTACTCAGTTCTTGTTACATACTTATTACAAGAACAAAGAGCAATGTTTTTGCAAGTCCAGGAGATTACTGTAGTTATGGAAAATGAAGACGCACTTAAATGTAATTTATTTGCCTGCTTCTTTAATCTTCCCTGCTAGGTTATAATTATAATAACTCACAAGTACTTAGTATTTTGAAAAGGTTTAGTTTACAAAGTACTTTTGTCATAGTAGTCTTTCCTCCCTCCCTCCCTCTCTCCTTTCTTTTCTCTTTTCTTTCCTCCCTTCTTCCCTCCTTCCCTTCCTTCCTTTTTTCCTTCCTTCCTTCCTTGCTTCCTTCCTTCCTTCCTTTCTTCCTCCCCTCAAAGATCTCCAAGATCCCTTCCAGTTTTAAATCCTATAATCATAACTCTGCCAAGGTGATTCAGTAGGCACATTTACTAGACTTGACAATCAAAAACACGTGAGATCAGATCCTGACTAAGGCACTTACTAGGTGTGTGACCCCACACAAATCATTTAACCTTAGATTCAGCTTTGTAAAAGAGAGATCAGCTTCAAGAATCAAATGAGATAAGTTATGTAAAGTGCTTTGCAAAAGCCTGAAGCATTATATAAATTTCAGACATTATTATTGTGGATATAAAAGAAAAGGAATTCTTCTCCCCTCTTCGGTAAATTTCAGTGGCTTCCTATTTCCCTCTGCATCAAGTATAAAATTCCCTTTGTGATTTTTAAAGCCCTTCACAACCTGACCCCTTCTTACATGACAGTCTTTACTCCATCCACATACACTATGACCTACTGTCATCAACCATCTTGCTGACCTTTTATCTCTGACTCCCTAGATTTCCCTTTTAAAATATATTTTATTTTTCTCCAGTTACATGTTAAAATAATTTTTAAAACTTTATTTAAAGTTTTGAATTCCAAATTCTATTCCTGCCTCCTCTTCACCCCTTCCCCTTCTCTGAGATGGTAATCCAATATAGTTTATACATGTGCAGTCATGTAAAACATTTCCATACTAATCATTTTGTACAATAAGACAGGAAAAAAGGAAGGAAAGAAGGAAAGGATAACAGTGTGCTTCAGTCTGTTTAGACAGTATCAGTTCTTTCTCTGGAGGCAGATAGCATGCTTCATCATAAGACCTTTGGAATTGTCTTGGATCATTGTATTGCTGAAAATTGCTATTCATTCACAGTTACTCATCAAACTGTATTGTTGTTGCTGTGTGCAATGTTCTCCTGATTCTGCTCACTTCACTTTGTATAAGTTCATGTAAGTCTTTCCAAGTTTTCTGAAATCCTTCTTCTTGTCATTTCTTACAGCACAGTAATATTCTATCACAATCAGGTACCATAGCTTGTTTTAGCCATTCCCCAGTTGATAGGCATATTTCTTTCAATTTTCAATTTTTAGTTACCACAAAAAGAGTTGTTATAAATAATTTTGTAGAAATAGGTCCTTTCCTTTTTTTTGGATGTCTTTTCTCCCTGTATTTTCACTTGCTGTCTTACATGGCTATTATGTCTTCCTTCCTCATCTCTAATTCCTTAATTCCTTCAAGTCTCTATTTAAATAATACCTGCAAAAGACCTTTTCCAATATTCCCAACTCCATTGCCTTTCTCGGAGGTTAAAATTTACCCTATATAAATCTTGTATATACACAATTGTGTGCATTTTGTTTCCCCTACTAGAATATGAATTCCTTGAAAGGCAGGAACTGTGTATATTAAATGTTTGTTGACTGACTCAGAAAGAAAAAAAAAGAAAACAGGGCTAAAGATAAGGAAACTTACAGCTGTCTGGCAAGGAAAACAGAAGCTTTTCCTTTCTTAATCCATTTGTTCAATCAGTCTATGTTAAAGAATAAAAGGTTTCTGTAAGATCTAACCCCTTGTTTTATATTAATTGTATGCTTTCATTAATTTTTACTGTTTGAATATTTTTTATAAAAAAATGGAATATGTATTCTGAAGGAAATGCAAATGAGCAGTTCCAGAAAAAAATTGTAGACTTAAGAAACATCATTGGCATAGATATTTAGCTTCTACAGTTATTTTATTGAAGGGAACAACCCTCATTTATATTTATGTTTGTTTAATATAATTATTTATCTCATAGAAATAATATAAATTTGGTTTTATGACAGGAAACTCAAATAAGCAACAGCTACCAGTCTAGGACCTTTTCTTGACCTCAAATACAACTTCAGTCATCTTTCACCTCTGTGTGAGGTGCTTTGTCCTACTGATCAGACTCGGTCTCCAATGTCTACAGATGTAGAAAGGTCTCTCTATGTCAACTTACACTAAAAAATGACTCATCATGATACTTTTCTTAGATTTTCTAATCTGTTCTTGATCTCTGTACGAGAGTTGTTTTGAAGGATGTTAGTTGTATTTTTTTTTCTTTTGTTTGGCCATCTTGGCCCGATTCCCTTTTTTGAATCCTTTGAAAATCAAATCATTCTCATTTGCCATAAGACTTGGACAATCAGAGATTGACTGCCAGAGATAAAGAAAAGATATAAGGGGTTATGTTCTTGTGCTAAATCAAAAAGAATGTCTCAACAGGAATCTTATAAGTGATCAATTCATTTCAAGTTTCACGTTTTGACGGCCTTTGCTTCTGATATTGTGGTATTATTGCATCAGTTGATGAAGAGCAAGCAACCCTCAGAATCAAAGACACAAGTTCAAGACTTTTTTCCCCCACTCTTACTAACTACTGCACCTGGGCAAGTTTCTTAAATCCCTTAAGTTTCCCTAAACATTTCTTCAGTACTGTTACTCAAGAGTTACGGCTCTTTAGTGATTAGAGGGAGTTTCCTTAATCAACAGTCCCATATATCAAAGAAATAACGGATTAATACTACAACAAAAAATATCTCTGTAGAGATTTGAATAATAATTGTTCAAATAAGGAGGACCCCTTTGTATTTTGGCCTATTTTATTTTTATTAACACAATGTTATACTTAACTCTTAGTGTCATCTACAGTAGCCAGTTCCCCTCACCATCCAGCACTTTTCTATTATTTTTCCATTTATCAGAAACAAAGAGGACTTAGTCTGTTTACAAATGTAATTGTAAAGTATGCAATATCAAATGAAATTTAAATAATATTAAATATTGTCATATTTTAGATTATCCTTGCCTTTGACCTATAACTAATCCCTACTTTCCTAACACATTTCCTTAATGTAAATAATAAGGAATTGGCATACATAATAAAAAGAAGTGAATGGAGTATACAAACTACAGGCCAGAGAGTATGAATTTTATTCCTGATAATATTCTACTAATGTATTATTAAAAGGATGGCTAATGAACATTTAGAAAAGGCAGAAGTGATCACAAAGAGTCAGCTTATCTTCAAGATTAGGTCATAAAAGACTAATAATATTTTCTCTCCTAGATTGATTGCTAGACTAATAAAGATTAGTGGACTAATTTCCTTTCCCTTCCTTAGCTAGATACCAGACTGACATTAGGTAATGCCATACCTAGATTTTGGTAAAGCATTTGATCTCTTTGTCTTATTCCTATGGATAGAGCCAAAGAATATGGTAAAATTAGGTGGAGAATAAAATCAGAAGAGTTTGATGTTTCCTTGGAAAAATAACTATAAAATATTGCTCAGAGAGAGATCTGTGTTTGGTCCCATGCCATCTGATACTTTGATAAGTGATTTGGATAAAGGTAAAGATCACAGTTTTATTAAATATTCCAAAGATAGGAGGGATAGCTGACCTGTATGACCAGATCCAAAGATCTGGATAGATTAGAACATTGGACTGAATTTCATCAGATAAAATTACATAAAAACAAATGTTGAGTTTGCACTTGAGCTCAAAAATATCTACTTCATAAATACAGGATGAAAATACAAGTATATCTAGGCAAGCATCTGTCTGAAAAAGACTTGAGTTTCAGCATGCTGTAATAAGCCCAGTAGGATTCAGCACTATGATGTAGTAGCCTAAGAAGTTACTGTAAACTTCAAGTGTAGCAAGAGAAGCATCATCCAAGACTAAGAAGGTCAGATTCCTGGTCTATTTTGCCCAAGCTATACACACTTGGAGTGTTGTGTTCAGTTTGGAGCTCTCCAATTTAAGAAGGACATCAATAAGCTGTAATGTATCGAGAGGAAGGTAAACAGAATGCTAAGGGTCTTATACTCTTGCCACATGAGGCTCATGTTAAAGGACTGGAGAATATCCTGGAGAAGAGAAGATTTAGGGGAATTAGGATAGGTTACTTTAAGCATTTGAAGCTCTGTCATGAGAAAAGATTATGCTTTTGCTCCTCTGAGTCCCAGGGGGGCATACCTAGGATTAATGGGTGAAAGTTGCTGAGAAATTGACTCAGATTCATTGTGAGGAAAAAATTTTCTAATAATTGGAGCTATCTTAAAGTGGAATAAAACTGCTTTGAGGTTTCCTTTCACTGGAGAACTTCAGAGACCAGAGTACCATTTGTTTGTTACACTTAGAGGAGATTCATTTTTCCATGTGAACAAATTGAACTAGGTGGCCTTTTGTGTCATTTTAGCATTGAGATGTTGTCATTGTGCATGCCCTCAGGAAAATGTTATCTCCGTTTTAACATGTGTTCTAGAATGGGGGGAGAGACACAGTAGTATTTCTCTGTTCATTTATTTGTATAATAAAAATACTAGCCAGAGAACTATTTCAGGCCTAACACAACACCATCTGCATGCAGACATTTGAAAGTATTATTTTAATGATTATTTTGGAGCATAGTAATCTACAAAGCCCAGTGAAATGTAATTTTTACAAGTTTGTTTTCAATCTTCATTGCTTATCAATTTCTTTTGTGTATGTATATGGGGGAGTCTGTTTCTTACTGAGTTCTATGCCTGTGAAATGCAGATTTTTTTTTTTCTTAGTGATACATACTCTCAATGTAGAATATATTTAGGCCTATACAAGTAACATTCTAGAATAGTTATTATTAACTAAGTGGATAGATACTTTCATGTCAAACATTAATAATTTTAATGTGTGTAAATACTCATGTCTCTCATTTTCCTCCATAATTCCATAGGTAAAAACAATCAGAGGAGGTAGTATACCAATTGCTGTTCTTTTTTTTCTCCTTTTTTTTAACAGAGGGTGGATCACACTTCTTATAAACCTCATTATTTTGAGGTGGGGCTAAGATGAGCATAACCAGCGACGAAGTGAATTTTTTGGTATATCGTTATCTCCAGGAGTCAGGTAAATTATTCATCTTTCAGTCAGTAAGCAGCATTTCTGAAGTTAACTGTGTACAGTATTCTGTTAAACCAATGGATAAAATAAAAGGTATCCCTTTTCCATGACTGTCTGTGGGTATAGGACCCAGACCATGACAAAGGGCATGGATCCCCCATTCCAACACCTGTTGGATTGCCTTTGATTAGAATAGAAAGCATCCTGAATAAAGGGTGTGCATTGTTTAAAAAAAATGAGGTGATGTTGAAGAAATTTATAAATTGATTATTTACTGATCTCTCAAAATAATTTTTAGCATCAGTTTGCAAAGGGAGGGAAAGGATTCTATCTCATTTTCCTTTGATTTCCTCAGTGCCCTAGTAGGGAGACTTTTATACCATAGCTAATAGTGGTATTGGAATCAGGAATACTTAGATTTGAATCCTATTTCTAACACTTAACTAATCATATGACTCTGGGCAAATCATTTCATTTTTCTGAAGCTCAGTTTTTTCATCTGTAAAATGGGGTTAATAACTAACTACCTCACAGTGTTTTTTCTGAAGAGTCAAAGAAGGTCAGTTTGGAAAGCACTTTACAATATCTAACACATTATGTAAATGTAAATTATTCTTATCACCTAGTTAATGATCCCTCCTTTACTTCACCCAGAAGTCATGGCTTTTGCCAGTGTGATCTGATTTTTTTTTCTCTGACTATACTTTTGATTTTCCTCAACAAGATTTTATATATAATGGAAAGTAAATGGAGTCAATCAATAAAATGCTTAGGTAGAGACAAACTTCTTTCTGTCACTGATTGCTGGGCAATTTGGTACTGTATGGTAGAAAAATTATTGGACTAGAAAGTTCAAACTCTCAGATTTTAATTCTAGCTGGGATGATCCTTGGATGGGTGTGGTCCTCACCAATAAAGTTAAGAGATTGGACTGGAAGTTTCTGAACTCCCAGCTCCAATATTTTTATATCATGTCACAGTATTTTCTCCATTAATATGTGTATTATCAAATTAGAATTTTTTAAATTTTTTTAAAAGATGCAACAAATCATTTTATGCAGATTCTGTTCTAAGAAATTTTTTTTGTAGGGAAATAATAAATACATTAACTTATAATGAAATTTTTGAGACTAAAGAAACATTTGCTAGAGGGTTTGTGTATGTATATTTATATACACACTTTGAGAGAGAAAGACAAAAGCAGAAACAAAGAAAACTAGAGAAAGAAATATATATATAGATAAAATATTACTTCCTTTTGAATTTTCTTTATTTTCTAATAATTAGAGATATATTCCCTTCTTGAAAGTATTCATCCCCTAAATATAAGATCACACTTAATACAAAATGTTATAGGTGAAAGATTGGAACTGCTCTTGCCCTTGGCATTTGTGGTACATCCTATGAGGGATAGAGAGTAAAGAAGTTTAGTTTTGTTTTCATTTTGATTAGACAAATAGCAAATTCTCTGCATCTAGAGAATGTAGAGAGAACTTGATTGTCACATTGTATGTCAGGAATAAGGTATTGTAATGTAACACTTTTGTGTGTAAACAAGGAATTCTTTTTCCTTCCTGTTTTGAAAACAATTGACTTCCTCTTTTTTTCTTTATACATTTGTTTACATTTATCATCTGTTTACAATGTTTTTGAAGATGGTTGTTGAATACAGGTCATAAATGTGGATTTAGTGTTTAGAAATAACATATTGATTTTATTTTTTGATTTATAAGTAATTTTTTTAAAAAAGCCATGGATTGAATTTAGATTTATCAAGATTGCCTCAAGCTTTCTAATCTAAACACTATGTGCACTTTAATACCAAAATTGTAGGCCACACAGAATTTTTGGGTTGCTTCTTATAAAAAAGAGGAACTTTCTCCTATTTAGGTACTTATATATGTGGGCTGATACTGTGATATGTTGGTCTTAAATCCAGGCATAATATTCAGCTCTTTCAACAAGCATTTATTTAAAATAACAAACATCTCTCAGGGAGGGGAGGGAAGAAAAAGAAATTTACATGATAATTTTATTGTATATTTGAAAGGAATAACAAGTTGTACACAGTAGACTTTCAGTTTCATGTATAATCATCTTTTTATTATATTATGTTATGGAAATTCTTGTTTTATTCCATAAATTTAAAATAAAATAAAGTAACAGGCACATAATTTTTCTCCTTTCAATTAAAGTTCTTATTTGCACTAAGAAATTATTTGTCTTAAAAAAAATTTTTATTACTATTGTAATTTTAGCAATAGATTTCCAAATTGATTTAAACCACTATTACCTTTTACTTTGAGAAACTTTTGTCCTTATGCTGTACTTTTCAAAACATATTTCAAGAAATTTTGAATCCTTAACATTTTAATTAAAATTTGCTGGAAAACCCTGGGTAAATATTAGACAAATTTGCTTGCAATCAAGTTTAAAAATTTATGCAGTAATTGGGTGTGACAGGTAGTATGGTGCCAGCACATCTGTTTTAAGGAAGCCTTTGCTTTCTGAGCTGCCCTAAGAGTGTTGTCAGCTGTTTTTTTTTTTTTTTTTTAATTTGTGTTTTTACCAAGGAACTGCCCTGCTTCTGAAGCTTCATAAAAATGAACCTATTTAGAATAAGAAAACTTGAATGTTTTAAATTGGTACTTTAATTTCCAAATTAGAGGGTTTTGGTCCATTCATACTTGACTTTATCTTTATACATTTAGTGAGAATTCCTGCAATTAGTACAATCTAATGTTAATTTCAAAAAACTAAGGAAAGTAAATGGGTTTTCAAGGTGATTTTTAAGAGACCATTACAATGTTTTAGTTTATTAGCAAATTTTAAAAGATAATATTTAGCATCTGTTTTCATTGTATTCAAATTTTTTTTTAAGAGGTGAGTTTTAGAATTTATAAACTTGGGGAAACCTGGAGTATTTTCCAGTACAATTTCCTCCTTTTACAATTGAGGAAACTGAGGCTTTCTGATAAAGAAATCATTTTTTCTACCAAATAATTTGACCAATTATTCCAGATTGTTAATCATATTGGACTTGAGTTCAAGAGATCTAGGTTTCAATTACAACTGAAATTATGTGTAAATTGGAGGAATTTATTTAAATTCCTCTGCTTTGGTTACTTTCAACTCCCTCACAGAGAAAACTTCTCCATCCCAGTTGTACTGCCTGCCTCACTGCATAAATTGCCAGTGTAGTTACTAATGGACATGGAAGTGTTGAGGACTATCCTTCTTTTAAAACTTGGGGAAAAAAAATAAAGCCACTCCAAAAAAAAAAAAAAAAAAAAAAGCCAAATTTCACATTTGCATTGATTTAAAAAAAAGTTATTAAAAACTGAGCTTATGTAAATTGAATACATCTTTATTTTTAACTAAAGATGTTTAAATTAAGCTATTTTTTATGTAAGCAAAACCTGGGTTTTTTGTTTGTTTTCAAGTAGCCATTCTCTTAGAATAAGTACGCACAATGTTGTAGTTTTACTTTTTTACTTACAAGTTCTTAACCAATCCTATATAAAAATGTTATCTTTGAAACATGCACTTATAGATATGTAAAATTAGCAAGAAAAGAAAGTCAAGGAAAGTTTCTTGCTTGTATTTCATGCTTTTTTTTTAATGGTTGTGTGTATGTGTGCTTGTGCTTGTGTGTGTATGTGTGCTTGTGCTTGTGTGTGTTTGAATTTATATATTTGTATGTTATCTGTCCTGATTGAATATAAACACCTTGAAGATAGGGGCTAATCGTCTGGCATATTAATAGGCAACTTATAACTACATGTTAATTGATTGAATTGAATTTTGGTTAATTAATAATTTTGTTTTTCCAATTCTGTTTTCTCTACTTTAAAGAAAGCATTTGCATATAGTCTGACTTATTCTATTTCTAACAATTAGCCTAGCTTATAACATTAAAGCCTGAGGAAAACTCTTAATAAAATAGGAAGGAGCAGCTAAGTGGTGCAGTGGATAAAGTGTCAGACATGGAGTCAGGAAGTCCTGAGTTCAAATCTGTCCTCATATATTTACTAGCTATGTGATCCTAGCCAGGTCACTCACCCCTGTTTGCCTCAGTTTGCTTATCTATAAAAAGAGCTGGAGAAGGAAATGGCAAACCAATGCAGTATCTTTATCAAGAAAACCTCAACTGGTATGTATCAGTAAGAGTCAGATACAATTGAAAAATTATTGAACAACTTGCATATTATTTCATATTTTTGTACTTTGTACATACATGTTTCCCCACTAGAATATAAGCTTCTTAAGGAACTGTTCTGTGTTTTGTCTTTGTAAATCTAGCGACTAGAGCAATGTCTTGTATAATAATAGGTACTTAATAAATATCTGATTAATTGAAGAAATCACATTACAAGTCCTACATGTGTATGAGTTATTCTTGGCAACAGCAATAATAAGGCTTGTGATGGAATGCATGTGTATATCATATGTACACATATGCACATATATATACATTATTGTGTGATATATACATATGCATATATGTTTGCATATATGTGTATATATTTAGCTTTAGATTATTCTGAAAGAGCAAAGCTGAACTTGGCAAGCATTTGACCCAATTGATAATTTGCCAAACTAATTTTAAAAAGTAAAATGATGTTAATTTTAATTTCTCTCCATTTTTATCATATTTCCCCTTTTATGTTTTATATAGTACTATTTTTTTTTACTAAATCTATTATTAACTTTGTACAAGGAGCTAACAATAAGGAAATAGAGATGGTTTTGCAGAGAATTCTTGGGGCTCTACTTACCCTGGGTCAGCCCAATAAGTGGAAGAGGTGGAATTTGAAAACAAGGTTTCCTGATTCTAAGGCCAGATTTCTATCTGTTATGCCATACTGTCTCTTACATTTCACTGTATTAATATGGCATTATTTTTATTAGATGATTTTAATATATTTTTTAAATTAATAGAATTTTATTTTTCCCCAGTGAGATATTAAAACCTTCTTTTAAACATTTGTCTTTTTTTTGTAAAGTAATGAAGCAATTTCTGATGGACTATTTCCATTTTAAGTATCTCAATGTAAAAAATTCATAAAGCTAGGAAAAACCTAAGGACATTATTTTAATTTATGGGAAAAGAAAATCCACATGATTCTTATGGTACACAAGAAACAAAGCAAGGAAATTCACTAGCATAATCATTTTTCAGATTTTTAGTCATTTTGATGAGATTGTGCATTCATTCTTTCAAAAGGTATTTATGAAAGGATGAAAGTAAATTTACATGAGGCATATTATGTCACAGGATTATAGGTTTAGCGCTCAATGGAATCTTAAAGGTGATTTAACCCAACCACTTCATTTTGATGAAAAAATTGAAGAGAGATATTGACCTTTTCAAATTCACAGAGAAGTAAATGAAAGAGATAGACTATGATTCCAAATACTTCATTCTCCTTAGTTAAGCTCCTTGAGGGAAAGGACTCAGTTCATTTTTGTATTATCAGGGCTCAAATATTGTATGTGGCACCTAGTAAACACTCTATAAATACTTTTTTCATTCATCCTTTCACAACCTGTCATTTTGGATGAAAATACAAGAGACAAGATTAACAACTTCATTTTGTTTATTGGAGGGAAATGAGTAATCAATAAAATTGAGTATCTTTACCCAAAAATCAAAATACATAATCTTATTTGATGAAGACAGGAAAAAAGTTTATTTTCATTAGTTTTTAAAAATGAGAATCAAAACATGGTTATATATCCAAAACAATACTAAAGAAACAAGAACTCTTCATCCCCTTTTAATTTAATAGGTGTGTAATTTTCTGATGCTCAGTCTTAAAAGGTAGCTAAGGTGGGACAATAGATTGAGTTCTGGACCTAATGTCCAGAAGATCTGAATACAAATGTAGCCTCAGATACTTCATTAGCTGTGTGACTCTGATCAAGTCACTTTACTTCTATTTCCCTACCTGTGGAATAGGGATAATAACAGTGCTTCCAGGGTTGATGTGAAAATTAATATTTGTAAAGCAGTTTGCAAACCTTAATGCTCTAGATAAATATTATATCTGCTCTCTTGATGATTTCTTGTTTCTAAAATTTTGGTTCTTTCTCTCTTACTTTACTTGCTTTTGATGAGTATTACATATAGAAAGAAATAATGAAAAGAAAAATCAAAGAAGGCACCTTCTGGGAACTTAGCTTCCCCAGAGATAGATTAGGAAGACAAAAAAAAAAATCATGATTACTCTTTAGTTTTAGGTTTTGGTGGTGTGGGGTTTTTTGTTAGTTTAGTTTAGTTTAGTTTGTTATTGTTGTTGTTAGATCAGTTTGTTTTTTTTCCAAAGGACTAGAAAAGATCAACAGAAATTATTTATCCCATCCCTATGCCTCCAAGGAAAGAAAGACGACTCAAATGGACCTTAATGATTTTCCATGATTTAAAAAAATCATATCTTTCACCTTGTGGAGGAGGAGGGCAGTTTTTGTTATTGTTCGTTGTTAGTAATGGTTATTTATTACTGTGTCTTGCACAGGTTCGCTATTCAGTGCATATTTATTGATTTGATTGCATATTTTTACATCCCTTTATGCCTTTGTAAAGAATAAAAATAGTTTGGAAACCATGTCTTACTGGGAGAGAGGGAGCTGTAAAACCTAGTTAACATAATTACCAGGTGTAGCACCAACAGAATTTGAATTTATTTTTTAATTAGTTATGGCAGTCTGGCTTTAATATATAAAGCTCTGCTGACTCTTGTCTTCTTGAGGTTAATAGAGTGCTCTTTTGCTGTCGCTTTTGTGATTCCTAAGAAGCTTGGTTCATAGTAATTTTGCATTTCCCACACTCCTCCCAAGATCATTTCACAATACCAGGAAGAGACAGACAGGAGCCCTTTATAAATATCTAATGCTATGTGTTTCTCTTTTTCACAAGAGGGTCATAGTACCCATATTACACACATGCTGTTATGATGAGAGAGCTTCTCCAAAAGTATAAGGGATTTTTTTTGGTGGTATATTTCCTCATTCCTAATTGTAGCCAATGAAGTATCAATGAAGTCTGTCTTTTTCTGTCTCTCTGTCTCTCTGTCTCTGTCTCTGTCTCTCTCTCTCTCTCTCTCTCTCTCTCTCTCTCTCTCTCTTTCTGTGTGTGTGTGTCATTCTCTTTGTTTCTGCTCTCATTCTCTCTGTCTTGCTTTTTGTAGAAAGAAGAAAAATTCAACAAGTCTTGGTGTGATTTATCAAGTAATTAACTATAAGCATAGTGACTATGTTTCCTTTACAGCTATAATTCCACACCTCCTCCAGAATCCACATTATAGAGAAATCGCTTCCCTTTTTTAAAAAAAAGCACAAATCAAGTGATAATTTCACACAGACTAGAAAAGCTGCATGGATAATCTAGTGTGATCACAAATCACAAATTATAATTAAATATAGCTGAAGAGAAGCTTGAAAGGGTCAATCAGATGCACAAAGAAAAAGAGGGACTGATCCTACTAACTAAAGACACTCATCAAATGAATTTTAAAACAAGATTGGCACCAGGCTGAAGCTGTGCTGTTTTTTCCTGTGCCTGTAAGGGAAGTCAGAAGAAATGGGAACAGATGCTTCAACAGAAAAAGGATTGTGCAGTATTTAAGAAGCAAGGGGAAAAAAGGGGGGGGGGATATGAACCAGAGGCATGGGAAGTAAAAATGAAGGGCAAGGATTTTGAAACAGTAGGGAAACACCTTCCCACTCCCCCAGGACTTACAGTGAATAATCTCCAGGGCATTGCTGAGTCAGCTGAATAGTTGTAGGGATTTTTTTCACACTAATCAGTCAAGATCTATAAGTTGCAAACTTGGTAGCAGCTTTCTAATAAAAGGGGGGAGGATCATTCTTCTACCTGGGTTGTGGTTCATTCTTAAAAGAATCCCCAGATGTACTAGAAGAGAAATCATTTGGCCAATATTTCTACCTGTAAATATTGACATTGATGATAGAATATAAAATCCTTGAGGAAAAGAATTGTATTCCCAAGTGCCTCCAATGGTGTTTCATACAGATTTATTTTAAGACCAGATCTCTTATAGGAATCTTACAGTGATGAAGCTCCCAATATCAATGTAGATTGAAATGTGTCCTACAATTTATTTGTTCAATTATTTTGTCATGTTTAACTCTTTGTGACCCCATTTGGCATTTTCTTGGGAAAGATACTGGAGTAGTTTGCCAGTTTCCTTCTCTAGCCTGTTTTACTGATGAGAAAACTGAAGCAAAAAGGATTAAGTGATTTGCCAAAGGTTAGTAATAAGCACCTTGCCCAAACAATTGGGGGAAAAAAACTAAGTGAAAAAAATAGATAAATAAATAATCACATAGCTTTGGAGCATAAGGTAAAATCTATCACTATAAAAGGGGGAAAGATATTAACCAAGGTCATTTTAAAATTTTTATTTCACAAGTTGTCATGACCAAAAGAAAGACCTCCACAAAATGTTAATATGATACTTCATGATGGTCTAAACATGGATTCTCAAAGGTGGCAAGCCTTCTCTAATGGCAGCAGAGAATAAACTTTGGTAGATGTTAACATATTGAAAATGCTTCCAGTATGATTTGGGTTTCAGACTGAGCCTTTTGCTAACAGGATCACCATTTGGCAAAGGCTTTTTTGACTATGGCAAACTATGAATCAAATACAAATATCCTACTAAATAAAACAATTGTTTTCATGGGGTAAATTATTCTTTGTTCTATTAAACTGCTCTTTATTTGTGGGGAGAAAAATAAGCCACTTGCTTAACGTGACACAGATAATGTTTTTATTTTTTTTTACATTTGTTTTTTAAAGTTATGCAAGATATTTCTATAAAAGTCAAATTGTAAAAGAAAATGGATTTCCCACTGTAATGAAAATAAAAACTCTCAAGAAAAATTAAGTTAAAAACAAAAGGAGAGAGGGGGGGGAGGGAGAGGGAGAGAAAGAATGCTTCAGTCTGTATTCATACTAAATCGGTTCCTTCTCTGGGTATGGATAGGATTTTTCATCCTAAATCCTTCAGAGTAGTTGTGGATAATTGCACTGAGAATAGCAGTCATTTACAGCTGGTCATCCCAAACATTGCTGTTACTTTGTATACAGTACATTTCACTTTGCTTGAGTTCATGGAGGACTTTTCCAGGTTGTGGTAGTGGTGGTTTTTCTGAGAGTATTCTGCTCATCATTTTCCATAGAACAATAATATTCCACCCCAAATATATACCACATTTTATTGAGCCATTTCTCAATTGATGAACATCCCCTTAATTTCCAATGTTTTTGCCCTGAGAAGAGAACTACTATGAATAATTTTTGTACATAAAGATTGCTGGTTCTTGTACACACAGTAGGGTCCCAATAAATATTTGTTAAAGATGGTAGTGCTGATTATAACATGACTCAGTTAACTTAGACAGCATAAACATGGGACTAAACAACCTACTGTATATGTGGATATCTTGATCATGTCACATCCTTCTTTCTCCAGCACAATTGCTGATAGACCCAAGCACTTAAGAAACTAAATATGGCATCATACATTTGTCTAGGGCTACAAGAGTTGTTTTTTCCTTGAGTGAAGGCATTTTAAAAAGTTAGGCAAAGGAGAAATTAATTCCAGTTTTTATTTGCTAGGTGTTGATTGCTTTTAAGGCATCCTTTTATAGCTTAAAATAAGCCTTCAAGAGGTTTGTAGTCTAAGGTCATGTGCTGTAACTAGGGTGAATCAGACAGAGATATACTTAGCAAGAAATCATACCCCTTTTATATAAATTCCCTGCCTCGAGCACCACTTTGGGTCCAACCTTCACAGAAAAAAAAGAAAAATAGAAAGCTGCTGTAGCCCTGCCAAATTTTCACTGAGAAGTCAGCTGGGTATTGAGCCAGGATGTATGACTTTCCATGATTTGCTTCAGATAAAGAGAACCCTAAGTTTTTGGTTAGCTTAGTAACTAGTGCAACTTGAATAGACTAGAGCCCTGCTTTCAGAGTATTAAATAAAAATCTGAAAGTATAATGAATTATTTCTTGTTTTCTGAGCATAGTAAGCAGGTATTTCATAAATATCATTTTATGATCATAGACAATAAGCCAAATGAAAAATTGATACATTTTAAATCACATATTGTTACCATGTGCCAATTTTTGCCACTCGGACAACTGTTATTGTATTCCATTTTTAAGGGTATTATTCTGTTTCTGGATTGTTGTTTTTTAAATTATAAAAGCAACAATCTTTAAAGTTATTACTGCTGTAGTAATTATAATTTACCTGAGAGAGTAATCTCATGCTTAACTTTACAGATTTAAAGATAAATATGTTTTTAAGATAGTGATAATAGTTCATTAAATACTAGATCTCAGAATCTAGATGGTTTGCCATCTTCTTTAGGTTACAGAGTGATTTATCCTATCAGTGAGTCCACCATTAACATTATTATCCCTGGGTCATTTAGAGCCAATAGCAACAGTGATTTTTAGATATGAGCACTTTCATGCTGGAATAATTCTATTTTGTTTACAGTTATTATTAGCATATGAGCTTATATGTGTACTTAATATTCTATTATGGTCTATTCAGGTATAATTACAACATACATTTAAATGCTAAATACAGTTTATGTGAGAGTCATTTTGACTTACTGGAGAGAAGATTGACCTTGTAATCAAGAAAACCTGGGTTCTAGTCCTGCCCTTGACATAAACTAGCTGAGTGGCCAGCTAATGGGCAAATTACTTTAATCTGCCTATGTCTGAGGCAAGGTTCTAAAACTCTAAATTGACTAAAGTTTTATACGTTTCTGAGTTTCATCATGGATAATTTTTCCTTGCCATTGTCCTCCCTTCATTGATGAAATTACAAATCTGTCTCCTCTCAAAAAAAAAAAAAAGTTCATTTCCATATATCATTCAGTATGTCATTCTGCCTTATTTGTCATCAAAGTGAATGAGGATACAGCAGTATCAAATCCCATACTTTGAAAATTGTATGTGAAGTTTGGAAATTTTTTCTTATGAATTTCTTTAAGGTTCTATCTCTCTGAAGAGGAGCCCTTTCTTAAACAGTAAGGGCTTTTTTAATATGAAAAGAGAGAGAGAAACTTTCTAATGCAGTAGCCACTTTTACTGGTTACTTCTATCATTATGGTAAAGGAAGGCTTTTTTTCTGACTAGGTAACTTTCCAACCAATTAATATAGACATGTAGTAGTTTGAATACAAATATAGGAAAGAGTTCTGGTAAGATCAGTTCTACATTATTTTTCTGTTTTGTTGTTTTGTTTTGTTTGAAAAATATCTTGAAAATTTGAACAACTTTTATTTGTAGCAATCAATCATTTATTAAAAGACTATTATGTATGTTTTGCAAATAAAAAGTTTTAATAAAAAAAATTTGAAAAAAAAAAGAGAGACTATTATGTGCCAGACACTGTGGTAAGCACTAGTAGTACCCCTCCCCCAAAGGCAAAAGACAGTCCCTGCCCTCAAGGAGTTTACAATCTAGTGAGGGGGACAGTATGCAAAGAAATATAGACAAAGCAAACTATATATTGGATAAATAGGAAGTAATTACAAAGGAAACTACTAGAATTGAGAAGTTAGGGAAGGCTTCCAGTAAAGGAAGGATTTTAGTTAGTACTACTTTAAGGAAGCCCAGGAGGGGATTAGATATGGAGTGGAGAAAATTCTAAATACAGGGGACAGCCAGAGAAAATGCCCAGAGCCAAGATATGGTGTTTCTTGTTCATAGAACAACCAGGAGGTCAGTGTCACAGAATTGAAGGATACGTGTTGGAGAGTAAGAAGCCTGGAGAGGGAAGAGGGGGGCTAGGTCATGAAGGACTTTGAATACCAATCAAAGCAGTTTGAATTTGATCCTGGAGTCAGTTGGGAACTACCTAAGTAAATCGAGTAGGGGCAAGAAGTGATTGGACCTAAGTTGAGGAAAATTGGTTGTTGAATGGAGAATGGATTGGAGCAGAGCTGTTAGCCTTTTTTAACAGCTGTCATCCACAGTAAGAGGGATCAAGGTATTAACCCAGTAGTATAATTGTCTCTATTTGTAGAGACTCTATTTTCCCAAGCAGCCCCAATCTTTATGAGGTATGCATTTACCAATGCATCCGATGTTGCTAATCCATTTAATTAGTCAAAACCAAACTCTTTACTATAGAATATGTCATGTTAAACATTTAAAAAACCCAAACTGTTGGAGAGTTTAAATCTATCATTGTACCTAAAAAAATTTTCTAAAAAGCACTTTTCATCTTCCCCAGATTCTAATGTCTGCCAAACCAACTAGTTTTTGAGTAGTGCTGAATCAGATGGCAGCTGCTATCATTGGTTTAAATTGTTTTAGTGAACTGTGAGGACTGACATATTTTTTTTAATTTCTGCAAAAATTTCTGCCTGCAAATTGGAAATTGAGTGGATGCCCATCAGTTGAGGATTGGCTGAATAAATTATGGTACATGCATGTAATGAAATATTATTCCTGAATATGGATCAAAAATATTTTCACCTTTTTGTTGATATTGTTGTCTAGTTTTTTCCCCTTTTTTTCATCTTTTGATCTGATTTTTCTTCCTCAGCATGATGAATATGAAAATATATTTAGAAGAATTGCATGTTTAATCTAAAAAAAAATCCTGCTTAAATAGCAAAAATTTGAGATACCTCAAATTGTCTATAATGGTCCTAGTTTCTTTCTAGTTCTAACTAAGTTTTTTGTGATTGTTAGTTAGATTGCATTTGATAATGTCCCTAGTAGGGCAGGTATTGTTTAGCAAAAATAGAAAAAAGACTTGGATAAAAAAAGAGACTAAGTTTTATTTAACTCTTAGCTTGGATGTTCACCCTGTGACCTTAATCTCTTTGAATCTTTCCTCATCTGTAAAATTAGAATGATATTGTTGGAAATTTTTTCCTGTTCATGGTTATTGCTATTGATATTATAAAGAAAGTATTATATCAATTCAAGCTACAAAGTGACATGGAAAAAGATACAAACTTTCCCTTTAAGTGGTTACATAATCAGTTTTCCAGTAATGAAGTGAAGAAAATGTTTTTCTAAATGACAATGTTAGGAGGAGATAACCACATGTATTTTCCTTTACATTTTGAAGATTATTTCAGGGTTTTGAAAAATAGGCTTATTGAAGAAAGAAGAGAAAAAATCATCTTTGTATCAATACTTCATAATATGTAAGGGCTTTTGGTAGAGGTGTTGAAGTTGTTGAATCTTTGGTGTGAATGATGCATCTGGTTTTTTTTAAGAGTTAGAAACCATAATTTTAGACCATTAACATTTCTTTTCTTTTAGTCCATTCTTCTTTTAAATTGTATATATTTATTTTTAACAATTCCAAATTTCTTTATCTTTCACCCATTGAGAAGACAAGCCATGTGATATCAGTTATATATGTAAAATCATGCAAAATATTTCCATAATAGTTATTGTGTTGTACACATTATTTGTATGGTATATAGCTTGTATGGGAGTAAAGAAGAAATGTGTCATCGCACAAAATGTGTGATTACACAAAAGCGAAATAGACATTTTAATTATATTTTTCAAATCATTAGACACATTGGCCTTGACTTTTGTTATTATTTTTTGGTTTAACAGAGTCAAATATCAACTATTTAAATGAGAGATAGGTTAGTGAACATATATTTTAGGATTTTGCATACAGAATCTTATTTAAAAAAGTAGGAGGGAAAAGTTATAGCATAGATTTGTGGCATAACCTTGGGATTGGTGGGGTCATGTATTGAGCACACGGCTTGCTCATCATTGGGAATTATCATTGCCATGTGATGAAAGATGATCAGTGATTGGCAGAACACATTTGAGATATGAACAACAAGGTGGATTAGAGATTTTCTTTGAACTCCAAACTTTTCTATATTTAGAAATAATGCACCAAAGATAAAAGTTTTACCTGTCTCCACGGTCTATGACATATGGAAACAAAAAAGGTTTAAACCAACAAGCAAACAAGAACAAAACCCATGAATGACCACTCGGTGACTCTGAGATCACTCATTGTCCTAATAGCAAGACTGCACTAGGAAACCCAAGTACCTGGCACAAGATTACAACTAAAGCCAACTCTACACTATTCCCTTCTCTTCTAGTATTATGTAGCCCTAGGTTCTACCTAGGCTGCACCGAGCTATGACAGAACAGTCAGCACGATTACAGCCCATCGGGGAAAAGGGTACTAGCTGCCACAGAAGTCATTTGGGGCTTGGTTGAATAGTGATTTGTCCAGCATGGGAGAAAACTGAGGTATTTTGAGATCTGTATTCTCCAAGGAGAACGCTATCAGAGGGGGGCACAGAATCAAAAAAAAAAAAAAAAAGACTAAAATTACCCAAGATGTCAGGAAGAAGAAAACTCAAAGACTTTGAACATAAACAGATAAATCAACAGGGAAAATAATAACAACAGAATATGGCCTCTAGGTCTAGTGAGTGAGTTCAAGCATCTATGAATAAATATTACAAAACAAAAGAAAATGATCCAAAATTTTATGAGACAGGCAACCCAAGGGAATGTGAGGAAAAAGTGGAACTACAACACATTATTCCTGAGTGGCTCAAGAGAGAAGTGAGAATTTTAAGAGCAGAATTTATGGCTCACACAGTGAAAATAATGAGCAGAAAAGAAAAACCCATATGTATAATGGCAAATCTCACTAAAGAAACAAACCAAAAAAAGGGAATAATATATTGCAAATGCAAATACACAGAAATGAAGGACAATCTGGAAGAAGAGAACAAAAGTGTGGTCAAAGGATATGAGTAATTTGTTCTCAAAAGAATTGCAAAGTATTCACAGTCATATGAAAGAAAACTCCAAATCACTAATAATAAGGTAATCAGTTATCTTAAGATTTCACCTTATATTCTGCAAATTGACAAAAATAGCAGCAAACAGTATTGGAAGGGCTATGGAATGACAGATACACTTTGTTGTTGAAGATATACTGTTGTTGTTGAAATGGTATCACCATTTTGCAAAGTAATTGGGATTTTGCAAATAAAGTGACTAGTATGTCTATGTTCTTTGAAGGTTAGGTGTCATTACTGGACTTATACCCCAAAGAAGCCACCAATAAGAAGAAAGAAACCTCATGTACTCTAAAGTATTTTAGCATCTTTTTTGTGATGTCTAAAAACTGGAAATAAAATAGATACCCATAAATTGAAGAATTACTAAACAAATTTTTGGCACATAAATGTACTGAGCTGTAAGAAATGATGTGTGTGATGAATATAGAGAAACATGAAAAAAGTATATGAACTGATGCAAAAGAAAGTAAGAAGAACCAAAAAGCAATATACAACATTTGCAGCAATGTAAATGGAAAGAAAGCACACCAGGGGAAAAAAATCAAAAGTAAATATAACAAAATTGTAATGATCAAGCAGGATTTGAAGTGATATGAGAGAACACCCCCTTTGTGAAATGTAAGATTTACTAGTGTTATACATTTCACATGTATAAATCAATTGTGCTGACCTTTTTTTCCTCCCTAAAATTTACTGTTTGTTATATGAACTCATTTTCTTGATAGAAGAGAGAAAAATACTTTGAATAACTATGATGGTATAAAAAAGTTATCAATACAAACTTAAAAAAAAAAGAACACAATTCATGAGGAAAACCTAATGAAGTTTGATACCTTTTCCTTTTTTCCCCCAATCTGTTTGTGAGTCTTAAAATGTTATCTTTGTTTTTCTCTTCCATTTACCTAGATTTCAGGGGATTCTTATAGATGTAAACAATTAAATTGACTAAGTAAAGTGCCCTTTTTTGGAAAGCATCAATTACATTAAGCATTCGGAATGATGCCTATGTCCCAAAGCATCTGAACTAGTTGTTCAATAGCTATCTCCTCTTCAGGTTTGCTGATATGAATAAATAAAGTGTTAGAGAAATTAGTATTTCTGGACCTTATTTGTATAGCTGCAAATCTTTTTTTAATGTTTTTTGTCTTGCCTCTCTCTTATGTTATATTTTATTCCCCTGGCTATGGTGCTCAAATAGACAGGGAGTGAAATGCAGTTTACCAAAAGATCTTTTCCAAGTTTTATTAATCTTTTCCAGTGTATTTTCCCATTTGTATGAAAGAAAAGTCTGCCAAAAAAAAAAAAAAAAAAAAAAAAAATTCCTTTGCAAATTTAAAAAAAAAAAAATAAAACAATTTTGGGTAGCAGACATTCAGTTTAGATTCTTGGCTCCTGGTGAGTGGATTGGACATCCCAGAAAAGGGGTGTGGCCTTTAATATTTGTGAATAATTGCTTCTAAAAATCATATTAGGCAATGATGCACTCTAATTCTGGCAGCTGACAAATTATAGTGTCGAGTGTTTTGTGTTTCCTAGGGACTGTGGAATGCCTTCTTATGCAAGACGCGTTTCCAAGGATTCTGGAAATCATTTTAATGGTTCAGCTATCTTAATTTAAACAAAAGTACAGGGCTTATTGTTCAGCTGATTCTCTAAAAATATATTTTGACTGCAGTGCGTATTTTACATTGCTAATGTGTGTCCCCATTAAAAGCCTTTATGTAACAGTTAAGGTAAAGCATTTCTTTTAGATTGTTGTAGGATTGCCTGTAGAAGTGATAAAGTTTCTCTTAAAGGAAAATATAAATTCTCTCTCCCAGTAATAAAATAAGAAAACGGGAGCAATTGGTGCATCAGGCTGTATATTGTGAGGCCTTTTAAAATACATGGCAAGCATAATAATGACCTCAATACTTTGACTGTACACCCAAGGGTGTCAGGACTTCATTTGTGATTGTAGCAGTCTATTCTTTCTCCATTTTAAGCAACTTTATGCTATTTGTGTTTCCAGAGTTGCTCCAGATTAGAGGGCTCTTTGAAAAAAAAAATTCCCACAGAATTGCAAGAATAAATAGTAGGCCTTAAATTCAGCTGGCATCAGTAATTATATCAAATGAGAGTAGGGGAAAAACTGCATGACAGAGACTTGGAAGAGCCATGTAAACAAGGCAATTTGCAGCCAGTAAAATAGGTTGTTTACTCTAAATTCAGGTCCTCTGAGGGAGGAAATGTAGCCTATTCAGCACGTGGAGGTCATACAATAAAGTGCTCCTACCAACATGGTCTCATTCTAAAGCTGTAACTTCATCCTGGTAAAACACATAAATTGCCTTTTGAACCAGCCTTGTTTTGAGAAATTATTTGAATTAACACTTTAACTAGATATTTGATTGCTAGTTCAAATGGATTGTGGCTACCAGTATAAATGGGAATCTCTGGATTGATATCAAAGCCTACTTAACAGATATTTAGGCTGATAGCTGCTACCTTTCCACTCTCCTCTCTCTGTATTACTTTCTCAGAACATTTTTCTGGAATTCCTATTCAGAAAACAGTGAATCCTGCCCCCCCTCCTAAAAAGTAATGGGAACTCTAGTTTTCACTAATTTTGAGATGTTTTAAAAAATATATATTGCATGCTAGCTAACATTTGCAGAACAGAAATTACTAAATGAAAGTTATGTTTAAGTTTAAATTTATTTTTAAAAATAATCAGATAATAAAATAATCAGTAAAAGCTAAATTAAAAATCAATAAACATAATCATTAAAAATTTTAAAATAATCAGATGAAAAAAATGATCAAATCATATTGATCAAGGGTCAATATTTTTCCCCCAGGTTCTCTATTGAGGCATTATTGACACTTATTGATATACTTGACAGTACCATTTGCTACTCTTCATAGTATCATGAATTTTAAAAATCAGAAAGGCCTCAGATCATCAAGTACAAGGAACCTGCTATTTTTCCTATTTCCTTAGTCCCACTTTCTAGCATGGAAGATTGCCACCTCTAATGTCAGAAGTCCAGTATTCTAAGAATTACAAAATCTAGACACTATCTCTCCCCTTTCTAACTTCAATGACTCATGTGTTTATTAGTTAAGTGGGGTTATTGAAGCTCTCAGAATCCATCTTGTATGTCACCCACATTTGAACAATAGCTCAAAGTAAACATTTACAGTTTCTAGCAATATGGTGGGTTCTCTTATTTGAAAAATTCTAGGCAGGTCTGTGATCATGGCAGATATAGCATGAGATTATCAGGCAGCCTGGCTTCACAATGACAATTTTGTCACATAAATTGTGATAGTTTTGGGAAAAGTCATGCAACCTTTATGTAACCTTTAAAAAATGGCAAATACCTGCCTATCTTGTCCCACAAGGATGAATACAGTTCCTTAAATTGCAGAAAATAGAATTTTAGAGTTGGAAGAGACCTCAGGTCTTCTGATATGATCCATAGCCTGTACATGAATGTAGTCTCCAGTATCTCAAGCAAATAGTCAAACAACAGCTGTTTGAAGGCTTCCAACAATAGATATGTCATGATTCCCCAAGATAATCATTCCATTTTTGGATAGCTCTACTTGTTAGAAAGTTTTTCCTTATATTGAGCTAAAACCTTCCCAGTCAGCAGTTTCCACACATCATTCATTGTTCTTTTCTCTGGGGACAGAGAAAAATCCCTTTTCCACACAACAACCCTTCACATATTTTTAAAGCTTGTTATTGGATTCTAAGTTTTCTCTTTTTCAGACTAATTTTCTTCAGTTCCTGCAACTCTTTGTACATATATTACTTATTGATACGTCTACCTCTGTATGTTTTATGATGGAAATTAAAGCCCTCTTACCCTTCTAGTCAACAGCTTGTTGGTATCAAAAACCTTTCTAACATGTGGCATCCTGAACTGAAGGTAATGTTTTCATATGTGATAGACTAATGATAACTATATGTCTCTCACTGTAGGACCTATATTTCCATTTAATGCAGCCTAACTTCATGCTAGCTCTTTAGGCTACCATAACATATATTTATTTTACACTGAAATTTGCAGTCCACTATAGTCCTAAGGTCTTTTTTTCCCAACATATGAATGACTTTGAAACATATGTCCCATATATTTATATGTGATAGACCAGTGATAACTATATGCTTTCTCTTTGTAAAACCTCTATTTCTAGTTATTGCAGCCTAACTTCATACTAGCATTTTAAGCTAAATGCTTGACTTATACTGAGATTTGCAGTCTACTAGAATCCTAAGGTCATTTTCCTCCCTAACATAGGACTTTGCAGCATATATCCCACATATTGCATTTGGAATTTATGTGTTTTTTTTTTTTTAAATTCACATTCAGGACTTTAAATTTCAACCTATTAGCATTAACCTATAATTCTAAATTCATTCATTTTTGGATTCTTTTTATTTCATCTAGCTTTACCTCCCAACTATTTGTTATCTACAAATTTTAGAATTGTTGATTCAGATCCTTGATTTTAAAAAAGTTTAATGGAATATAGATTAGGACAGTGCCCTGCAGCTTTCCAAAGTAGAGAAAGTCTTCTTTGGCATCCATCTACTAATCAGAATTCTTGAGTTTGGTCTGTTAGTTCCTCAAGTCTACTTAACTATACTATTTTCCATAATCTCCATCTCTCTATTTTATCTACCAGAATATTGTGAAATTTCTTCATTGCTTTATTGAAATGAAATATCACCAGCATTCTAATCTCTTAATCTGTGTCATAAAAGAAAATGAGATCAACTCAAATCAGCAAGCACTTTTAAGTACCTACTAGGTTATAGGTATTGTGCTAGGCTCTGTAGAAATAACAAAAACAAAGCAAGTCCAGCCCTTAATCTGGCATTGCTTATATTCTATTGGGTGACATATACAGTCATGTGTAAATTGCAAATATACATAATCTAGCCCCTTCCTATTTTTAAAATTTTTTTAACAGCAGCTATACTTGCTGTTCTTTAACACATTTCAATCTATGAACTCAATTCCTTTGCATTGCCTTTCTTCCAAATCTGAAATGCCCTTTTTGTTGACATCCACCTTTTCTTTTTTTTTTAATTTATTAAAGCTTTTTTTTTATTTGCAAGACATCCACCTTTTCAAATCTCTGATTTTCTTTAACACCCAACTTGATTCACACCTTCTGCATAAAGCCTTTTTTGTCAATGGCTAATGCCTCCTCCCCTGTTCCATATGAGATGGTATATAACCACATATTTGTTTGTTATCTGCCTTATTAGGAAATTAATTCCTCAGAAGCAAGAAGTTTGATTTTTGTCTGTTTCCATGCTTTTTAGCACAGGGATTGTCACATGCTTGATTAATTTTTACAGAAGTATCTTCTATGTGTGGAGTACTTTTCTAAGCACGGAGGAACATAAGGAAATTTATGTATCTCCAACATAATAACTATAAATGAGAATGAGAGACAGAATGGGTGGGGGGGAATCTTGATGATATAACTTTAACAAAAATGATAAGAGTACTTAAACTTAGAATGTTATAATTCTTGGGAAGATATAAAATTAAAATTGGAAGGAATCACAAAGTTTCCAAAAAGTACTTATATCAGGAAATTACTTATACCAGGTATTTTTCACTTAACGCCTTTATAGTACTTTTATTAATATTTTATGTGTATGCATATCTACTTACACAAGTAAACCCTCTTATTACAATAAATCTATTCCTTTCAGTTATTTAAAAAAAAAAAACTCCTTTGCTAAAATGTGTTTTAAGTTGTGATTCTCCAGAAGGTGGTAGAAAGGACTTACTCTTTGTTTCATTTTTTTTACTTGCTATCTCTCATAACAGCCTTCTTTTTTTTTTCAAAGATAATAATCTTCAAAGTTCAAAAATCAGATTGTTGATGTATTTTCCTAGTAATAGCTGTGCAACTGTTTTTGGGGGGGGAAGGAGGAGATGAAGTTTTGAGCATTTTTCTTGTCAGCTTTGGTGTTACTTAGAAATGGTGACAGGTTTAGACTGCAGAAGTGTCTGTGTGAGCTGTCTTGCCCTTATGAATGCCACTTCCTTTTAACTAAATTAAAGACTTTTACAAAATATATTATCTTGCTAAATTTCTAACTTTCTTTTAGATCCATATATAAGTGCAGTTTTGGAAATAGAGATGTTTTTTTCTGTGCCCACAAATGGTTCCACAGAATGTAAGAATAAACAACTTCTTAGTACACCTTCCACTCTAAAAAAAAAATTTCTTTTATAAGAATGTAGCCCATAGTCTCATTGCCAGCAAATGTGCTATTTTAAAGAAAGAAGAGGGAGAGAGAATGAGGGAGACTGGGAATATATGCTTGTACTAACCAGTTGTTATTTGCTACCATTTAATAATTATTGAATGCTAGCCATATGCTAAGTTCTGTAGAAAGCATGGAGTTCATCACAAGTCTTGTTCATCTAGCATGTCTCTAATGGAGCCAGAAGTTACTTATATTAGTTAGCCAGCCATTATTTGTTAAATACTTATTTTGTTTCAGATACTCTGATATGTACTGGTGATAAAAAGAGAGCAGTAAAAACAGGCCCTGAGTTAAAGGATCTCACATTATAATGGGGGACATCACAAGTACATATGGAAAAATATACATAATATCATTCAACAAGAACCTACAATATAGGGGTGGGAGTAGGGTAATGATGGAAAAATGGTTTAGGACTTGTAAAAAGTTTTAAATGCTAAAGGGAGCCACGGAAGTTTACTGAATAGAGGAGTGACATGGTCTTAGTGTAAAAAAAAAAAATCATAACAGCTGACTTAAGGATAGATTGGAATAGGGAGGGATGAGTCAGAAAAACTAAATAGACTGTTAGAAGAATCTAGATGAGAGAGATTGAGGACCTTGATAAAGGTGATGGGTATATGAATAGGCAGAAGGAATAATAATAAAAATATCATTATATGAAAATATGATATTTAAATTAAAGTAAAATAGCATGGTGTGGTAGAAAGAGTGATAAATTTATAGTCAAAGGATTTGGATTTAAATTCTGACTCTGGGACTGCCTGGATGACATTGATCAAGTCATTCATATTGTCTGATTCCTTCTGATTGGTGGAGATAGAAATAGCAAGATTTAGTAATAAATGTGAAGGTGAGGGAGGGAGAGAGAGAAGAAATGAAGATAAATAACATGGAGGCTATAAACCTGGAAGATTGAAAGAATGGTTGAACTAGACAGAAACAGAAATTTGGAAGAGGGGGTGTTGAAGGGAAAAGATAATGAGTTCTGTTTTGGATATACTGAATTTGAGATGTGTGAGTCATCCTGTTTGAAATGTCCAATAATCATTTGATGATATGAAACTGAAGCCTGAAGTTTAAGAAAGAGACTGGGGCTAGATTTATAGATAAGTGAGTCATCCACAAAGAGATAATTAAATTCCTGAGTGCTATGAGGTCACCAAGAGAACAAAAAAGGGCTTAGGACAGAGACCCCACAGTGAGAGACCATGCTAGTGAGATTGACCTAGTAAAGGAGACTGAGAAGTAATCAGATAGGAGTATCATAAAAATGTGCTTTGTACTGCTGAAACAGGTGTCAGAAATAGCAGATAGTGGAGATGAAGGAGAACAGAGAAAAGACTATCATCACATTTAGAAATTAAATGATCAATTAAAGATCATAACTTTGAAGTGATCAATTTCACTTGAGTGATAAAGTTAGAAGCCAACAGGTGAGCATAGAAGTCTAACTGAGAAAAGAAAAAAATATAGGATTGATCACTTGCAGTGGTGGCAAGATTTAGTGAAGGTTGTGTTTTTTTTTTTTTGTTTTTTTTGTTTGTTTTATTTAAGGGTGAAGGAGACTTGAACATTAATGATTTCACTTAGGACTTTTTGGTAGCATTTATTCTTAGAGGTACATGTATATTTTTAGGAAAAAAAGGGGAAAGGAAGGTTGGGAAGAAAGTCAAGTTCAAGTGCCAGTTCTATCATTTACTACCTGTGTGACTTTGGACAAATTACTTAACCTCTCAGGATCTTAATGTCCTCACCTGTAAAATGAGAACTTTAGACATGATGACCTCAAAGATCTTCCAAATTTAAGACTTATTATGATCTAAATGTAAGTAAAACCTACGATACTATAAACAGAGACGACTGGGGGCTGCAAGTGATTCTATTAAAATCATAATGTAGAGAATAAAATGTTGAGAGAGCAGCTTAAACATTTTTTGCAACACTTCATAAAACAAAATTTTGATCAGACGTAAAGAAATGTTCATTCTAAAACTAAATATTTTAAAATTCTGTTTATAAATACAAGTGCAACAGAAACATTAATAGACTTATTGAACATAGAGGAAAAAAGGACCTTTTTCAAATCTTTTATCCAATGGATGAAGTCCCTCTCCAACAAATTATGACCTGTGTCATAGATGCCTTTGGCAGTGTGGTGAAGCCAATGGATCCACCTCTTATGTTACTATTCCACGCCCTCCAGTGACAAGTCCTTCATTTCAAATAAAGAAATGAAATTATATGATAATATGATATTTAAAAAATTAAAATAAAATAGTATGGTGTGATGGAAAGAGATAATTTTATAGTCAAAGGATTTGGATTCAAATTCTGACTCTGGGCCTGCCTGGGTGACATTGGCCAAGGCATTCACATTGTCTGAGTCTCAGTTTCCTCATTTGTAAAATGAGGAGGATTGGATTACATGATCAAGGTTCTTCATGTCTCTAAATCTATGATCTTATATATTTAATGGGCACTGAAAAACCCCTGAAAGAACAGAATGGTGTTGATTCTGTGCCAAGACAGGTAACCTTCAATGTACAATGTCATTTTTAAAAGCAATTGTTCATTGATATGCTGTTGACTGTTTGCCTTAAAATCATTTCTTAGGCCAAATTATAACAAGAATGAGAATACCTGGGACAGTGAATTCAGAAGTGACCCAAGAAAATTCAGTTAAGCCGGTTGTTATCTAACATTTATAAGAAGGAACAAGTAAATTTACTAACCTTGTTTTGTAGAATCGCTTCATAACTCCATTCACTTTAATAGATTATGGACTAAATGTCATATATATAGGCTTTTACTGTATATAATGACATTTGATTCATACTTCCTGAATCTGTGATCCATATGTCACCCATATGTCATCGGGTCTTTCTATATGAACAAAGGAGGACAGTATTCTTGTGTTCATAATATTCATTTAGTCAATCAAAGTATATTCACTATTAGTAGGTTCATCAGGGAAATAACAGAAAAGGTCACTCACATTATTTATATGATGTGATGTGATGAACTGCTGTTTCAGCAGTTCCAGGTAGAGACACTCAAAATCTCAACTTTCAAAAAAAAGTTTCTTCTTGGTTTCAAAAAAAAAAAAAAATCAAGAAGAAAAAGATAGGGGAAATGGAAAGAAGGAAGGAAACAAGCATTTATTAGGCACTTGTTATGTGCCAGGTACTAGTGATCCTCTTTTTGGATCCTTTTATTATTCCCATTTTACAGTTAAGGAAACTGAGGCAACTAAAGTTTATGAGACCAGCTTTGAACTCACATGTTGAGGACTTTAGAACCCTGTGTTTTATCTACTGTGCTACCTACCTTATTTGAGTGAGCCACATCTCTTGACTATCAACTCTTAATTTTAGTGGTAAACATTTTATAATTAGACTGATATAAAGAAGAATGAAAAAACTTTTTTAAAAAATCCTTTCTCTTGTTTGTTTTTGTCCTTTCCTCCATCCATCAAACCGACCAAGAACAATCAATGTGCATCTACTATATTCAAAGTGCATTTACTATCTACTATGTGCATGTACTCTGTGTTCCCTACAAAATATGGATACAATTCTCCCACAAAAAGACAGCCATGAACACTAAGTATACTAGTTCAGGGATGCAGTACCTGTCTTCCAGTTAGAATATAAAAGATTATATTAGTGTTTACTTAATAGCATTACTAACTCATACTCTTCCCATCAACTACCATCTTTCCTTTTTTTTTCTTGAAGCATTTAGCAAGTAGCATTGCAAACTTCTTTTTTTTATAATGACCATGCATGAATTTTATGCAGTTTATGAAGGATTCAAAAAGAAATTGAGTTATATAGCTGTGATAATTTAAATGGCAAGACCTCTTATATTGTTTTTTTTTTTAAAGGAAATCCTATGGAGATTGCTTTGTTAACAAACTGCCTGTTGTCTACCCAAAAAAAGTATTTTAATTATAACCATTTACAGTAGCAAAATCCTTTCCAGATGTTCATAACTGACCTGACCTTTCCCCATCCCCAGTCCAATTTTAGATGTGCTAATTTTTTCTAAAAGTACTATTCTACTTGTGTGTGTGTATGTGTGTTTTTAAAGGCTAAGCAAAACTCCTCTCAGTTCTTTTCAAGTTATGTCAGAATAGCAAAAAAAAAAAATCACTTTTCCATTCCGTGCTCTTTTAAGACTGACTTTTTTGTGGTTATACTATAAAACTAGATAAAACTATAAACTTAAATTTGCCCTTATTGTGGCCTTTAGTTTGTTAGCGAAATGAAAGTAAATTGGATAAAAAATTCATTAGTAAAGTTAGAACGGTTTAAGGCTGATAATATTCAGCCTAATGTTTTCTATTTCAAATAAGGTCATACAAGGCAGAAAGCTTAAGTTGTATAACAGGCTTTTTCACTTAAAGCTGTTATTTTTCTTTTATTCTTTAAATCAAATAGAACATTAACATTGAATTTAAATTTAAGTAACTCCAGAGTTGACAGGATTAGAGATGGAACTCTGATGAGTTGTATTTATATAATATTTTCCTAATTTCCATTTATATACAGAACTAACAAATGAAGATATAAAAAGATTATTTTTTTAAAAAAAATAACTTTATTTTGACCTTCAGAGCAGATCACTTTAATGTACAATCCTAATATAGTCCCTCTTATTGGGAAAAGACCCTGATGTTGGGAAAGATTGAAGGAAAAAGGAAAAGGAGATAGCAGAGAATGAGAGAGAGAAATAATGTCATGGAAGCAATAAACATAAGCTTAGACAGACTTCAGGAGATAGTGGAAGATAGAATGGCCTGATGTGCCATGGTCCATGAGTTCACAAAGAGTTAGACACAAATGAATGACTGAAAAACAACAAAATCTCGCCACTGCTCATTCAGATCTCTAGTTTATCTGGTCTTTTTCAGACAGAGTCCAGAATCCACTTGGATTAAATCTGCCAGACCACTCTATTATTCTAATTTTCCCTCCTTTCATCACTCTACATGATCTTTGCATCAGGCTCTGTTATCCCATGACCAGTTGGGTAGATCATATGTTCAGCTCCGCTATTGGACATCAGACTTCATAGGAGATAAAATTGTATATTACTTCTGTTCTTATACCTTCTACCCAGTCTCATTTTGGCTTCATCACCACAGCTCCATTCTCAACCTTGAACTTCACCTTTATTCTCTCTCCCCATGTTTTGATTTGCAAAAAAAAAGTTGAGCCAGTGTGGTCCAGTGGAAAGAGCACTGGACTTGAAATCTGAAAAGCTAATTCTGGCTTTGATATCTAATAGTTGTAGACTAAGGTCAAGTCCCTCTGTTTCCTTGTATGTAAAAGTGAATTTGATAATATTTGTTTTATCTGCCTAATAGGTTTCTTTGAGATAAAAGTGATTTGCCAACTTCAATGAATGGAAAAGCTTTTAGCTAGCATTGAATATGTGCCAAACACCGTGTTGAGTACTGGGTGTATAAAAATAAAGACATTTCATGTCTCAAGGAGCTAACATAAAGAGGAAGACAATATACAAATGTCATTGGCTTAGACTGACAATCTGGCACCATTCTCCAGACTGTGCTTTTCAGTGCCCTTTTGATGCTCTTAGCCCAGTATCTTGCAAGGCCCATAATGCCTCAGTTACTTATATTTCATTCTTGAAATTGCCTTTTTATTTCTTTGTGTTTACTTTTTTTTTTATGGACATGGGATATCCTCTCAGTAGAACCTAAGCTTCTTGAAGATAAGAATTGCTTCTTGTTCATCTTTGTCTTATTATAATTACTATATTTGTCTTATTATAATTGTCTCATACACATTTGGCAATAAATGTTTGTTGAAAATGAATCAGAAACTAAAGCCCAGATGGCGTACATAAAAATACAGCTTAATCTGAAGACATCAAATAATTGAAAATGTGCTCTGTATTCTGCCTCGGTCAGACCACATCCGGAGTATTAGTTCACTTCTGAGCAACATATTTTAAGAACAACATTCTTCCCATCGGAAGATTGATTTAAGGAATACCCAGAGAAGATCCTGGAGATAAAAAGGGGGGACGGCATATGAGAACCATCTTTAATAATTTCAAAGGCTATTATGTGAAAGAAATCAGGCCTTTTCTGCTTGGCCCTAGAAAACAGAAATAAAGACTCATGATGGAAGTTGCAGAGAGTCAGAATAAAGAAAAAAATTGCTAACGGTTAAGCATCAAGAGGAAGTGGGTTCACCCTCAGAGGTTGTCAAGCAAAGGCTAGATAAGCAAGGTGTGCTTGTAAGTTTCTTTTTTATTCAGGTTACAGACTAAGCTGAAGTCTTTTCCCATTTATAGATTCTTTGGGTATGATATTCAACACCCATTGCCTTTTTGGTGGTAGTGGTAGTGGTGATCCTATTGATCCAGAAAATCCCAACCATAGACCCCAATACCAGGACATTCCTACCTTTTAGTACTCTTCTTTAAATGTGTGGCTGTCCATAGTTTCTGTAAAAATTGCATAATGTTGCTAGGTGCTGTTGGGGCTGCTTGCTCTCCCACCCCATTCTCCCTATCACCCCCAGTTCTGCTCATGTACTTTTTTGCTCCTTTCCTTTCCCTTTTGACATGCTAGAGTAAGAAAGAGGAAATAGCAACGTAGCAAATCATGTTTTTATGTGCCCCTCCTCTCATTCATAGATCCATCAAAAATACTTAGATATACAAGAAGGAAGTTGTATAGCATATGTTCAGGTTTCCTTTTGGGGTATTTTGTATACTTAGCAAATACTATAGAATCAAAAAGTCCTGTAAAGAACCTCATTAAACAATCCCTACCTATCCTATCTACCTCAAAGACCTCCATTCATGAGGAACCCATTAACCCACCTGTATAATTCAGTTCAATGAGTATCTTTTAAGTACTATTATTTACTGTTCTATTTTTGTCTAGCTCTACAAAATCTTTCCCCCATATTTTGGAAATATTTTGCTTCTTTTTCCTATATAATCTGCCACTCTACCTCTCTATGCTTTGGTCCTAGCTAGCTCATCATTCATCTTGGCAAGACATGCAATGGTACAGTAATAGTCATATAGTCAAGCATCTCTGTTATACTGCTCTTGGGATCTAGGCCAGGTGTTATGAGTGAAACCATGTTTTAACAAGGCTTTTCTGGTATTTCCCTTGGATCAGGTCCAAGATAATCATATTTTATACTGAATTTCATGTTATAGCAAGTCATGAAATATAGCTCCAATATAGAAATGATTTCTCTCTTCACATAATTTTCCCTGGCAAAATTCTATAAGAGAAATGAGGCAAGAATCAGGAGCTTAAATTTGATTTCTTACCTTAAGTTTCTTCAAATCTTAAATTTGATTTTTAGGTCTATATGTATTATATATAATTCATGACTGAATTGTAAAATATCCTTTTATATTTAATGTTGGTCTAATTTCAACTTAAATTTTATAGCAACTATACTGAATTATAACCCTCTAATGAAACAAAGTAATCAGATTATCCAAGGGAAAAGTAACCCCCCCAAGTATTCATGATAAATTTCTTACTTTTCTTCTCTTTTCTCATGTTTTTATCTTGCTGTGTTTCCTTACCAGTGTCATTGGGTTTTTCAGCCGGTACATTATCATCTTTGCCTTCTTTACTTTCTTTGCCTCTCTACCCATGGCCCATTAGAAAGCTTATTCTCTTTAATTTCACCATGTCCTTTACCAGTAACTGTTCTGAGTGGAATATGGGCAACCTTCCAATGAATGCCTGAGTTCTATAGGAGACATCTTTATGATCCAGGAAATAATGACAGAAGAGAAGCTGTGCTAATTCTACTGTAAACAGGAATGTTATAAGAATTATCAGTACTTGTAGAAGAAAAGATGGGGGAAATGATAGAAGCATATAAATTAGATTTCTCTGTCTGCTTTATTTCATAATGATTCCATGGATGAAGTAATTCTCCTTTTAATTTTTTTTTCTTCCTTTGTCACTTTACCTGCATAAGAAATGCATTTCTCTTCTGAGAATCCACAGGGAATGAATGAGTATTGATTCATCATTTTGTCTTGGTTTTTTCCATTCTTCCCTCCCTAATTTTTTCTTTCTTTCTTTTAAAGTCTAGCCTGAACTCTCCTTGTTCTTTTTAATTTCATAAGGAAACAATAGAGACACCTGGTTGTCTTCATTTATCACTTGCTCCAGTCCTGAGAGAGCTACAGCTGCCTTTTGGCATCTCCATCTGAGTGTCCCTTAGGCATTTCAAATTGAACATACTACAAACAGAACTTGATATCTTTTCCTCTAAATCTACTCCTCTTAACTAACCTCATTCTTGATCCTTAACTTCACTTCCTTCCCCAATACCAGTTAGCAGCTACTTCAATCTCTCACATTTATTCCTTTCTCTCTCATCACATGACCTCTAATTTGCCTGAGTTTTGTTAATTTGAGATTGAGGGGGAGATATTGGGGGGGGGGGGGCTTGTAGAGTGATTGTTTTTGTCTTTTATTTTAACTGGTAGCATTCAGACTTGAGTAGGGAAGACAAGTGAAACTGTTTCAACCAATTAGTAATTCATCCTTAATTTATAATCTTAGTTTCCAGTGGCATTTAAGAGATTAAATGATTTACCCAAACCTAATAAATACCAGAAATAGTACATAAATCCAGGTCTTCCAGACACCAAAGATGGTTCTTAATCAGCACTATGCAAGACTAGCTGAATTATTTGTTATTATTATTTTTTCCAATAGTATTTTATTTTTCCAAATACATGTAAAGATAGTTTTCAGCATTCATTTTAGCAAACTTGTGTTTCAATTTTTTCTCCCTTTCTCTCTCTCTTCCTTGTCCAAGACAACAAGCAATCTGATATAGGTTAGACATGCAGTTCTTTTAAATGTTTCCATATTTGTCATGTTGTGCAAGAAAAATCAGATCAAATGGGACAAGAGAACAAAAAAGCAAACAATACTATAAAAAGGTGTTACGCTCTGAATGCATTTTCCTTCCAAGTGTATTAGAATTGCCTTGAATCACTGCATTGTTGAAAAGAAGCTCAATACTTAATACCTACTAATTTTAATCTGCTTTCTTAAAATACTATATCCTACTTCAGACAACTCAAATAGTTGGTGCACAAGACTTCTCATTGATCTTTCATATTGCAGTCAAATCTTCCCTTTGATCAGTAGGACTAGAATAAATAAGAGAGATATCCAGGTATAGTAGGAGAGGGAACTAGTATAGTATTAGATAGAGTTCTTGACTTGGAGTTTGGGTGCCATGAATTTGAATTCCACTTCAGGTACTTCTTATCTCCATAACCTTACACAAGCCAGTTAATCATTCAAAGCTTGCTTCATTCAGCTTCTTCATCTTTAAAATGAAGGAATTGAACCACTTTAAGATGACCTCTTCTAGCCTAAAACTAATATCATATGATTATATTAAACTCCTAATTTGTATTTTCTGAGTAGTTTGCCTCTAGTAAATATAAAAAAAAATCATGCTGAGTCAGAAACCTCCATATTCATTTCATCTCTGACCATAATAATTTTCAAGAGAGCATGATCATTTTTTTTATATTAGCTTCCTAATGTTAGAGATATCCTCTAAGGAACTCTACCTTCCTCTAATAGGGAAGATTCTTTTTAAAAAGTTATTCTTTAAGATATTTATAGTTTAAGTCTATAGACTAAACACTAACTATTGTAATAACATTCTATAAATTTGCCATTTGTCATATAAAGTGGTATTTTTAAAAAATGCAAGGAACACAAAAAAGAAAAGCCAGAAAGAAACACAGATAAACAGAACAGCTTTGAAAACAAGTTGAAATTATACCTTATAAAGAAAAGTAAGTTGTACATAACAGATCTACAATTTCATATACAATTTTCTTTTTCCCTTCTTCAATAAACATGAAAATGTGTGAATATATGTATCTGTACATTCATGTCATTTTATTGGCAAATAAAAATATTTTTCAAAGCTGAAAAAAACTGAAAGAAAACTAAGAAGTCGTATCATCTAACCTGATAACAATTGCAGCTCATGCCATTCAAGGACAATTTGTCATAATGGAGGGAAAGACAAAATTTTAAATTCTTTTCATTTCAGAAGTATCCTCAAATTTTACAATACATGTTTATTTAAGTATTTCAAAAGTTATAAATGGTGTTAGAAGAACCTTTGGCAAATAGTCGACTTCTTATTACCTTTTGATTGTTTCTTGACCCATAATTTGATCCTGTGACAGGTTTTGTTGGTTTATGGAAAAGGAACTATTTCATTATCTTGGACTCAGATGAACTGCAGAATTAGTTATATTCAGACTCACTAGAAATAAAAGAATGACTTTGAAAGCCATTCTAAAAGGATCAAGGTTAATTTTGTCTTAGCTACAGTTCCCTTTTTCTCTTTGGTAGTTTGGCCTTGATTTGTAGTATTCTTATGTGAATTTGCACAGTAAATATTACTATGTGGCAATTAATTTATCAATGCAAATTGATATTAAATGTTTTCATCAAAAAACTCTGCTCTCTAATTCATCCCTTAAATCATTTAAATATAAGGTATTGTTATTATGTAATATAGGCTTTGCTTTTTTGTGTTCCTTGCATTTTTAAAATGTAACAACTTCATGGAGTTTGGATTTAGAGATCAGAGATTTTAGAGGGCATCTTTGAGAAAACTGAAGCCACTGGAGTTAAATGACTTATTCAGGCCATATATTTTTCTTAAAGCTTTCAGATGTCTCTCCTAGGTGTTAATTTTTGTTGTCAAATAACAAGTTTGTTTTCCTGTGTAGAATAAATGATATTTTTGTAGAAACACAAGAAAACAATTGTCCTAATAAGAAAAAAGGCAGAATAAACTAATCAAAAGTAGACAGCTATGTGCTAGAAATGTTGCACAAAATAAATTATAAATCAATTAATAAACATTTATTAATGTTTAATACCACTGGCACCTACTATGTGCCAGGCAGTGTGCTGGCATTTTTAAGCATTGGGGATAAGAAAAGTGACAAAAGTCAGTCCCTGTCCTCAATATTACATTCCAATGGGGAAGACAACATGCACACAAATAGGTATTAAGCAAAGTTTATACAGGAGAAGTAGGAAGTAATTAAAAGGAGGAAGGCATTGGGAGAGGGGTTTGGGAAGACTTCTTTTAGAAGGTGATATAAAAAAAAAAGGATGGGATTTTAGTTGAGACTTAATTCAGTAGTCAGAGGGGAGGAGAGAGAGTATCTAGGCAGTGAACAAAAACTATTAAACAGTTTTAGAATTTGAAAAAGGCAAAACATATATATGGTCCATTTTTAATACATGTGTATTACCTAGGTTTTTAGATTTAGAACTGCTAATACATTTAATTTATGACATTTCCCTTGCAAACAGAGCGCAAAATATTTTAACTTGTAGAAACCAAAGCCTTTTCTGCTGAAGATTCTAAAGGGTTTTTAAAAACCAAATCCTTATGTTACCCATTTCATAATCAGAACCATTCTCCACAGGCTCCTTCCCCCCTGTCCTCAGTATACTCCCTCCCCACTTATTTTGACCTCATTTGGTTGTTCTCTGTCACAATTTGTAAGATTTAGGATCTAGGATAATAGCTACTTGTTGGCATGTAAATTTGGGGACCTATGAGTGGCTTGTTTTTCCAGTACTGGATGTCCCTGTGTTAGATATAGATCTCAGATTTTTTATTTTAAAAATGTTAATTGATTAGAGCTGTTTATCAGTCTGCTTTAAGGTCAGTTTTCTATAGATAAAATTATGTTCTTCATCATACATCTTCCTAAGTTCACAAAAATCCCATTGACTTCAGCAAATGCTTCAGGCTTACAGAGAAACACACCTGGGACATTCTGGCCAATTGTACTCACACATGTTTCATCAAAGTATCTGGAAGCTCTTTTACTTCTCTCCCTTTAACAACTTCCTTGCCTGTTCTCTGTAACAGATCTAAGTATTTCCATCTCTTTCAGTGATATCTAGCTCTTCACTCCCAGGGATTTCTCTTTGGGTGGAAAAGCCTAATATGCCAACTTTGATAAGCAGTCAGGAAAAGTGTGGTCACTCAGGGAGATGTGTGAGTAGTAGTGCCCTTACATGAGATGTAAAATTAATATGGTCATTGGCTTTGGATTCTGTCTCAAAGTCAAATGCAAAAAGGAGAATTCAGCAACAATATTCAGTGTATCCTAACACCAAACTAGTAGCCATATGGCCCATATCTCATTTGTAGGGTCTCATATTTATGCCTTTTTTTGGATTCTCCTCCATCCAATCAGTACAATCAGTACTTTTACTACAACTATCAATAAATATTTGTTAATTTATAAAAATTAAGAAACAATTATACTACAATGGAAGAGATAGTGTAATATAATGAAAAGATACAAAATTTGTTAATCTGCTATGGTCCCTTCCAATTCTTAAATCCTATGGAATTTTTTTTAATGTAGAAGATTATAAAATATACTTTAAAAAATTTATTCTAATCTAAAATATGAAACTTTAGATATATATATAAATATACATATAGATATGTATAAATAGATATGTATATATATGTACATATACACAACATAAATCTACATATAGATTTATACATATCTATAAATATGTACATATAGATATGTATAAATCTATATATTTATATAGAGAGAGTAATACTTTATATATATAAAGTAGAACAGAAAAAGGTATACATGAAATTGTGATTATTATTTACAGCTAGCTTTCCTTTTAATATATTAAATTCAATTTATAACTTTCAAAGCTGTTCTGCTTATCTGTTTCCTTCTAATGTTCTCTTCTATGCATTTATCCCCTCCTTTTTTTTAACCTCATTACTTTTGTTTATTTTTTTCTTTTTGTTCATTTGTTCACTATCCCTTTAATATAATTTTCTTCCCCTTTTCTTGATGAAATTCCTACTCATCTTTGAAAACAACTCAAATGCAGCCATCTCCATTCAGTCTTCTCTGTTTCACCTTCACCAATAATATAGGCCATCCCCTTCCCCCTTATTCTGTGTAGCACTTTGAATATAGTCAGACCTTAAGCTTCAAAAGAGCAAGGATGCATGTCTTTTCTAAATTTGGTATCTTCCCCTAAGGTCTGGAGCATTACTCTGCATACAGGATGTACTAATGAATTAAACTGACTCAGAGCTTGCATTAAAGGACTCCACAATTTGGCCATGACCTACCTTTCCAATCTATTTCCTTCCATTCTCCAAAGCAAACCCTCTATTTCAGCCAAATTGGTCTATTTATTTTCTCCTAAAGCAGATCACACTTTGACTAATGTTTGTCTTTTATTACAAGTATCTTTCCACTTCTGTATATTCAAATATTGTCAGTGGTTCCAAGGATCAGATCCATGAAGCATTTTTCTGACCTCCCAGTCTAATGATCTATACCATTTGACATTTTATATGGTTGTCACAGTGTGTAGCACTCAGTTGTGTTTAATCTCTAAATATTTCTTTCCTTAATGTTTCAAACCACCTCCAATTGTTCACTGAAGAAAGCCATATACACCCAGAGAGAGGGATGCGAAATGTGGACCACAACATAACATTCTCATACTCCTTGATTGATGTTTGCTTACATTGTGTTTCCTTTATCTGATATATCGTTTGTGTAGATAAGATTTTTCTTGCACACCAATGATAAGTTTGGAAATATGTATACATATATTCGATTTGCCAATATTTTAACATAATTAACATGTAGTGGATATCCTGCCATCTAGGGGAGGGGTGGGGAGTTGGGGGGAAAAAATTGTAACGGAAAGCTATGTAAGGGTTATTGTTGAAGAATTACCCACACATATGTTATGCAAATAAAATAAAAATTAAAAAAAAAAACTCCTAAAAAAATATTTCTTTCCTTTTACATGTACAAGACCTGCCTTGAGATTTTAAGTTCTTTAGGGACAAGGTTTATCATATAGTCCACTCTCTTTATGCATCCTATAACTTCCTAAATAGTTTTTTGAACATAGTAGGAATTCAGTTAATATTTGTGAATAAATGAATCAGAAATGAGCTCTAGATTTCATGGCAAAAAAACAAAACAAAACAAAACAAAACCTTGTTCAGTGATTCAGATATAGGACAATTAGGGAAAGCTGCCAGTGGATTTTTTTTTTTTCCACTCCCAAAGGGAATGATAATGAGAGAGACTTTTTATAACTCCCATTGATTTTGGTCATGGGTTTTGCTATTCAAGGTAACTTAGGTTTTAACTTTACTGCCTCCTTCTGCCAAAATTCCTGTAGGAATGGTTTAATTTATTCTGCATGGTATAATTTATCCTTAAGATAAGGACACGGAAGTAAGAAAAATTAATAATAATAATCAACATTTATATGACACTTTTAAGGTTTGCAAAGTACTTTATATTGATGATTTCATTGATTTTTACATCAATAGATGTTATTCAACTTATTCAACAATTCAATTATTCAACAATAATTCAATATAATTATCCAGTTATGAAATTCTAGAAGTTAAATCACTTATAAAGAAGATAAATATCTGAAAAAGGATTAGAACAGGAATTTCTGATTCCAAGTCTAGAATGCTATCCATTGGACCGTGTAGTTGTCTCTAATTTAAAAAAAAAAAAAAAAGTTAAACACTTAGAGATATTCAAGCCATCAAATTCTTTTCTTTTTTCTTTTTTTTTTTTTGTTGTTGTTGTTGTTTTTTGTTTTTTGTCAGGGCAGGTAGGGTTAAATGGCTTGCCTAGGGTCACAGTTAGTGTTTGGAATCAAATTTGAATTCAGATCCTCCTGACTCTCAGCTGGTTCTCTATCCACCTAGTTGCCCCCTTATCAAAAGCTTAGTATGAATTTTAATCTCATTCCAATCTATTTGAATGGTTGACTCAAACACAAACTTCATATAACAGAAGTTACTGATGCAGGTCATGTAATTAGTGGAAATTGATCTCTAATCTATTATATTCTTGTAACATGTTCTTAATCATGGCATCTATCCACCCAGAGTAATGCTGAGTCTGTGAATTGTATCATGAATCTATCTTATCTTTCCTAAGTGATAAGCTCCTTGAGCACAGGAACATTTTTTAGAAAAATGTCATATCTCTTGGTACTCAATTAGGTCTTGTTAAAAGGAGAGGACAAGCAGACTAATAGCATAATATGGGCAAGGCTTAATGAAGATAATGTTAAAAAGTTGTCTATTAAAATCCATTTTTTCCACAGAAGCAAAGTTTTAAAATTATTCAATGAAAGGAAAGGTTGTTTGAGAGTTAGTATTGAATTCAAGGACCGAAAAATGAAAGTTTGAGCATTACATTTGAAATGATAGTATATTGGGATTAGAAATTAGATAATATCATCATAAGCATATTTTTAAAATATTATTACATGATGCAAACTCCTTTTACCTACCTAAAATCAAACTGGTTTTATTTCTTTGGATATGACTATATGTGGTGTTATTTTTTTTGTCAGATTAATATTTAAAATTTTTAAAGACTTTCTTAATAATTATTATAATTACAATTATAATTAAAAGACTAGCAAATCAGGTTCAGATAAGCGGCAGACAATACATGTAATGAAAGTATTGTTGGAAAGAAAGTGAAAATGTGGATTTTCATTCTGGCCCTGCCCCTGTTAACATATAGAAAACAGCCCAGGAGGTTTTAGATATAAAGTCACAAGACCTGAATTCAGATCCTAACTCTGCCACTCAATCAGATTTAGAGTTAAAAGAGACCTTACCAGTCATAATAGCCAAGGTTCTCTTTTTACTAATGAGAAAACTTGAGGATGACTAGAGAGTGGAGTGTTAGAGGAAGATGATTTGGGGTTTAATTTTATTTGGCAGGCCATTAGGATCTATTGAAATTTGTTGTGTTTTGTTTTTTAAAATTAAAGGCCCCCTTTGGCCAGTTCTAAGTATAAAGATTAACCTAACCACAAAATGAAGATAGGGGAATATCTCTAGCTGAAACTGAATGTTTCCTTTATACCATAAAGAGGGCTTTTATTCGTGTTGGACTAGAAGCAATCTAGTACTCTTAGTAGCTGAGATCCATTGGTTATGGAGGAAAGAGTAAAGGGAAGAACTATTAGAAAAGCTAATATAATAATCCTTGTAGATGGTAAACTAAGACTATATCACATAAATGAGAGGTATCAGATTATGGTCGACAGGACTTGGTAACTGATTAGAAATGAGATGTGAGAGATAAGAAAGCATTAAAACCAACACCATGATTTCAGATTCAGGAGGCCAGGTGAATGGTAATACAATCATTAGAAATGGTAAAGAAGAAATAGGCTTGGGAGAAGACAATAAACTTAATTTTAGACATGTTAGGTTTAAGGTTCACTGAGGACATTTAGGTGAGATGGGACTATAAACCAATAAAGGAGCAGTTCTGGAGCTCAAAAGGTCAAGGATGGAGACAGATTTAGAGAAGGTATTTTATTATTCTATGTTATGGAATTGCTTGTTTTATTCCACAAATTTAAAAAAGGGGGGAATCTACACATCACAGATAGGTGAAAGGCATAGGAATGCTTGGAGTCACACAACTAGTAAATGCTAAATGCTTGAGGCTGCATTTAAACTCAGGTCCACTTAACCCCAGGGCCACTGTTTTATCCACTGCTTTATTTAGCTGTCTCTCCCAGCAACTCTTAAAAACATGTGGAAAGAGATTATGTTCTGATATTGGATTGAATATTTGTATCAACATATATTCGATTTGTCAAGTATTTTAACATAATTAATATGTAGTGGATTTCCTGCCATCTAGGAGAGGGGTGGGGAGTAGGGGGGGAAAATTTGTAACAGAAAGCTTTGTAAGGGTTAACGTTGAAGAATTACCCATACATATGTTTTGCAAATAAAACGTTTTTTATAAAATGTAAAAAAAGAATATTTGTATCAACAAAAATAATAACCCCCTGAAATAGTCAGACTATTATCTAATGCAATGTAATATTATGTACCAAAAAAGTTTTTAATAAATGTTGATTTAGGAGAAAAAAAAGGCATAGGAATGAATGAAATGGTTCAAGGAAAAATATTAGAAAGAGGATAAACAAAAGGCCACATTTTAAAACTTGGACAATACTTACCCTGAGTTAGGGGAAAGGCTAAGAACAGAGGACATTCAGAAGGCAGGACATCACCAGCAGCAGATGTTACAGAGAGAATAAATGGAAATTCAAAACAGCAATTGTATTTGGCAATTAGCAGACCATTGGGTGATCATTAAGAGAGTGCTTTAAGGAGAGTAGTAGTAATGGAAGCCACACTACCAGAAATTTAGGAGTATGTGAAGACATAAGGTAGGAAGAAAAAAAGATTATATGGGGGAAAGATAGGAGAGTCAAGAAATAAAGATGAAATAATATCAAAACAAAAGAGGTATGATCAAAAGAGGTGATCGAGAGGGATTTGACAAAACCAGGAATGAGTATACTATTTTACTCTAAGATGGAAAGGAAGGAAGGAAGGAAAGAAAGAGAAAAAGAGAAAGGAAGGAGGGGGGAAGGGAAAATTGGAGGGTGGAAAGGAAGTAGGGAAAGTGTTTAGTGATGGAACTGAGAAATTTTAAGGGCTTAAAGTCTTTGGATTCATCTTGTATATCATAGTAAGGCCTCTCCCTCCTTATTTTTTTTAACCCAAAGCCACCTATCTACTGGGAAAGGAAACCAATTTTTGAGAGTCTCATAAGTTTATTTTTTTAAGTGTTTTTGAAGGTTTTTTAAGAAATCAAATTTTCAAGTCATTTATTTTTTTAATTAAAAACAGGAAACATTTAAACATGGCAACAAATATTGATAAAATTTTAATTCTATATTATGATGAAAAAAATTGAGATGAGAGGTAGAAAAAATAATCAAGAATGGCTCTAAGAGAAAAACAGAGGCACAGAAAGGCTAAGCAAAAGACAGAGCAATGAAAGATGGTATTTCATGTAGTAATATTTCTGTCTTATAATCTTTTAGTTTATTGTGACTAAGAATTTTTAAAACTATATGTTTTTTAATCACTTCTTAGTAATTGCCCCATAACCAAATAAAATTGAACAATGGTCTGAATCTATTCTAAATTGCCTATGAAGAAATGAAGAAACTGGGGTTCTGAGATTTAAACTCTAATTTTCCAAATTTTATCCATGTCACAAGTCATCCAACCATCATTTATACCAGATACAATGCTAAGTGATAGGGATAACAAAATGGCAGCTTAGTGGCACAGTGGGTACAATGCTAGGCCTGGAGTCAAAGGGATGCTCTTTTTTCTGAGTTCAAATCCAACATTTAATAGCTGGCTAAATCAGTCAATCATTTTTGCTTCAGTTTCTTCATCTGGAAAATGAGCTGGAGAAGAAAATTTTGCTAACAAAATCCCAAATGGGATTACCAAAAGTTAGATATTATAACAAATTATTACAACAAACTGAATTGAACAAACAAATGGACAACAAAATGCCAGAGTTTTAGAGGAGAGAACAGCTCTTGTTCTAAAGACTTAGCCTCATGGCAGTATATAGTTTGGACTGGGGGTGGGAGACTCAGGATACAGGGTAGCCTTAGGAGTCTATTTCAGATATGTCTAAAATAATTGTACATATTTAGCCTATATTGGATTATTTGCTGTCCAGCTTGTGGGGGGTGGAGGAAGAAAGAAAAATTTGGGACACAAGGTTTTGCAGGTGTGAATGTTGAAAAATATATTTGCATGTATTTGAAAAATAAAAAACTTATTATTATTTTTTTTGCTGAGGCAGTTGAGGTTAAGTGACTTGTCCAGGGTTACACAGCTAGGGAATGTTAAGTGTCTGAGACCAGATTTGAACTCAGGTCCTCCTGACTTCAGGGCTGGTGCTATATCCACTGCACCACCTAGCTGCCCCAAAAAACCTATTTTTAAAAGGGAAATTGGAGAAGTCTTATTTCAGAATTTCAGAAATTTAGTCATTAAGTGATAAGGTCCCTGAACTAGGATAGCAAGTAAGTGATCTTAGAGAACACTTAGAAATTGATAGGGTGGGAGAACGGTTACACACACACACACACACACACACACACACACACACACACACACACA
>JAJPUD010000310.1:145264-155660 GCA_023553655.1 Myrmecobius fasciatus
ACACACACACACACACACACACACACACACACACACACACACACACACAGAATCTCTTCACCAAATTTGATGTCTGATTGGGAGGTGGAGCTGTTGGGAAGATAGGGAGAAAAAAAGAGATTTTTAAATCTAGATGATCTATAGAAAATTCTACAAATTTGCCCTAACATAATTAATAAATTCTAAACTGATTTTATGGTAAGAGGGTGAACCTAGTTAGAATATATTTTAAAGCACTGCCTTCTTTGTCACTCACTGTAGATGGAATGAATTGTCATTCATGTTCAACATTAACTCATTGGAAAAATAATTCCTTATCAAAAGCATTTAACCACATCTCCACTTCAACCAACTTGTGGAAACTGCCTTCTAGTCTTCAAACTCTTTCTCCCTTTATGCATCCAAGACTTTTTTAAGCTTGCCCTCCTATCACATAGAGAAATGACCTAATAAACTAGTTTACCTTTAAACCAAAAACAATTTGTTATCCATTGAAGGGCTATTATCGTTTTAAAAAGAGAATTTTTCATGAAGCCAAAAAATCTCTCTACTAGTGGAATTTAGGAAACTGTGACAGTTGAGTGGGAAAAATTTAGAGGCAAAAAGGAGGAAGGGTGGAGGCTGTATCTAGAAACCATAATAGCCACTACCTAATGTACCAGCTAGCTAGTAGGTCCAGCCCTGACCATTTATGTAGCTGGGTGGCAGACCAGTAAGAGTGCCAGACCTGGATTCATGAAGATCAAAATTCAAATCTAAATACAAATATTTATTAGCTGTATGATGCTCAGGTTCCTCATCTGTAAAATGGGGGTAATAATAGAACTTCCTTCCTAGGGTTTTTGTGAGGATCCAATGAGATAATAATTATAAAGCACTTAGCATAGTATCTGACAGATAGTAAGCACTATGTAAATGATAGCTATTACTTTTATTATTAATTATATTGATTTTTCCCACCCACTTAAATACTTACATACTCTAGCTTAGCTATTTAACCCAAACCTCTTTTTTTTTTTAATACCATCACAGTTCTACCTTGTTTCCCCTGATGTTTAAATCTTTCAAAGGAAGCTTAATTCTAGAATATACCTTTTAAGTTGCAAGAGTTTTATCACTCTCAGCTTGCTAAAAGGGTGACAATACAAGAAATAAAGAGAATAATGGAGAAAAGCTCACTATTAACAGGCAACTAACATTAACAATATGGAGAATTTCTTATTTATTTCTATTGACAAAACTGTCTAACTCCAGAAAAAAATCTAGACTGAGAGTATTATTTTTTTTTCCTTTTGCTTCGTCATAAAATTAATTTGTTCTACATGTCCAGTTGTAGCTCTGAGCAGAAGCTTTTTCTTTCCTTATCTTCTATTAAAGAATGACTCCCTTGTGTGAGCTACAGCAATACTGGGGCCTATACAACGTGTGCAAAGAAAGAGATCCTACTGTTGAGCTTCTGGAAAGATTGATACTAACCTAAGGGGAAAAGAGATTTGAGTCAAATGTTTATCAGAATACAATTCAGCCAGAACATATTCCCTATTCTTTTTGGTTTTTTAATTACTGGAGTTTTGTTGTTGTTGTTGTTGTTGTTGTGTTTTTTTTTGAAGAAACTGATCTTATAATTCCTAAATGTGTTTTCCCTCTCACAGCCCAATTTTTCATTTACCAAAAAAAGCTTCCATCTTCCCCATTCTTCTATTTCCTCTTCCCCACCAGCTGTTTCTTCACCTACATGACCCAAAGCCAATAATGTTGAATTCTGAGCTAACTTCTTTCTGTACATTGAAATTTTAAACAATAATCACTTTTAGAAAAACAGATATGCAACTGTCAATAAACTTGGGTTTTCTATCATGACTTGTTTTCCTGCTTTTAGGTTTTTCCCATTCGGCCTTCACATTTGGTATTGAAAGTCACATCAGTCAATCCAATATCAATGGAACACTAGTGCCACCTGCTGCCCTGATCTCCATTCTTCAGAAAGGCCTGCAGTATGTGGAAGCTGAGATCAGCATCAATGAAGTAAGTCTCTTTATTGCCACAAGCAGAACTTATACTTGGGCAATTACTGATGTGCTTTCATTAGAAAATCCAGCCAGAGCAATCACACTTTTGGGGAGAAATGTTTGAAAACTCTTCATGTCTTGGAAAACAAGTATTAATTAAATACTTATTTTCAGAAAGGTACTTGACAGAAATTTTAAGTGTTTCACCTTTGCTTTTAATTTCCTTCATAAATTGGGGACTGCTAGTTACTTAGAAATAAAAATAGAAGCAAGATTTCTGTGCTCTTTATACATCTGTGTTTTCTGTATATATAGAACAACGATCATGTTTAGTATGTAAACAACACATTTTCAGATCATAAAAAAGTACACAGCAGCTTTACATCAACTTAATATTTTGATGTTATGCTCATTTGGTGAGCACACTTCTCAGAGTGTCTTGTCTCTTTTCATTTTATTCTGCAAACAGGTGGTACTGCTTTACCTGAATTAAACTGAATAAAGAAAAGATTTTGATCTCAGAGTGAAGAATTTTCTAGCATAATTTTATTATTTCTTTCTTAAGAGGGTAGAATTAGTAGCAGAAAACCAAAACATGGTTTTAAATAAAAAACCTGAAATAATGTAATTGTTTCCTCCCACTCAACCTCCTCCCCCATTTCTTTCCTCCATCTTTTAAAAATATTAAATGAAAGAACAGTTCTCTCATAATCTTCTTTGGATTCCACAGACTTCTGACATAATTTCCTTTGTGGTAGTTGGTTCACTTTTATTCATTTTTTTCCCCATTTTTTCTGAGTCTGCCTTCATTTTAGGTTTCAGAGATATGGTTTTCATTTGAACAAATTCTTCATGGCCTTCTAGAATTTCAACAGAACTCTAGTTCTCAGCTATATCCTTGAATACCTCCACCTGTTATACTCACCATTAACTTTTTTTTTTTTTTTTTTTTTTTGCTGAGGCAATTGAGGTTAAGTGACTTGCCCAGGGTAACACACCTAAGGAATGTTAAGTGTCTGAGACAAGCCTTGAACTCAGGTCCTCCTGACTTCAGGGCTGGCGCTCTATCCACTGCACCACCTAGCTGCCCCACTCACCATTATAGCATCCTTATAGCATCCCTGCCTTCCCTTCAGATATCAATTTTTCATATATTAGCGGTTCCCAAACTTTTTGAGTGTAAAAATCCTTTTTTATATTAAATAACTTCATAATCACTAATCTGATACTACCAATGGTAACTATGGAATCATTGGTATCTGTTTGGCTAAGAAAATAATATAGATCTTTGCTTGACTTCTCAAAGGGTAAGGAAGGGGCTAGAGAAATTTTGGAATTCAGAATTTTAAAAAGGAAAATTACAAGAGAAAAAAATCATGTAAGCACACAGATTCTATAATTTCAGCAAGGGAAACTTCCTCGTCTGCTCTGTGTACAGACTACAAGTCTTTGACTTAATAAATAAGGCCTAGAGAGTATTCCAAGTCACAAAGAATTTGTGATTTACCCTATGTCCTAGAGAATTATCTGAGTCAATTAAAGAGAAGTTAAGTGACTTAACCTTAATTCATATAGTTAGTGTCAGAGGCAAGATTGGAATCTAGTTCTCATTGACTCCGAGCCCAGCACCCTATCCTGCAAAACAGAAAGCACATTGAAAAATAGCTCCCATATATTCAGTAATATTTTTAGGTATAGCTGTATTTTATTAATCACAACAGAATTTAATTTCAAGATAAAAATATTAATATCAGATATTCATTTAGTATAGTAAGGATATGTTTCCTTATTTAGTGTACAGATTGTGTTAAAAGCTAGTAAAGAATGAAATGGCTATCCTTAGTATGTATATAGATTTAGATATAGTAATTCTGTATCTTTTCTCCACCCCCATCCTCCTCAGAGATGCTTAACCCGTAGAGACAGAATCACTGCCTTTAACACTTTTCATCATCTTTACCTTAATCCAGTTTGCATAACTAATAGAACCAATCACTTATCCATTCTTTCTGAAACTCTGAAGTATGATGATGTTCACAAAGGTCATTATGGACTCCAAAATATTTTAACAAACCTCCCTCCCAAGCCTGCTAAGTAATCAATCTTGTTACAAATCTCTTTGCCCTTTTTCCCTCCAGACTCAGGAGTAGGACATTGTGCCTAAAAAATAATCACCTCCATCTTTGCTGTTAATACAACATCAATTAGGGCAACTTTTGCTGTTGTTTTTTGCTGTTGTTTCAGGAATGTTGCTTTTAGATGCATTGACAGGCCAGTCATTCTTGGCATTCTTATCCTAACAACTTTTTTATAGTATTTTATTTTTCCAAATACATGCAAAGACACTTTTCAATATTCACCTTTGTAAAATCTTGTGTTCCAGATTTTTCTCCTTCTCTCCTCTCCACCCCCCCATCTCAAGACAGCAAGCAATCAGATATAGGTTAAACATCCTAATATCTTTCAAGCCTTCTTCACTATCCATGTTCTCCTATTCTTGTTTTCAATCACATATTTCAACCACTTGTCCTTCTATTTGTTTTTCTCAGATCCTTAATCTCCCCATTTTTTAATTATGGAAGTTCTTTTGCCTATTTCTCTCCTTTCCCCATAATACCTCTTCTTCTAAATTAGATTGTCTCTGCTCTCCAATGACCTTCTCCTCCTCTTATCTTTCTTTATCCAGAAATACTTTTTAAGTCTTCTGTGTGATCTCTTAATTCCCTTTATTTTCCTCTCTTCTTATTGTTCCTTTAAGTGCTTCATCGGTGTGTTTCTATTCTATCCCATTCTCAGGAAACCTTTCCTATCTTTTTTTCAATTCTTCTATAATAGGTCATGGAACCCAATGGAACTGAAACCCAAGAGATCATCCATTCACAGGAGTAGAGTATCAGTTTAAAAATAAATAAATAAAATAAAAGAGTCCTCAGAGGATATTCAGTCCAATTCCCTCCCTCTCGCCTCCTTGTATAAACATGGAAATTAAAACTTAGCAAAATTGTGCCATGTGTCACAGGTGATCATTAAAGGTGGGAATTGACTCTATTTTGCCATCTCTTCTTAGAACCCCCCCTCATTCTGTGAATGAGGAAGCTGCAATCCAGATTGAACTCATCCAATATGAGAGACACAATGAAATAACTCCTCATTTATCACTGATGTCTGTAGAAGATAAAGAAAAAAGGAGTGTTGGAGTTTTTTAAATGTTTGAGTTTTTCATAATTAATTTATGCAGTTATTGCTTTTAATATAAGTATTGCCAGGGTCACATAAGTACATATCTTTTTTTTCTTTATTTAGGTCCTGCTTATATTCAAAAGAAACAATGTTTTTCTGACACTACAGACTGAGCCTAGTTGGTTCATTGTTGAAAATATTGCAGTGAAAACATGTGCAAAAAAGTACTTTCTAATGCATTTATACATCAAGTCAGGGCCAGCTCTGCAGGTTCAGATTTCATATGGTTACAGTGTGTGAATGTGCTTAGACTGAAAGGAATTTTATGCCATGTGTGTGCTGAGTTCTCAAAATGAGAAATTTAAAATGATAGATGCAAACTAAGAGTCCAGCAGAGAACAAGAGCTCATTTAAATATTTCTGTAATTGTTCAGTTAATAGAATCAATATTTGGTCAAGGTGTAAACCCATGAATGGATTTCATATGCACCTTAAATACAATCTTAATACAAGGTTGGTAAATAACATTTTAATATATGAAATTAATAGATTTCATAGGAGTTGGGTTTGGATTCATGTAGGGTGAGTTAGTTCTTGAAGACACCCCTGATTTGGACTTGAAATCTTGAAAGAGCTAATTTTAGCACATCTAAAGGCCCATTATTCATAGATTTTTTCCCCTAGGTTTGCCATAGTATAAGCTTCAGAAATTATATCAGTTTTAGTACAACAATGTGCACTAGTTTCTAAATTGTCCTTAGTATATAAGAGTACTTATGAGTTGATTTATCAAACGTGTTAAATACTGTCTACTGTATGGTAAATAACATGGCATAGGACATAGAGGGCAAATCTTCAAGTCAGACATATGTTCCAGGCTTGCTTTTGAAACACGTAGCTGTGATATTATGAACAAACAATAAAATCTCCAAATGTTCTTAGCATTACCAACCAAAAATCTCTTAATTGCCCAACCCAGCACCTTTTTCTCAGCTCTTATCTTTCTTGACTTCTTTGCAAACCTTTCTTGGAATGCTTTTTCTTGGTCCTCCTTCTGACTGACTGACCAGTACTTCTTAACTTTTTTTGTTAGATTATGAACCTATCACACCTATTGACTGTGGTTATGCCTGAAAAAACTATTCTGGGTCATGATCTACCGCCATAGTCTCTCACTTGATGATACTTCATCAGCTTCTATGAGTTTCATAATTGTCATATCTGTGTAAACTCATATGTCCATCCCTAATTATTCTACACAACTCCAATCCTCCATTACCAGCTGCCTACTAGATATTTCAAATTGGAAGTTTGGCAAACCTCTCAAACTCATCATGTCCAAGAAAAGTCATTCTTTCTTGAGGGGGGGAAGGGAGGGAGGGGGAGAGAGAGAGAGACAGAGAGAGACAGAGAGAGAGAGACAGAGGCAGAGACAGAGACAGAGAGAGAGAGGAAGGGAGAGGGAGAGAGAGGAAGGGAGAAGAGGGGAGGGGAGGGAGGGGAGAGACAGAGAGGGAAAGAAGAAACAGAGATGTAAAGGAGGAAGAGGGGGAGAGAGAGAGAGAGAAAGGAGGGGGAGAAACAGATAGGGAGAGAGAGAGAGAGAGAGAGAGAGAAAGGAAGGGGAGACATGGGGGGGGGCAGAAACAGAGAGACAGAGCCAGAAAGGAGAGACAGAAGGGAGAGAGAGAGAGAGAGAAAGAGAATATTAAGGTTGAGGAGGACATAACTTCCATGTGGGTCATTAGGGAAGGTTTTGCAGAGGAGGAGTTGAAACCTAAATTGAGGCTTGGGGAAATAATCATAAATAACAATGGTTAACATTTATATAGTGCTTATTACCTGCCAAGCACTGTACTTTAGTACTTCACAATTACTCTTTCCTTTGGTCCTCACAACAGCCCTGGAAGGTAAGAATTATTATTATCCCCATTATACAGATAAAAAAAACTGAAGCAAACAAAGATTAATTAAATGACTTGACCAGGGCCACACAGCTAAGGAAGTATCTGAGGATAGATTTGAACTCAGGTCCTCCTGACTTTAAGCCTAGTCTACTATGTGACCTAGCTGCTCACCAGACGTGAAAAAACAGCAATAGCTGTTAGAATAGAAGAAGAATGGGAACAATAAGTAGACTATTTGGACTGAAATGTAAATATTTAAAAGATTTCTAGGACAAAACTAAAAAGTAGATTGGAATCAAATTGTAAAGGGCCTAGAACACCAGAATGAAGATCATGATATCAATCCCTGGCATCTCACCACACCCAGATCTCCATAACATTGCTAGACAGGCATAGTTTTCATTATTTGAAAATTTTCAATTAAAAAACTTCTTTTTTCTTTTTAAAAATTAACTTTGCTCTTACCTTTTGCTACTGTGCCTTGAAGGTTTTATTTGTCTTGTTCCCCCTTCTTAATTTTTTTTCCTTAAAATATATCGGGATACTATTTTCATTCCAAAAAAATCAATGATCAAATTTTATATTTTTATATATAATTTGTATATTTTACATGTATGTATGTGTGACAATGTATATATAATTTTATATATCATTGTAAATTGTTATCATATGTCTTTCCTAATGCCCTGAAGTGCCAGTGTCATCTCTCCCAAAAAGATTACCTTATAAACTTGTTTGTTTTTATATGCATATACAGTATACATATATTTATAATTGTATATTATATTGCTTATATATATAGTATTATAGTATTATAAAGTACAGTGTACAGCATATGTTGCATATTGTACAACATGCAGTATATGTTAAGCATTTACCAATACATGCATGCTTCTTGCATTGTTAATCTATATAGATATGTACCTATTAAGCCAGTACTACTCCATACCTGTTACATATGACATTCATATTTACACAGGCATGCATTGTGCTATACAACATACACATGTAAATACTACTACTATATATAACTACATGCATTATTATATAATGTATATTATATAGCATAATAAAATTAAATTATTAAATCATGATTATAACATAGGCATATATAAGCAGTATACCTACATAATTTACTATGTGCATTATTAGATACATATAATATATACTTGTCATATACACATACTACATGCATTATTATACACAAGCATATTTGTTATCTATAGTCACATGCAATACAGTTACACACAATGCTGCTATATACAGAATAATAATACTTGTGGTATGTAATGCAGCAGACATTATAAGCAATAATTATGATTTAAAATTATAGCTTATGCATATATAAGCAGTATTTCTACATAATTTACTACATGCATTGTTATATAAATATAATATATACTTACATTTAAACATACTACATGCATTATATATATATACTATATAATTGTTATATACAGACACACACAATATATTCTACATACAGAATAATAATTCATGTGATATATAATATAGCACATATAAGCAATAATAACAATTTAATAATTATAACATATGCTTATATAAGCAATACTTCTGCATAATTTATTCTGTGCATTATTATATACATATAATATACATTTGATGTATACATACTATATACATTATTATATAAAATACATATAATATATACTTGTTATGTACAGACACACAAAACAGTCACACACTGTTACTATACATAGAATAATAACACTTGTGGTATGTAATACAGCAGACATTATGAGCAATAATTATGATTTAATCATTAAAACATGTATATATAAACAATACTTCTACATAATTAACTACATGCATTGTCATATACATATAATATGTACTTGTCATATGCAGAAGCACATTACAGTCACATACAATGCTACTATATACAGAATAACACTTGTATGAAATACAGCAGAAATTATAAGCAATAATTATGATTTAATAATTATAACATATGCATATATAAGCAATACTTCTACATAAGTTGCTACATGCATCATTATATACATATAATATATGCTTGTTATATAAAGATACAATGTACTACATACAGAATAATAATTCATATGGTATATAATACAGCACACATAAGCAATAATTATAATTTTAATAATTATAACATGCATATATAAGCGATACTTATATATAATTTACTACATGCATCATTATATACATATAATATATATTTGTTATAGCAGACACACAATGCTATTATATACAGAATAATAATTCACGTGTTATGTAATACAGCGCACATAAGCAATAATTACAATTAATAATTATAAGATATGCATATGTATAAGCAATACTTCTACATAATTTACTACATTATGATATACATATAATATATACTTGTTATATACAGACACAATGTTATTACATAAAGAATAATAATTCATTTGCTATGTAATACCACACACATTATAACACTACTGATTTACTACACATTATTATATATTATAATCTATATACATTATGTGCATTTACACAAGCATTTACTATTGCATTCCTACTACGTGCATTATATGCATGTGTAGTATTTATGTGCATATGTAAACAATGCTGCTACATACATAGCGATGCACGGGGTGTGTATATAGTATGACATGCACACAAAATAGGCCTCACAATGCCTTTATAATATTAAGTAGTGTGTATGTAGTAGTATGCACTAATTATGATAATGCATGTAGTGTGTAAACAGTAGTTTTGCTTATTTATATGTGCCGTCACTTCTTGAGGAAAGGAACAATTTCATCTTTGTAATCTTATGTCCAGTGCCTCACATAGAGTTTACACCTAATAAATGCTTATTGACTGGAGAGGGAGTCCTAACTTTGGAATTAAAGGACCTGACTTAACCGTCTCTTAGACTCGTACCTCCTGGGTGACTAGTGACCAGTACCCTTGGCTTCTTTGTGTATAAAACGAAGGGGTGAGACTCACTGGCCTTTGCAGCCCTTTCTTCTCAAAGCCTGTGATCCTACGGCCCTGGGACTGACTCATCATGTCCACTGGAGATTGCCCTGGACTGACCCTTCCGAAAGAATCGCCCCTCTCTCTAGGAAAGAGCCTGCTAACCGCAGCGTGGCTTTCTCTTCCAGGATGGTACAGTCTTTGATGGCCGCCCCATAGAGTCCCTATCGCTAATAGATGCCGTGATGCCTGATGTTGTGCAGACCCGACAGCAGGCATTCAGAGAAAAACTAGCTCAGCAACAAGCCAATGCAGCCGCCGCCGCCGCCGCCGCTGCCGCCGCCGCCACCGCCGCTGCGGCCGCAG
>JAJPUD010000310.1:156060-182965 GCA_023553655.1 Myrmecobius fasciatus
CCGCCGCCGCTGCCGCCGCCGCCACCGCCGCTGCGGCCGCAGCCACCCCAGCAGCCGTCTCCCAGCAGAACCCACCAAAGAATGGAGAAGCCACTGTGAATGGGGAAGAGAACGGGGCACATGCAATAAGTAAGTGCACGACCTGCGTTTTCTCTCAAGTGGGAAGGAAAGTGCCAAAGTTGGAAAAGTTTGTTCTTAGAATTCACCTGTTTTTAAAAACTCTACATCTTCGAGCTCCTGTTGTAGCGCACACTGAAAAGTTCTGAGCTTCCCGTTAGTGTGAATATTGTCTTTAGATCTTAGTGGATAGATAGAAAAAGAAGAACAAAAGGGGGAAAGAAGGATGGAGAAAAAAAGTGAAAGAAGGAAGAGGGAAGGGAGGATGAAAAAGAGAAAGAAATGGGGGAAAGAGGAATAAAGAGGGAGGAGAGAAAGGGAACAGGAAAAAAAAGACTTAAGTGATGTACTTATTAAAGACCTCACATGTTCCAATCCATTGTACTAAACTTAAAAAAAAAATCACTTCCTGGGGCCGCTAGGTGGCGCAGTGGATAGAGCACCAGCCCTGAAATCAGGAGGACCTGAGTTCAAATTTGGTCTCAGCCTTGTGACCCTGGGCAAGTCACTTGACCCCAATTGCCTCAGGGGAAAAAAAATTACTTCATCTTATGGCATATTTCTGGAAGAAATCTTAAATTGCTTTGTAGTTGTTCAGTCCCCTCATTTTACAGAAAAAGAAACTGAGCCCCAAAGAGCTTAAATAACTTGCCTGGCTAGTTAATTGGCTGAATCTAAATCTGGATTTGGTTTCTCTAATTCCAGAGTCCACACACTTTGCACCAGTGGATAAAATGGTGAACTCTGAGTTGAGACACATGATCTGTGTGTGATCCTGAGCAACTCCCTTGTCAGGGTCTATCACTAAAATAAGGGAAATAATAGCACCTGTTCCAAAGGGCTGAGGATCAAATGTGTAAATTACTTTACAAACATTATTGTTATTATTATTCATCTTTCCAAATTTGACAAGCCTGGTCCTCTGACAGCAGATATACTATTGTTTTCTAGAACTAAATCCAAAGCATGTCTAGTCTTAAAATAAATCTCAGAAATTGTACTTTGCTAGCTTAGCCTTCAAAATCCAGAGTCATTTCACTACCACAGTAAGGCATTTTAGGAGACAATTAACAGAAAATAATAGTATCTTAAGGCATTTGATCCAAATTCACACTTAGTCCTTTTATCCAGCTTCTATTCTGACATAATTGTTTAAAAGGGAGCTGAGTATCTAAGAATTCCAATTTTATCCCCCCCCCAAAAAAAGTCATTCCTTTATTCTGCCTAAATCTACTTCCCTATAACTTCCACCCATCTTGGTCTTTGTTTTACCCTGGTAGAACAGCCCAAAAAAGTTTATTTGCTCTTCCCAAAAATTAACTTTTTAGGTATTTAAAGGATCTAAGTCTTCCTTTTCTGGATTCTTCATTTTATGTGTCCTTATCAGCATTTTCATTGTCCCTTTTAAAGTTTAATATACTTAATATACTAATAATATTACCAGCCAAACAAGCCCATCACTGCAGGATATGACAGAATTATTTGCTTTCTTCTTTTGACAGTGGTATTGCACTGTTGATTCATATTGTAGGCAACTAAAGCCCCTTGGTCTTTTCCAGAAGAGCTATTCTTAAAAACAGTTTTCCCCATACTATACTTATAGTTGATATTATTATCCTAAGTACAAGGATTTCTGTTATAGATATTATACTTCATTCTGTGAGTTTGTTCCTATCATATCTTTTTGAATCTTCAGTCCATGTTTACTATCCATCACCTTGGTGACATCTCCACATTTGGAAAGAGTGACTTCTGTATCTTTGTCCAAGTCATTATATTAGTGCTTTTTTGCTGAGATTATCTCTACTTTATCCAGAATGTGTTTTGTTTGTATATAGTAATTTGCACAGTGTCTCATTAGATTGTGAATTCCTTGAGAACCACAACAACACCTTCTTTGTATTTTCAGAACTTAGAACAGTGCCTGACGCATAGGTGCTTAATAAATACTTATTGATCTGATATTGATCTGATTTGTCTGACAACTCCAACTCTCCTATTATCTAATTTACATTTTTCTATCTTCTGCATAAAAATATCATTAAGAGGTATTTGGGGGAATATTTTGCTAAAATCCATATATACTGTGTTTATAGCATCCTTCTCATCTACTTTTTAACAGCCTCTCAGAATGAAGTTAATTTGGCATAATTCATTCTTTTTGTATCTATTTATGCATTTACTTTGTGCAAATGATCACTACTGGGAGTTAGGAGTTCTGAGTTCAAGTGTCTTCTGCAACACTGGGGCAGTAAAATGGAACACCAGCTCTCAAGTCAAAAGGACCTGAATTCAAATTTAGCCTTAGATACTTACTATCAAGTCGCTTAAAGCTGATTGCCTTAAAAAAAAAAAAAAAAAAAAAACATACACACAACAAAAAACACCCACATATGCTATATGACAGTGCAGGTCAATCTCTTTGAACTCTCTCAAGTTTGTCATCTAAGTTGACAATAATAAAGAAACAACATATCTTAAAAGTTTATTATGAAGGAAACACCTTACTAAGCATAAAGTACTATCACTATAACCTGTGATCATCATTGCATTTATTTGCTTAATAATTAAAATTTTTCCAAAATCTATCTTTTCCCCTATTGTCACCTTCTCTATCTTTTGCATATTTCAAAAAACTAACTAACTCCAACTCATGGGCAAGCTGTTTTAATAGTTGATTCATCCGGATCCAGAGACTTGAATCTGCTGTATAAAAGCCTCAAAATGTTCTCTTACCATCTGTCTGGATGCTTCAATTCCTCCTTAACTGAGTTTGTTATGCCCTATGTCATCTGAAGACCATTCTTATTGATAGGAAGAAAGAAAATTAGAGTTTAGTGATTCAGCTTCTTCTGTCACTTGTTAATATTCTCCCATCTGGCCTATACTGTAGGCCCAACACTTTAATATTCTTTTTCTAGAAAAATATTATATTAAATAGAATTTTTAAAATCTGCTTGTGACATGCTTAGCATTTTTGGTAAACCTCAGCCTACTTGTAAGTCTTTCTGACACTTTATTGACAAATCTGTTGTTATAGAGTCATTTGTCAGTCGTGTCGATTCTTCATGATCCCATTTGGGGTCTTCTTGGCAAAGATACTGGAATGATTTATAATTTCCTTCTCTAGCTCCTTTTATCAAAGAGGAAACTAAAGGAATCAGGGTTTCTTACTTGCTTATGGTCACCCAGCTACTAAAGTCTACGGCCAGATTTGGACTAATTTTCCTGAGTTCCTTTCAGTTTTCTTTAAGTTTAATATACCGGTAAGATTACCCAGCCAAACAAGTTCATCATTGATCAGATGATCTGAGCAAAAAGAGACATAGCAGCATATATATATCTATACCATGTGTATGTATGTTGACATATATGTACAAAGGCATACGGATATATCCATACACACAGAGGTTTCAAGTCCTTATCACTATGTCTTCCTTATCTGCAAACTTTTTTATCTATATTAGAAAAGCATTCTCAATTCCCTCCACCACCACCTAACAGCAATATTTTAATACATTCATATTCGTCCTTTTTTTCCTCATCCAAAAAGTTTCTTAATTTTTCTTTAATCCTCAAATTTGTGAATTTCCATACAGGTTTATTATCTTGATACACAATTAATCACTCAGTGAGCATTTAAGTACCAGTTATAGGTTAGGCACTATGCTAGGTAATAATAATAACAACAATAATTGTGCCAGGCATTGTGCTAAGTACTTTATAATCATTTTCTCATTATTCCTGTAAGGTGATGATAATAATACAATTAATAGCTGACATTTATATAGCACTTACTATGTACTAGGTATTATGTTAAGCACTTTACAATTCTCTCCTCACAATAATTCTTTGAGATAAGTGCTATTATGATCTTCAATCTACAGAGGAAAAACTTGAGGCAGACAGAAATAAAGGGACTTGCCTACTGTTAGCTAGTAAATGGCCAAGGCTAGATTTAAACTCAGGTGTTCCTGACTCCAGACCTGGCACTCTATTCTATTCCCTAGCTGCCCAACAAAAACAAGACATTCCCTGACAGCAGAAGTTTGCATTCTACAGGGAAAGACAAACATACAAAATAGATTTGTCTCTTCTGCATTGTAAGGGTTAGAGCAGAGTGCCCCTAGAATCTGGAAAATCTCATAAAATTGTTTGGCTCTCCCTTTGTACCAGATAAGCAGTCTGAATTATTATGGTACTAAAAGATAAATGTGTTGATATTATACAATACTGTATATAAATTTTGGGAATTTATGCATTTCTAAACTTTTTCTGTGTTGTCTGCTATCCTTGAGACGTCATCTGTGGCTTCCACAAACTCCCCCCCCAAATTCCCATTCAGTTTTTTATGCTGACCCTTGGTATATTGCATCTGTGATGGGAAAGTCATAAGGTGGAAGGAATAACTGTACAGGGTTTACCAAAAGCCTCAGTATAGTTTTAAACTAATAAGACATTGACTGTTGGAATCCTCTGTAACTACGTGGTACTGGGGGGAAGGGGTGGGGGCCTCTTATGGGGGTCTCAAGCAAGACCTCATTGCAGAAGATGACATTGAATTGTCCCTTGAAGGACATAAGGAGTTCTGAAAAGCAATCCATTTCCAGAATTGGCTAGAGATGTAAGTTAGAGTTATATATCAGAAGTCATGAGAAGTCCTGTTTGACTGAACTATACCATACATGAAGGGGAGTATAATGTAATCAAGCTAGAAAGAAAATTTAGGGCCAGGTTATGAAGAGCTTTTGAACACAGAAAAGTTTCTTTTTGATCCTAGAGATGCTATTCAGTCCCTGTAAGTAAGGGACTGAACCTTTTCAAAGCTGACTAAGACTATGACTCCGGCAACTATGTGAAGAACATATCAAAGGAGTAGGAAAAGGAACAATATGTAAAGAGAATATTTTGCAATAGCTTTTTTTTAATGGCAGAAAACTAGAAGCCAAGGGGTTGCTTGTCAATTGTGAGTAATGACTTGACATTAAGATATATAAATGTAATAAATGATGAAAGGGATGGTTTCAGAAAAACGTGTGTGAACTGATTCAAAGTGAATTGAGCAGAACCAAGAGAATAATTTACATAATGACACTATAAAGACAATTTTGAAAGACTTGATAGCTGTGATCAAAATACCACATGATTCAAAACATCAAATTTTTTTTGTATCAGCCTGTCTGATAGATTCATGATTCAAAATATGACATATATATTTTTAAACATGACCCATAAGAAATATTTTTCTCTCAAGTCATGCATAAATGTTATAAAGGTTTTATTTTTTTCTTTTTTCCCCAATGATGAGATGAGATGAGAGAGAAAATAGATTTTTATTAATTAAAAAAGGTTTAATCTAATTTTTTTTAAAAGATGGGACTGAGGTAGTCATCTCTGACACTCCCTTCAGGAAGGCAATTATGGGCAAGTCACTTAGAGCATCATCATCTATAAAATGAGAACTTCGGATTCAATTGTTTTGTATCACTAAGTGCTAAATTTATTATTCTTTATTAGGTCTACATCCTGTAGTTTCCTCCTCAATAAGGATTCAGTAGTTTCTAATAGCATTGTTTCCTTCTAGTAATAAGATTTATTGTAGTTATCAGAGCCTGTGAATATATCTTATTTTTCTCAATTCTTTTCAGATCTTCATAGCTTCTAGTTTAATGTGGTCTCTGAAATTTAGATAAACCTTTCCTCATACTTCACAGTTAAAAAAAAAAGTTAAATAATCAACCTAAGAATTTCATTTAGCTGATTAATGAAATCAGTAGCTTTTGCCCTAAATCCAAAAATTCCATTTGTAATAACCACAAATCCCATCTCAGTTCTCTATCTTCGATGGTCTCAATCAATAGCTTAGTGAAACCATATCATTTCCTCTTCCCAGATTGGGTTCAGAGGGTGTGGATGGGTTTGTCTGAATGTGTCTACTTGTCTGCTTATCCTACTTATATGACAACTGTGTTGCTTGTTTGAAGATTGTGTTCCTCAGTCCAGCTGTACAGCTGTCAACAGAACTGTATAATTGAATTGATTACTGCATTGATGGCTTACACCATTCAGACACCATAGCCCTTATCCCTATGGCCCCGTGGTATGTAACATTTGACAGCTGTCTGGGATTAGGATGCTGCCTGCAGCCACACCCTATAACAGCTTGACCAAAATGTAACAGTACATGTATATAAATTCAGAGAAAACATTTTTTTGACTCACAAATCAAATCGGGAATTTATTGCAAATAGTAAACATAGCTCATTATAGCCCAGTTTAGAAGATTCTGTGTTTAGGGTAAAATTAAGGGGACTTAATAATAGTCATTTCTACAGATACCACATAAAGAAATATATATAATTATATATATATAATATAAATTTATATTTATATATATAAATTATTATATAAATGTATTATTATATAATATAAATATATTATTATATAAATTTATATTTATATATATAAATCATATATATATAATTTCTCTATATATATATATAATTTGATATATTTAGATATATATTGATATAATTTGATTGATGTTCAGAAAGAGGTAAAAATAAAAGAGGAAAGTGTGTCTGAATCTGTATGGTACTATATTCTTTTAGTTACCAATCTGTATAAAATGATTTTTTTCTTCTTAAGTGACTGTGTGTGTATGTGTGTTAAAGAAAAGCTTTCTTAAGTGCCTACTCTAATTCAAGGCAATGTGTCTGGAGCCAACTCCAGATCTTAAGGACTCTTATAGTCTTTTAGAAGGATCCTGCTCATACAAACATAATTAAATCCAATATAATTTAAAAAGTTACCCTGCAAGATTCTGAAAGAGGGTTTTATGTAGGAAGCACTTGAGTGGAACCTTGAATTATCCAGGTTCTGAGTGGCAAAGATAAGAAAAGATTTCATTTCATACTTAAGGGTGACCCGTGAAAAGGCATGGAGATGAGAGATAATATGCTGATTTTATGGAAAGCCAGTCATTGTAGGGCCATAGATCTCAGACGTTATCTGATCCAATAGATAAGGAGACTGATAGTGGTCAACAGTATAAAAAATAGCGGAGAGATAAATGACAGTTGAAAAAAAAAAAAGACCATCATATTTAACGGAAGATATGACTGATAACTACCATGGAGAGAGCAATTTTAGTCAAGTATTGGAGTGAGAAGCTAATTTATGAGGGATTAAGAAGTGACTGAGGACAAAGACTTGAAGATAGTAAGGAAATGAAAGTGAAAAATATAGACAAGTTTTTCTAGACATTCAACTGTGTCAGAGCTTTTTAAACTTTTTCTACTTGCAACCCTTTTTTGCCCAAAATAAAATAGATATCAAACATTTGCTGATCATAAATCTCATAATTTCATGATCCCCCCCCATATTCAGATTTTTAAACTTTTTCTACCAGCAACCCTTTTTGTACAAGATATAGGTATATAAAATAGATATACAAATCAAACATTTGTTGATCATAAATCATAACTTCATGACCTCTCTCATATTCAGTTACAAGATTCCATATGAGGTCACAGTCCATTGTTTAAGAAGCTAGGAGCTATGTGGTTCTTTCCCTTATGATCTGGGTTTTTTGGTGCAGCATGACGAATATGGAAATATGTTTAGAAGAATCACACATATTTAACCTATATCAGATTACTTGTTGTCTTGGGGGGGAAGGAGGAGGGAAGAGAAGGGAAAAAAATTTGAAATACAAGGTTTGGCAAAGGTGAATCTTGAAAACTATCTTTGGATATTTGGGAAAATATTTGGAAAATATTTTGGAATTTGAAAATTTTGGAAAAATAAAATGCTGTAAAAAAGTGGGGGGAGAAAGCTGGGGGAGAGAAGAGTCAAATGAAGTTTTTTTTTAATTATGATGCACTAGATATGAGCATATAAAAGGGTAGAAGGAGGCGATAAATAGGGAAAGATCAAAGGTGTCATGAGTAGTGATCATTGAAGAGGACCAAAAATCTAGGATTTTAAAAAGAAAAAGAGGCAAAATGTGGACTGAATGAGGTGGGAAGGTGGGAAGTAGAGGAGAAGGGGGGTTTCATGGGATACAGCTCCAGATTTCTCAGCAAAGAATTAGGGAAGGGACCTCTGCTGAGAAAAGAAAGTAGGCAGGGTATTCTGAGGGTTTAAGAAGAGAGAAGATGGTTTAGAACAGCTGCTGGCAGGGAATGCATGAAGAGTTCACTATGGAGTAATAAAAAGACTTCTGTGTAGCAATCAGAGCACAGTTGAGATAGGATAACATGAATTCCTTCTTCCAAGGTATGCCATGGCACCAGAAGAGAGACATCCCAATTGTTTTCTTCATCTTCAGGAAAAAGCAATTCCTATTGGTGTACATTGAAGATTTTTATGTCTAAGTACAAATAAGTGATAATTTAGTCTGATTAAAGTCTGCAAAATATTAAATTTAGCAGAGGAAAAGGGCAAAACATTGTTTTGAAAGCCTTTGAGAGGATAACAAGGTGGCAAAGTAGATAGAAATCCAGCCTCAGATATTTGACACTAGTTGTATGAGTTCTAAGCAAGTCACTTAACCAATCCACTTCACAGACACCCCGACCCCCCCCCAAAAAAAAAGCCTTTGAGAAATCTCCTTTGTTAACAGTGGTGTTATTAATTGCAGATGATATGGAAACTGATTTAAAATTATTTATTAACTGGAAACTATTATTAGATTTCTGATTCCCTGTATATGTCAGGGAGGCAGTGTGTCATGGCAGATAAAGTTTCTGATTTGAAGCCAGGCTGACCTCCTGCCCTTGACTTTTATTAAGTATATGGCCCTGGGTAAACCACTTAATCTCTATAAATCTCAGACTAAATTTAAGACCAAAAATTATATAGATAGCATTTATATAGCAATTTAAAGTTTGCAAAACACTTTATATATGTTACAACAACACTGTGAAATAGGTGGTGTTATTATGCCCATTAAACAGAAGAGGAAATACTGAGAGGTTGACTTGTCCAGAGTCATATATCCAAGTATTTGAGGCACAATTTAAACTTGGATTTTCTTAACTCTTAAATCCCACACTCTATCCATTCATCCACTCACTGCAGCTTGTGGTAGGTAGAGTGCTATTTGTGTCTAGGAGGTGGCAGAGAAGTTTCACACCAAAGAAAGTACAGGTCCTTAACATTTACATATGTCACTGATTTTATTTTTTAAAAAAATTAAAGCCTTTTATTTTCAAAACATATGCATAGACAAATAAAAAGCTTTAATAATAATAATAATAATAATAATAATAAAAAGCATACAGAGAAATACAGAAAGAAATTCATCGAAGTGGACAGAGCACCAGCCCTGAAGTCAGGAGGACCTGAGTTCAAACTTTGATCTCAGACACTTAACACTTCCTAGCTGTGTGATCCTGGGCAAGTCACTTAACCCCAACTGCCTCAGCAAAAATAAATAAATAAATAAATTCATAACAGGACATAAACATAGAGGACAATGTTAGAATCACCATTTTTAAAATGAATTGTATGTAATAGAGATCAATGGCATTCTACATAATCCTCTTTTTCAGTTCTTTTTTTGTATAAGGAAATGTTTACATTTGTTGATGTATATCATAATAATAAAAGACATTATTAAAAAGTAAAATGAAAAAAAAACATATGCATAGATAATTTATCAACATTCATCCTTGCAAAACCTTGTGTTCCAATTTTTTCTCCCCTCCCCTAGATGGCAAGTAATCCAGTATATGTTAAACATTATCACCGATTTTCAAAGTGTTTAAATTAAAGTGCCCCTGAAAAAGGCAATGGGTGCCTAGAAATTTGTTTCACAAATTACCCTTTAGTTTAGTTTTCTGTCTCATTTTGCTGAGGCTAGAATTATTTGTAGGCCTTTCTTTCTTAAATCTAGTCTTCCCAAGAAACACTGCCTTGGTCCCTAGCAAATAACATAGAGTTTTTTGATCTTTTGTTGTTTGTTTTGTTTTTTAAGTGTCCTAAATATTGCCTCCCTAAAATGCTTCTTAGGTTCTTCTTTTGTTTGGAAAAATGATGTAGAAGTTCCCAAAACAGACTGTAATTGTTGTGTCCTAGAACATCCATCAAGACATCACAAAACAATGGGGACAGCAGCTATTCAGAAAGAACAGCATTGTTTGAACTGAAGCTTTCCAAATAGAGTGTTGACATTGGAAACATTGTGATTCCTGATGGACAGCTCCCAGAGAAAAGCCCTCCTGAAAGGGTCTTATCTTTGCAGAGAAATGACATTCAAGCAGTCACTTGCCTTACAACTTCCCAGTGGACCTCTCCGAATTAGGCTGTGATTGGACAAGACCTTAGTCTGATCTCCCTAACTGATGATGGTGATATTGTGTCACCAATGGCAACATGTTAGTGTCCACTGTAATGAAGATTAGAAGTCAGAGGTTTAAATATAGATTCTGCCTCCCATCATACTATGTGATTCATAGCAAGTCATTTTATTATTCTATATCACTTTGTTTACCTTTAAAAAAAACAAGTAGTTTGTTCTATATCATGGCTAAGTTCTCTTCAAGCTAAGAAATCCTATCATCCTAAGACTGATGAGATGATAACTTTATTTTGTTTAAGTTTTTTATTTTCAAAACATATGCACAGATAATTTTTCAACATTGACCCTTGCATAGCCTTGTGTTTTAGAATTTCCACTTCTTCCCCTCGACACCCTTCCCTAGATGGCAAGCAATGCAATATATTATAGATGTTAAAATATATATTAATTCCAATATGTGTGAACATATTTATACAATTCTCTTGCTGCACAAGAAAAATCAGATCAAAAAGGAAAGAAAATGAGTAAGAAAACAAAATGCAAGCAAACAACATCAAATAGAGTGAGAATGTTATGTTGTGATCTTCATTCAATTCTCATAGTCCTCTCTCTGAGTATAGATGGCTCTTCTTGGATGATGATTTTATTATATATATTTAAATGGAATAGCAAGTAATAATAGATTTGCAGTTTCATGTGTCTTAGAAATGCTTCATGCAGTCTTAGAAATACTATTATAAAAATGCTCATTTGATCCCATAAATTTAAAATAAAATAAATTTTGTAAAAAAAAAAAATTTAAAGAATAATGGAGGGGGGAAAAAAGAAAATTCAACCAGAATTTGGATAGCATAAATAACTGATTCAGCTGGTTCCTAGAGGGAGATTCAGAGTGTGTTGTGGGGATAACAAAACACAGAAAAGTCATCAAACAGAATGAAATCAGCAGAAACAGAATTGCATACACACTAACTGCAACTCTATAAACAAAAATCAAGAAGGAAGTAAGGAAAACTAGGCCAAAGGTGGCTGATCTTTAGCCTGGTCTGTGGGGGACCCAGAACAAAAGCATTTTCTTTGAATTCTTAGACATCTGTTAGATTGTTGGTTTGTTCTGCCTTATTTGAAGATAAATTTGGGGTAAAGTTTTTATACCCTTGTTCTTCATGATCATTTAATTTCTTCTTTTTCTTAATAGTTAAGTTTATCATTGCAAAAAAAACTAAAAGAAACAAATCATCAATCCTCAAATGATATAAGAATGCTTATTTAATATGTGAGAGATCAATTTTGCTTTCTCGTGACATTCTCATTACTTTCTTATCAAGTAACAGAAATACACCATGGCTGCTGTTCAAATCTAAACTGATATACTGATGGTGTCTATTCCAGGATTCAGGAGATATATGTAATTATATATCAGTATGTACTATCAGTATATATTAAACACATACAGCAGTATCTACTAAATCAATGTGTAAAGAAAAACCAAGAGATTAGAAATCAGTGACCCTTAGTTCGAATAATTCCATGTCTGCAAATTAATACCTGTGAAACTTTAGGCAACTTATTTAACCTCAATTTAACTACTGAATTATCTATAAAAATGGGATTGTGGCCTTCAAGGGCTCAAACTTTTTGGTCTCAGGAAATTTTTGTACTCCTAAAAATTGAAGATTCCCTACAGAGTTTTTGTTTATATAAGTTACATATAAATTGTTAGTTCAGGGTTAGAAATTAAAACATCTTAGTACTGTTTTGTTGTTAAAATATTGGTCATGTTTGACTGCTTTGAGGTTTTCTTGCAAAGTTACTGGAGTGGTTTGCCATTTCCTTCTCCAGCCCATTTAACAGCTGAGGAACTGAGGAAAACAGGGATAAATGCTCAGAAAGCAGTCTGTACTTGCTGGCAACAGGAAGACTGCTTAAAATTATATCTGAAGGATAAGTGACCACGTTCTGAAATCAACCACAAAATCCCTGAGATTTCTGCTGAGACCTAGTGAGATTCCCAGATGAATTCAATTTTCTGTTTCCTCATACCTAGCCTGAACCTCAACTCCTGATCAGTACTCATCTACTTGGATTCTTCTCCTATATACTTGGACCTCTAGCAATCAACTCATTTTATTTCCTGCCCAAATACTATACTTTTTCTGTGTGTCCATGTCTAAGTTGATGCTCTAGATACCAATCTTTGGCTTATAGATCTTAACCACATTTTCCCTTGATTTTGACTGATGAATTCCAACCCTTAACTATCTTCTTAGAGCTGGAAATGTTTCCATCCCTTCCAGTTTACTTTGACACCCTAGATTTTAATTTGGCCTTAACATTGGGACTCACAATCATATCCTGACTTGGCTTTCAGTTCTACATTTATTTTTCTGTCCTCCCATGGATACTCATAACCACAGATCTCTTGCATCTGATCCCATCTCTCTGTTTACAAAGCCATCTCCCTAGATTATCATCTCTCATTTTTATATCACATCTATTATAATCACATCCTAATTGGTTTCACTTCTTCATGGCTGCCAAATTGCTATTTCTAAAGCTCTGACCATGGTATTCTCCTGCCTGGTAAACATCAATGGCTATTCCTTGCTTTTCTTCACATGATAAATTTGCATCCCTTTTTTCCTGTGCCCCATTCCTAAAATCTCCTTTTTTCTTCTCCCTCTAGAATCTCTAGGCTTCTTTGAAGCTGAAGTTAAGTATTTTCTCTTATGACTTTCCTGCCCTCCCATAGATGCAAATATCTTTCCTAAAAAATTAGCTTGTATTGGGGGCAGCTAGGTGGCGCAGTGGATAGAGCACCAGCCCTGAAGTCAGGAAGACCTGAGTTCAAATCTGGTCTCAGACACATAACATTCCCTAGCTGTGTGACCCTGGGCAAGTCACGTAACCTCAATTGCCTCAGCAAAAAGCAAAAAAAAAAAAAAAATTAGCTTGTATTTTGTAATATACTTAATACGTATACATATTGGCCCTCCTTGAAGACAGTGACATTTTCATTTTTGTTTTGTATCACTAGCACCTACTACAGTGCTCAAGAAGTAATAGGCTCATTGATTGACTGGTTAATTATTAAAATATGCAGATCATCTACACCAGGGGTATCAAACAGTGATCCACAGGCCACTGATGCAGCCCTAATTCTCCCAAATGTGGTCTGAACCAGATTAAAATGTAATTGGGAAATATTTAACAAAATAATTTTAATATAAATATATGTTCTTCCAAGTCATTATATGATCTTCAGGGACCTTTATATATGGTTTAGTGATCCTCCTTTCTTATTAAATTTAATACCACTGATCTAGACTGAGGACTCATACTCTAGGTTCCATGAACTTTTTAAAAAAATATCTTGATAATTGAATTTCAACATACCTGGGGGTTTTATTGCTGTTTTATATACTTCAAAAGCAATTTGAAAAGGAAGTGTCTATAAATTTCACAAGACTATCCAAAAGAGATCAAGACAAAAGAACCTGTTATTTAGACAATTCACCAGTAAGCTTCTGATAAATGAAAAATGAATATGAATCATCACATTAACTCAATTGAAGCAAGATCCATCATCTTCTAGTACTATTGTGAACATGTTCAGTCTCATTTTACTAGGTGGGATATGATTAGGATTTATTTGATTAAAAATGGTGCCCAATCCTACTAGTTAGTTACAGAGAAGCAATTAACTGAATTTACATTGTATGGTTAGATTTGCTTTACTGTTAGTATACTAACCTGAGGGCAGGTAAGTAACACAGTGGATAGAGTGCCTGGTCTGAAGGCAGGAAGACTGCTCTTCCTGAATTCAAATCCAGGTTCAAGACACTTACTATAGATGTGTGACCTGCACCAAGTCACAACATTGTTTGTTTTAGTTTTCTCATCTGGAAAATGAGCTGGAGAAGGAAATGGCAAAGCACTGCCAAGAAAACTCTAAATAGGCTCATGAAGAGTGGGACATAACTAAAGTGAGTGAATAAAACTGTCACATAAATGTTCCAGATATTATTCCCAATTTTTAGATGAGAAAATTGATATTCAGAGAGGTTAGATATGTGTTGGAGGTATGATTCCAATCCATATCTCTACTTTCCCAGATTCAGTGTTTATTGCAAGGTACACATTATTGATACCTTAACTCCTGATGACACAAAGGATGCTTATAGACACAAATATCTTAATGTGCAGAATAAGAAATAGTGGATAGATGTAGCAGTTTAAGAGATCCAGAGACATACAATTTTGAGGACTTTAAGGCAAATCTTGAATCTTTATGAATGTATATTCTATGTTCTTACTCTGCTAGAGTCATAGTTGACTGTATCCTCATCACAGCCAGCAACAAAATCCATCAGAGCTCAAAACAATTCTTCATTAATCTTTTTAACACCTTCCACTAGGCAGAGTAGATGCTTTGTACCAAATTAAATGAAACGTTCTGTCAACATTCCATACAATCCAGATAAATTTAAGAAATTCAAGTCAGAGCAATAATTGGGTAAACTTTGTCATATCAATTTTCCTGTCAAGATTTATTGATGCCTTTTGTTCGTTAATCAGTAATTTTTGGATACGCCTCCCTTCCTATGTCCCTCCCTCCTCCCAATGAACCTTTCATCATCATAACAATAATAAGATAACCAAACCAACCCATACAGTGACCAAATCTGAAAGTGTATGTGCAATATTACATACCCCTGGATCCTCCCTTCTCCATGAAAAGGAGATTTATTTCTTTATGAAATAAAAAGTTCTATATCTTCTGTTTTTAAGTCACTGGTACACACTGGTATCTGCATTTATAGGGACCCATTCCTTACTTAAAAAAAAAATTTCAGTGTGAATCACAGCATGGTATTTTCACCTTATTTGCTTGTTTTTTCTCTTTCTCATTTTTTTTCTTTTTTGATCTGATTTTTCCTGCCCAGCATGATAAATGTGGAAATATGTTTAGAAGAATTATGTATGTTTAACCTATATTGTGTTACTTGCTGTCTAGGAGAGGGGAGAGAAAGAGGGAGGGAGAAAAATTTGGAAGAAAAGATTCTGCAAAGGTGAATGTTGAAAACTACATGTATTTTGAAAAATAAAAAGTTAATAAAAAAGAAATAATTCAGTAAAACCAATATAGCAGAAAAATCTTACATTATAATCACATGCCTTCATTATCAGAAATACCTCTGATATTTCTAGTATTGCTCCAGCTCATTAACTAGTTCAGCCTCTACATTTTGCATTGTGAACTGCCCATTAGACATGGCATTACTTACTCTATGGACCAAAGTGTTGAGATCTAAGACTTGGTATTTCTGAAAGGGGGTAAAAAGAGCTAAGATTTCTGGCTTTTGTCCTCCTACACATTTTTTTCTTTTTCTTTATGATTACTTTTTGTGAGAAGTAGGAGAGTCTATTTCCCCCCTTTTTCTTTTCCCCTTAATAATGCCTGGGCCCAGAGTATTATCCAGTAAAACCTCTGAAAAGCATTGAAGGTCCTCTAGAACAGAACATTTTCATTTTTTTTCACTTCTTTTCATCTCACTTCCCCTGAGAAATTTTTACATGACCCCAGATATATAAGGTATGTAAAATAAGTATACAAATTAAACATTTGCATTATGATTAATAAATGATAATTTTGTGATTCAGTTATAAATCTCAGTTTAAGAAGCTGGGCTCTAGAAGCACTGTGGTGGGAGTATTTTACATGACAGAACCAGGGTTCCCTCATTTCCCCAAAATAGAGACTGATTTTCTCTAGGAGGCAAAAAAAATTAAAGATCACTTTCTTTGGGATTTAATTCATCCCAATTTAACTTAATGCCATTTTTCTGTTCTCCTGAGGTTATAAAGAGTCTTGTCCATGGGATGTCAAAATCCCTCCAGCATGGTGGATGTCTGAAGACCAGACACATACATGTGATAACCTGCCCTGATGACCAAAGAAATGCATTTCCATATGGATATGAAAGAGGGGGCTGGAAGTGCCATTGTATCTTTGTTGAATATCCTTGCGGTGTTAGGACAATTTTTGTTAACTATTCAGTGATGTGAGTGCCCAATTTCATCCTATTGTTGAACCTGAACTAACAGGGTGTTGATGTTAGGTACACCCCTAACCACAACTTAATAGTGACAATAACTATTGTCACTAGTTTAATTATATTTTCAAAATTACTATTTTAAATCATGCATTTTTTTTCCTGTCTTTTACTACAGATAATCATTCAAAACCAATGGAAATTGATGGTGATGTGGAAATTCCACCCAACAAAGCAACAGTCCTTAGGGGCCATGAATCCGAAGTGTTCATTTGTGCCTGGAATCCTGTCAGTGATCTCCTAGCATCTGGGTAAGGTCATAGCTAAAGCCTTATATATCTCTCATACTTCAGCATCTCCACAGATTTAGGGGATGCCCAGATTGTATGATAACTACATTTTGATTTCAAAGGCCTCGAGTAGTTCTCTTATTACAAAGCTATTTGGTTTACAAACTAAAATCCAAACCATTTCCTTTTAGGAAGTGTTTACTTCTGGAGCATAATCTCTTCTGTCTAGTTCCAGATGTCATTAAATGTCTGGCAACATGATGGAGAGCAGAAAGTTCTTTTTGCTGTGTAGAGTGGAAAGTTCTTTTCTTCTTTATAAGAGAAAAAAAAATTATAAAAGACCTTATATCCAGGAAGGAATATAAAGTAATTATTCACCTTTAGAACCCTCACTTTTTTTATGCTTTCTTCAAAGATTTCTATGCTCTTTAAACATTAACACCTCTATTATACAACTGCCCTTATGTGGGCGAATAAGTATCTCAATATGACAAGTCAGTAATGTACTTATTAACACTTCTACCAAATATGAACCTGTTAAGCTGAAGTTCAGGGAGACGGATTCTAGATCAGTATATTTACTGTGAGTTATAATCAGACTTTATAAAGTTCAGCCAGCCCTTTTGTCAGTAATACTTCCATGTTCTTTTCACTTCTGTTCCCCACTGAAAAAAGGGAACCATCGACAAAATCAGAACATTTTAGTCTCAGAATGGACTCACAGCAGTTCACTTGAGGCAAGATTTTCTTCAAAAAAAAGTGTAAGATTAACATTTAAAATTAGTATATAAAATTTAAGTTTGTATATGTAAGGAAAGCCTTATATGGAAGACAAAGAGTCAAAGAAGTAAGGTTTAGCATAGTGAGAATTCAAAAAGTGCCCATTATAAATATATTGGATTGTTGTATGCTATCCACCAATATTCCTTTCACCAAAGCCAGATGATAACTGTGAATGGATTTTCATTTTGTAGGTCTGGAGACTCAACTGCAAGGATATGGAATCTTAATGAAAACAGTAATGGTGGTTCTACCCAGCTAGTTTTGAGGCATTGTATACGAGAAGGAGGACATGATGTCCCTAGTAATAAAGATGTAACTTCATTGGACTGGAATGTAAGTACCATAAAGATTATTTAACTGCCTTGAAAGAGCAGTCTTTATAGAGAGTTGAACAGTTATTCGCAAAAATTTATTATCCGCATCTTTCCCAATATGATTCCATTATGACTCTATACTTTAAAAATTGATCTTATGGTTCTGGAAGTAAGCCTCCCTGTGGGACAGCTTGGCCCAAGTCAAACCACAACAAATGATTCTGAAATTGATATCAAATTTTTATATTTAGGTGAGGAAATATAATGTTACATTAGTAGCAGATTTATTCTATATTTGTGTATGAGTTATGCATGTGACATATGTTCTTCCGTGATTTTCTCCTTGTTTGAGTATTGATATTCTTTTACTGTCCTTCTCCCTCAGGTGCTTTTAAATTTGTTTTTTTTTTCCCCCTGTAAATTCCGCCATTTCATGTTAAAATCCATATTCATCAAATCTATGAATTATATCCAATAGTAACATTATTGCTTTTACTTGAAGGAGGCTACGAATAATCTACATCTGTTTGATTTGTCAAGAATTGTTTTTATAATATTCTGTACTGACTATTTTAAATGAAGTCATTAATTAGAAACAGTGTATTTATCTTAGGCAGCATAAAATTTAGAATGCTATGAATGCATTTTTATTGCTCAGCAATGTTTCTGTTTGGCTTATATTTTCAGTAGGTGCCAGCGTCCAAAGTAATCAAATTTGATGATTTAACACAATTTTAATTCTTATTTTAAAATGTGTATTAGGGTTGATATGGTATGTTCTCCTTACCTTTTCTTTCCTAAAATAATTTTTGCTTTTCTTTTTGCACTTCAGAGTGATGGAACACTGTTGGCTACAGGTTCATATGATGGTTTTGCAAGAATATGGACAGAAGATGGTAAGTTGAATAATAGTCATGTTCTTAAGGTAAAAGATAGTGGGGCATCCTTTATTTTGATTGGGTGATCATACTAATGTTGTATAGTCAGCATTTTTTTGTTTTTATATAACAGGTAACCTGGCAAGCACCTTAGGTCAACATAAAGGTCCCATCTTTGCTTTAAAATGGAACAAAAAGGGGAATTACATTTTGAGTGCTGGTGTTGATAAAGTGAGTATTAGAAAAATGTAACCCTTTGATCAGTGAGTGTCCTGATTTGTGAACTCTTGGCAATATAATGTTTTCTTTGAATTCTAAAATTTCCCATTTTACCTGCCCAAATACATCAAAAGAGTTGGGTTCATTTATTCTTATGGGTCTTGATCTCATCAAATAGAAGAGATTAGATTACTCCTAAGAGGTTGAATAAATGCATTCCATATGATGAATTTTGAACAGCTTCCCAATTTGAGGTACACAGTGCCTGGAAGAAGAGTGAAAATAACTGAATTGGACCTCTCATAACTTTTACTCAGTAGATTATTTCAACAACAAAAAGTGCTTTTCCACCAACAACTAATCTTTTCCCCCCTGTTTAATAAAATTAGGCGTCCTTTTATATCTATGATCTCAAACTCTAATGTTATAGTTATTTTAAATTTTATTGGAATCACTCATACATTTGCACTATTATTCCCTAAACTTTTATTTCCCTTAGAAAAATTTGTTAATTACATATTTGTTCATTAAAAAGATAGTGAGCCCAAAGCTAAGACTTGCAGTGGCTATAAGGCAATTTTCAGGATTTGAGGATTTGTGGCAAAGGCTTCAGTGTCACGATATTCATACACTTGTAGAAATGCTAGCTCTCAGTGGATAGAGCACCAACCCTGAAGTCAGGAGGACCTGAGTTCAAATCTGGTCTCAGACACTTAACATTCCCTAGCTGTGTGACCCTGGGCAAGTCACTTAACCTCAATAGCCTCAGCAAAAAGAAATGCTGGCTCCTCTGTCCAGATTTAAGATTGAGTTGTTGTGGACACTAAATATAATTGCTATATTGTACAATACCATTAGGTTAGTATTGGATATGTTTCATAGAAAAGCTACTTTTTCAATGCATTTTTGTCATATTCTCAAGTCATAGCTCTTCTGGAAAAGAAGTACTAAAAGCAAACCAATTGAGTTTGAACCTATTTTGTACCTATACTCAAAAATATGTAAAGTTTTTACTTACTTGTATACACAGCAATTATAGTAATTATTAATTATAATTATTACAAACAATTATAATGCACCATGTAATTTATTGTATTGCAATCATAGATTGCATACAATATTATTTATTGTCAATGTATTATTTGTGATAATTACTAATTATGATTAATGATTATAATTTCTAAACCATTGGAAAAGTATATTGAGTTACTATTTTTTTTTCATTTTTAAATTTTAAAAAATAAGACATATAACAAGATTGATCCCTTTAGGGATGTTACTATTATTGTCAAATAATATTTACTAAATTTCCATATATACATTATCCTACTGATAAATGTTATATAGAATACATATTTAAATAGACAGATCTTACCTTGGAGGAAACTGGAAACTAAAACAGGTAAAAACACAAAAAAAGAAAATCATTTTGTATGAGTATAATATGTATATTCTATATCCTAAGGATTTGAATAATAACATTTGCCCCTCAATTCTTAATACAAATGCATACCTCTAAGTTTGATTTTATGGATTTACATATCCAAATTAGAATTAGCCTTTTTTAAAACCACAAATATTTTACCAGAATTTTTCCTGAACAGTATAACATAAATAATAAATTTTCTGCTTTGTATTCATCTCCTTCTTACAGAGAAGTAAATGAAGATAGCCAAATTTTTCTACTTGTTGATTAAATTATTACCCATTAGTAAAATTATAATTAGATAAAATTTCTACCATATGTTACTGTGGGGAAATAAATATGCACTTTGGTAGACTTATTACAATGTTACAATTTAGTGGAAAGTAGCAGTAATTTAATAAATGGTATAGTAATAATTCAGAAAAGAAATCTATCTGGGGAGAAATGCAGTTTACAGGAGTTACTCTGCTGACCTTTTTGTTTGTTTGTTTGTTTTATAAAGTTTGGCAACTAAGCCAGGATTCAAAGTCCTAATAGTATTTTTCAGGATTTTTGAAAATTGAAACCAAAAATAAGTTTTCTTTGTCTATCTTCAACTTTAAGCATTCATTGACTAGCATATTTCAACTGTATTAAAAGTCAAAGTCTAAGAGATTAAATAATCTCCCCATATGTCCTAATTTACATTTATCTAACTGAATATCCAGTTTTTAAGAATATTGTTTCAGTGGGGAAGAAAATTCTGTTAATTGGTCCAATTCTGACCCCACATGTATAAACTCTAGTTGTTGAAACAATTATCTGAATGTTTTCTCCAGCCACCAATTAGCAGAAATTTTTCTACAGTCTTGCTAAATAACAGTGTTGTAATGTGATGGGGAGATTGAGGAAGAAATGCTAGGAAATCAAAATCTCAGTTAATTGAAAGTTAATTTCAGTTTCCTAGCTTCCCCTCCTAAGTGAAAGAATGGACTACAGTTGAAATTGTTTTCCAAAAATACCTTAAAGCAAGAATTCTGACTTTTTAAAAAAATTTTGGCAGAAACAGGCAGTTACACACTTTTCACTAACCATAGCATTATGCAGGTGCTGTTTGCAGTGAAAATTTGCAGTCATAGGGAATGTCAGAATTGTCCACTTCTGGAGAGACCTAATAAAATTTTTTTTCATTGCATTTTGTTTTGACCTGGTCAGAAAGACAAGTAAAAATTGTTGGGTTTTGATGTTAGCTTTTCCCCCCTCTTAATTCCCAAACAACAAGACATAAATCTGTAGCTTTCACCCGAGAAGGTGATTCAAAATGTACTGAGTTTCCTTTTAGCAGACATTCTTTTTTTCCTAGAAGGAACTTTGAAAGGAGCAAAATAACTAACTTCTTCTTTTGTTTCCGGAGCACAGACAACAATAATTTGGGATGCCCATACAGGAGAAGCAAAACAACAGTTTCCTTTTCATTCAGGTAATTATTATTTTCTGGTATCCAGAAGTAGTTTTAAGAAACGACCTTTAGAGTAGTGATCAACATCAAGATAAAAAGGGGAGCAAGAACTGAAATTTGTGTCATATTAATAAGTTTTGCTCTAAAAGTTGTCTGAGCATCATGCGTGCCCTCAGCTCATCACCTGCTGAAGGTGAACAAAGAGGCAGTCGTCCATATAAAAAGCATATGATATTCTCCCTATTGTCCTGAAAGGGGATTATTTATCATTGATCTGCATTGAACCACATTCATGATTACCTTGTGTAGTATATTTGAGTTTCATGAAACAACATAGGATCATCCAGGTGTCTTAAGGATTAAGTTGTTCAAATCCCTAACTTTTATTTTGTTCCCATTCTCAGTCTTTTTTTAAGCTGTCATGTTTCTGTAGGTGACCCTTTAGCTAAGAAGTGAGTTGATAGAGCTTCCCTTAGAATTGTCTTATGGTAAAATGTCTTAAAGATGACAGAAGACACTATGCTTTCCTCTCCCTCAGGGAAAGATCATCCTTGAAAACAATTTGTTTTTCTTCCCAAAGGAATTGCTGCTGAATTTTAAAGGGACTCCTAACTGGCTCTTAATAAATTAAGGTGATGAAATGCCCAAATAAGAGCATTTTCAAATATCACTATAGTATAATTTTATTAGGTTAAACACATGTTAGAAACTAACCCTGATAATTTGACGTTTGAGAGAATCAGTACAGGATGCAAAATAATTCCTAAGAACAAGACTACACACCATTACCACAATTTGGAGGTATTTTTAACTGGAGCCTTACTTTGGATGCTATAATTGAACTCACAGAACAATACATTTCCAGTCTCTTACTTATTCCACAGAATAAATCATCATTCACATGTGGGGCTTACTGGATGTACCACGTTTCTGCCCAGAAAACAGATTCTTTTGGATGGGGTGGGGATATTAAAGAAGCGTTAGTCTTTAGGAGGTGAATTTTTATGAAGTTGTTTGATGAAGGAAGAGAAACTTGAGGGTTTGGTAGACCATGATGTAATAAGAGTTAACCCATGAGCAGATTTCAGAAGCTTTCTTGCCAGGTCAGACCTAATCTGTAAGAAAGTGGATATTAAGAAATGGGATCTTAGCAGATGATCCAGGTTAAACAGTTATTGAAGCTGTTTATTCAGAATGGAGAACAGCTAAATGGTATGATAGGTAGAGCATCAGACCTGCATCCAGTCAGAAAGATCTCAGTTCAAATTCAGCAAATCATTTAACCTTGCTTGCCTCCATTTGTTCATCTGTAAAAATGAGCCAGAGAAGGAAATGGCAAACCATTGTTACATCTTTGCCAAGAAAATCCCAAATAGTTTGGAACAGAAGGTTTTGCAAGGGTCAGTGTTGAAAAATTACCCATGTATATGTTTTATAAATAAAAAGCTTTAATAATTTTTTTAAAAATCCCAAATAGGGTTATGAAGAGGATGATGTGACTGAAATGACTGAATAAAAACAAATTTAGAACAAAGGCCCTTACTTGGGGCTTTCAGGAGTAAAGAACAAGAAATCTGATCAGAGAATGAGTTTCCTCATTAGTAAAAGGAGAGGATTGGAGACAATTATCTCCCATACACCAGTACTTCTGTGATGGGCAAGTTTAGAAATAAGTAGAACTTTGTTTTTTAAATAGATAGACAGGATTAGGACAGAGATGAGAATGGAATAGGTGTTTATACTATGTATAAACCTACTAGGTACCAGGCACTTTTTACAAATATCTCAGTTAATTCTCACAACAGCCCTGCAAGGGATGTTCCATTATTATATTATATTATTATGTTATATGTGTCAATATATTATATTATATAAACAATGGATTATATTATTATTATTATGAGTAATATAAAATATATTATATTATATAAACAATGGATTATATTATTATTATTATATTATGAGTAATCATGTCATTGAGGGAACTGAGGCAGTTAGATACCCAAAGCCATCACTCCATCCATTGTGTCATCAGCTAGTGTACAAAGAACTGTTGTCAAGAATGCAGTGAAACAGGCCTCCATTTGATCTCTTAAATCATAGTTGGACCCAGTAGGGCAGAGAATTTAAATTCAAAAACAGCTGAATTAAAAGGGACTTGCCAAGTCTCTCCAAGGCCCCAAGGTCTTAGTTGATTCATTCCCAATAGTTTTTGCCCTGACAGTGGAGGTTTTGCTCTGGCCTCTTATCAGAGAGAGCTGAATGAATCCTAATTAGAGTGTATGATTTCACACCAACTTCTAAGAAATACCCATGATACCTAATACAATCACTTCAAAGGCAACAGGGTATTTGCCTCAGGGAAAAGTTGGAAAATGCATTGTTTTTCTGAAGAGTTTGTGAGAGATTTCTTGCAATGCTTCAAATGCATTGAAAGTCCCATTTATTAGTATTGCTTTTACCCATTCAGGCCTATTATTTTATAAGGTCTGTGGTCAGTCAGTCAGTATTGAGAAAGCATTTATTAAGTGTTCACTATAGCCTGGTGTTTTGCTAAGGGTCAGAGATTTAAAGAAAAAAATTCTCTCCAAGGACTTATATTGTAATAAGGAAAGAATAGCATGTAGTAAAATAGATGTATGGAAGTTTCATCCTGAGTAAATGGAAAGTAAATTTAGAAGAGAATACTAAATGAGGTGGAGGTGGGGGAGTTGTAGGAATGATTCCTGCAGAAGGTGACATTTGAACTGAATCTTGAAGGAAGATCAGGGATTCTAAGAGGGAGAGGTGAGCTTTCTAAATATGGAGAATATTCAGAAAAAATGTATGGAGATGAGACTGTATCTGTCCTGTATTTAATCTATAAGTGGAGCAATCATCTAGTTATAATTATATATAAAGATGATAAATGAACCTGTTGGAGCTGATGGGACCACTAAAATAGAAAGTATATAGAGAAAAAAGGGCAGAGCCTTGAGATACTCATATTTAGGAGATGTGACATAGATGATGATCCAGCAAAAGAAACCAAGAAACCTACTTTTTTTCCATTCTCCTACGTTTGATTGTTCAAGAAGGAGAATGGAGAAAAAGTAGGTCATGAAGGATAATATGATAAACATAACAGCTTCCCCAAATACTATATCCTAATTACAGATTTTCATCTATACATTTTACTATTATACTTGCATTTTAGGAATTTCTGATCTGTCCTATTGATTAGCAAAACCAAAATAAAGATGAACTCAAGACACCATTGCTATTATTCCTCCTGGATTTCATTTTTTTGTTTGTTTGGCATAATTCTAAAAACGATCACTTTATGTTATAGTGATAAGCCTTTTGACAGATTTGCAATCCCAGGGTAGTGGAAGTTCTTCTGTGTCTGGTTAGAAATCCATTTGAAATCCTGCAAACATTACTCTTGCTATTTTCTAGACTCTATTGCAACCAAATTCCGGACCATTGTGTTCCCTTTAGCATGCTCATTAATAATTTATTTGCAGTCTTTCAGCAAAATGTAGTGATCCCCAAATGTATTCACTGGCCTTCAGGGAGGAGAATGTCATCCAACTTGTGTACAAGATTAATAATTCTCTAGTTTTTCTCTGTTGGAGCTTTTGGCTTAGAATTATTTTGCTAGTAGGAGATATTTATAATGATGATTGTAAGTAGATGTGTATTTGCATAGCTCTTTCAAGTTTACAAAGACTTTGAGGGTATTATGTCACTTGCTACTCACAGTAATTATAAGAGGTAAGTACTATTAGTATTATTATTCCCAAATTATATATTCCCCAAATGGGGAAACAAGGCTTAAAATGATTAAGCAACTTGGACATCTTCATACATCTAGCATTGAGAAGAGGTACATTTTGAACCCAGATTTTCCTGATTCAACCTATTATAGGGAAAATAGCATTGATTCTGGAAGTAGAGGATCTAAATTCAAATTTTACCACTGATGTTTACTACCTCTATGGTGTTGCGCTCCTCTGTATACTATAACTTGATACCTAACACAGTGTCTGACAGATAGTAGGTACTGAAGAAATGCTTCTTGCTTGATTGATGGATGCTGTATATAGCAGCCTGTGAAAGACCCTAAATCTTGCAGTTTATTCCCTGTGCCCCACAGCCTTTCAATTGATCAGAAATTTCCTCAGGTCCTAATGGATGGTTTATTTGTCTTATTCAATGGTCTAGGGAGCTATGAAAATATAAGAGCAAAAATTCCTTTTGGGGGTTAGTCACTTAATTGGATAGGGTAAGAAATTGTATTTCCATTCATCAAGCAGTTATCCAGATGGTATAAGGAATCATGGGACTCCCTCCATCATTATTAGCAACTGCGACAGTATTTATTAAATGCCTCATCATTATTAGTAAGACTGGGTTAAGAAGTATACCCTAAAAAATACATCAAAGCAGCTCCCTGCAGAATAAGGAAATTTTCTGGTCCAAGAAGTCCCTATTGGCATAAGCACAAATTTCTACATCAAACCTCAATCTTCCCTGAAACTTTGCTGCCCATCTTCAGGAACAAATGGCTCTTTGGGTAACTGTGACTGAGAGCCTGCAGAATTCTTAGGGGAAAGCTTTGATGTCATCAAAGGCAAGTGGGATGAAGTCCCACCCTTAGCAGAGAGCTAGATGGGGAAAAAAAAAAAAGGAAGCAACTCCTAATTTTTAGTGCTGGAATTCTGTGGAGCAACACTGAAGTTTTGGTGCTGTATTCCTGGTAATCATCCCCTAAACCTTCCTGTCAGGGCTTCACATTTTCCATTGTATTAATATGGAGACCCAAATACAGAGCCTGCCCCCTGGAATTCATTATTTAATTAGGGTTTTGGTTTTTTTGTTTTGTTTTGTTTTGTTTTTTGGTAATAAATGAGAATCATCTGTAAGCATTGTCCTATGGCTAAGTGATCAGCATTCTGACAGAACTGATTATTTCTTTCATTCCTCTGGGTACACGTGGGAAATACTCCAAGAATAGTTGTGCCATGGTTAAACACACTGCTGAGAGTAAAAGAAAGAAAGAAAGAAAGAAAGAAAGAAAGAAAGAAAGAAAGAAA
>JAJPUD010000310.1:188677-202595 GCA_023553655.1 Myrmecobius fasciatus
ACACACACACACACACACACACACACACACACACACACACACACACACACATATATATGGGGAGGGGAGGAAAGAGAAAGAGAGAGAAAGAAAAAGAGAAAGAAAAGAGGGATGGCTCGAGAGAAAAAAGAAGATTGGGGGTATATACTTTGGTTTTTTTCTTTGGAAATCTAAGGCATAATTTATTTTAAATTAAAGATCTTATTTTTAAATGATAAAAGCAAAACACTGTTGCCCTCTGCTGGATGACAGATATTTTGATTTTACTTACCTTTAAAAAAGAAAAATAATTTTTTAAAAAGCCCTTCTTTATTTCAGAATGAGGTCAATGCAATCAAGTGGGATCCTTCTGGAATGCTGTTAGCATCCTGCTCTGATGACATGACGTTAAAGGTAAAAGAAATTAATTCAGAAAATGAATTGTACCTTCAAAAAATATACATATGCATACCAATGTGAAACAAGTTCTTTTATATTATTTAAAAGGCATCTTTGTTCATACCTTTTTCACTTTTATTTATATAACTTACTAATGATTGGTTTGGGTTTTTATAATTTTACTGTCACCTTTTTTTTTGGTGGAGGTAGGGAAGTAAATTGACATACTTTAAGTCACTTTAAGAAAAAAAAATCCAAGTGTAGCAGAAAGTTATGGGCTTCTGCATATTGTTTTCAATTAAAAAGGGATTTCCCATTCAATATATAATTTGTCTAACTATTCATCCAGTGGCTCCCAATTTTCATTTATCACAGGGGAACTTTTTTCTGGATTTATTATTATTATCTTCTCAAATTTTGGATTATACTCATCTTGTCTCTGAGTAGTATGATTGCTAATCTCTGCACAATGGACCCCAATATTCAAAACATGCTTACTTTTTAGAACTTAGCACCACAAATACCTTTTGTTGCTTTTGATAACTATCTAGTTTTTCATCATTATTCAAATATCCAAGGGCTAAAAATATGGAGCCACATCATATGTGCATTCTGTATAGCAGTAAGCCCGAGATATATCTGATGAGAGAGAGCACAATGCCTATTAGATGGGCAAGTAACTTCATTGTAAACCTTATCTGTAAATTAAAGAGTTAAATTGTGTTATCTTCATAATTTGCTCAACTTAAAATCCTAGATTGCTTCACAGATAGATAAACTTTACAGGGTATAGAAGGGAATGAGAATCTAATTATGGAATTGCCAGTTAGAAATTAGCAATCCACAGCATGTTTCCTCAGGGTCTATCCCCTTTTCCCCCCAAAAAAAGAAGGAAAGAAACAAAGGGGGGAGGAGGAGAAGAGGTTCCAGAAATTATATTTTATTTATTTTTTATTTGCATTACATAGATTTGGAGTATGAAGCAAGATACATGTGTCCATGATCTTCAGGCTCACAGCAAAGAGATCTATACCATCAAATGGAGTCCAACAGGACCAGGCACCAGCAATCCAACCTCCAACATCATGTTAGCAAGGTAAAACTAAAATAAACTCTGAATTCCATTTATTGCTGTTTATAAGTAGGATAGTTATTGCTCCAGATAGCATTTTTCGTTGCCAAGTAAGTAACAGCCAGGAATGTAACGAATTGTCTGTTAGAAATTACTAAATTTCTAAATTATTAATTTACTAAATTATTAAAGTCTTCAGTATTCAAAGTAGCAGAAATGGGGAAGTGGCTAACTTTTTTATGAATCTCTATTTATTGGAAGTCAAAGGGGGAATGAACTAAGTTTCCACTGAATATGGCATTTAGACAAATTGATTCACATCTGAAATGTTGTATATTATGCAAATTTAATTTTGTGGGTTGGTACCTTTTGTTCCAGTTTGTTCTGAAATCTATTTGCCAATAGATAGTCAATAAGCATTTATTAGGTGCCAGGCACTATACTAATTTTAGCCTTATCTGGACAGGTCAACCCTTTTAAAATTATTCAAAAAACAGTGTTTGGAAACACTTTGAAAAAAATTAACTTCTAGAGATATATATAATAGTTTTAGAATTTAGAAATTTAGAATTTAATGAATACCTGATTTGATCATTATGGGAATTTTCCTTAAAGTTTGAAATCCTTCTTCTCATGTGATTCTTCTGTAAGACTTCTCATAAAATCTTTAAGAGAAGCTACTAAAGGCATAAGAAGAAAAAATTATTAAATCACTAGAAAATGTGACAAATCCATGTTTAACCCATATTGGATTATTTGCTGTCTTGGGAAAGGTAGAAGAGACAGAGAGAGAGAAAAAAAATTGGAATACAATATTTTGCAAAGATGAATGTTGAAAACTGTCTTTGCATGTATTGGAAAAATAAAATACTGTTAAAAAAGAAAATGTGACAAATCACAGCTTTAATGATGACTTTGAAATACAGTGGCAATAGAGCAAGTTCTGCTTGGATGGGAGGGTGATTCTTTGTGCATTTCAAAACCAAAATTAACCGTCAGAGCAGATTTGAATGGTTTTAAATAATTTCCCAAATTGGAGCAAGATTTGTGCTGCAAATTTTCATCTGTGTATTTGTATTTACAGTCAATGCATTATCTAGATGGCAGAGACAGACAGACAGACAGACAGACAGACAGACAGACAGACAGACAGACAGACAAGCCTGGAGTCAGGACAACTCATCTCCCTGTGTTTAAATCTGCTGTCAGACAATTACTAGCTGTGTGACCTTGAGTGAGTCACTTAACCCCATTTGCTCCAGTTTCCACACGTGTGTGTGTATACACATGCACACACACACACACATAAATAAAATTATTTGGAGAAGGCAATGACAAACTATAGCTGTATCTTTCTCAAGAAAACCCTAAATGGGGTCACACAATTGGAAACAATTGAACAAAAAAAAGTTTACTTTCCAGTATGGTCAAAGAATGAACAATTCTGTTCTGAGAGTTGCCATCTTTAACATAGTTGGTCAGCTAGGTGATGCAGTGGATACAGTGCTGGGCGATGAGTCAGGAAGAGCTGAATTCAAATGCAACTTCAGATACTTATTAACTATAATCTCAAACAAATCATTTTACCATTTTGCCTCCATTTCCTCAACTGTAAAATAGGGATAATTATATTCCACAGGACTGTTGTAAGGTTCAAATGAGATAATATTTGTAAAGAGCTTAGCACAGTGCCTGATAAATAGGAGATGCTCTATAAATGCTAACTGTTATTATTATTTATTCTCATCATTACCATATCAAAAGGCAGGTACATCTTAAAACTTTATGATTGGAAATATAGTTTCTATTGGACTATGAGTTCCTTGAGGCAAATGCTGTCTTGTGCCTTTTTTTGTATCCTCAGCTCTTAGCATAGTACTTAATAAATGTTTATTGACTGACTCACTAATGAAAGAATAAATAATCCCTTGATGACCAGATTGTGCTCACTTCTTACATTTCAAGAGAGATGTTGAAAAATTGAGAGAGAAAACTTAGTAATAAAAGGCTAGCCTTAGCATCAAAAAGACATGAGGTTCAAGTGCTGCATATGTCAGGCACATACCAGTTTTGTAATCATGAGCTAGTTATATATCCTCTCATTGCCCCTTGCAAGGCTCTGAAAATATAAATTAAAGTCTAGTTGCTAGTCTACACTGGTAGTGGAAGGAGTTTACAATGACAGTTCCCTACACTGAAAACAAAATCACAGATTTTTCCTGAAAGGGGAAAAAAAGAAAGAAAATTTAGAAAGTTTTCAGAGGAAACCAAAAAAAAAAAAAACTAACTTGTTTTACATGATTGCAAATATATAACAAATTTAAAAATTTTGGAACTCAAAAAAATTTTTCAATGAATGTTAAAAATTGTCTTTACCTGTAGATGAAAAACAAAATACTTAAAAAAAATTAAATTTCATGGGACCAGAAAAAAAAACACTCCTCTACACACAAAAAAATTAAGAGGTGAGCTAATGATCTGGAAAACATTATAGGATAAGTGATCTAATTAACAGGGATATGTAGCTTCGAGAAAGGAAGACTTCACAAGGAATGTGATGGCCATTTTCAGATATTTGTAGAGAAGGAATCCCTTTTTTCTTTTTTTTATTGCTATAGGTGATAGACCTAGGAAAAAATGAAAAATTAATGGGCATAACTTTGGAGTCAGTATAAAGAACAATTGGAATTGTCCAAAGTTAGAGCAGCCTGTCTATTGAATTAGTGAGTTACCTGTTACTAAAATATTTGGGGCATAGACTAGATGCCTTATTTGGGAGATCAGATTGTATGTTTCAAAGAACCATTCCATCTCAAGGATAGGGATGAAGAGCAGGGACTAAAACTCTGTTTTCATTAACATAAGGAGTTCCCGGGTGAGGAAATTAATTCCCTCTACCAAGTGCAGGTCATCTGCAAATTATAGTCTTAAAGAATTGCCTCAAAACACTGAGTAAATTGCTTGGGGTCACATAGACCAAGAGGTGTCAGAGACTTGAACTCATCCTTTCTTGGTCTTAGAGCCAGCTTTCTGTCCATATGTTATGCTGTCTCTTTGTGATTTTCAAAAAATCAGAAAATAATAAAATACACTCAATGCTAGCACTTTATTTCAGTTAATTTAGTGATTTTTTTTAATAATTCATGGGACATGAGCTTCAAGGTCTTTGACTTGTTAAGTCAAGATGTTTGACTACCTACTTTTTTTTATTAAAGCTTTTTATTTGCAAAACATATGGGGTAATTTTTCAACATTGACCCTTGCAAAGCTTTCTGTTACAAATTTTTCCCTCCTACCCCGCACCCCCTCCCCTAGATGGCAGGAAGTCTAATACATGTTAATTATGTTTAAATACTTGACAGTTCAAATATGTGTATACATATTTATACAGTTATCTTGCTTCACAAGAAAAATCGGATCTAGAAAAAAAAATCTGAGAAAGGAAACATAATGCAAGCAAACATCAAAAGAGAGAGCATGAAAATACTATGTTGTGGTCCACATTCAATTCCCACAGGCCTCTCCCTGGGTATAGATGGTTTCTTCATCACTGAACAATTGGAACTGGTTTGAATCATCTTATTGTTGAAGAGAGCCATGTCCATCAGAATTGATCGTCATATAGTCTTGTTATTGCCATGTATAATGATCTCCTGGTTCTGCTCATTTCACTCAGCATCAGTTTATGCAAATCTCTCCAGACCTCTCTGAAATCATCCTGCTGGTCGTTTCTTCCAGAACAATAATATTCCATGACATTCATATACCATAATTTATTCAACCATTCTCGAATTGATAGGCATCCATTCCTAATTACCTACTTTTAAAATTAATTTCTCTTCCCTAGCCTTCTGTGACTTTATAGCATCTTGTTTTTTTCCTGTCTCTGACTTTTTATTGTTTTCATCTATTTATGCATGTCACTAACTATGTGCATTATACCATATTTGAGATATGCTAGTGACAAAAATAGACAAAAAAGATATTTTTAACTACCTTTAACAGCTTTCTAACCTGTTATGGTGCTAGCAGAGGTAGGGGGTTGAAGGAAGGGGAGAGAAGGAAAAATATCAGTGATTCTTTCTTTTCTCTGTGCTGGAAGGTAAGCTTTACCTAAAATTTTTGTCTTTGGTCCTCATCTCTTCTATGTGTGCATTTTGCCCGCTGGTGATCCCATTAATTCCAATGACTTCCAGTATCATGTCAGTGTAGATGATTCCCATATTTGCTTCCAGCCCTAGCCTCTCTCCTGAGATCCAAACCCACATTTTTTTTCTTTTTAAAAATAAATTTTAATTATATATTTTGTTTTTACAATATCTACATTTTCCAACTAATATGGAAGAAATTAGGGCTTGACTCACACCTAACACCACATACCAAGATAAGATCTAAATGGGTTCATAATTTAAACATAAAGAGTGATAAGCAAATTAGAGGAACATAGGATAGTTTACCTCTCAGACCTGTGGAGAATGAAGGAATTTGTGTCCAAAGAAGAACTGGAACTCTTAATTCAACACCAGATAGATAATTTTGATTATATTAAGTTAAAAAGGTTTTGTACAAACAAAACTAATGCAAACAAGATTAGGAGGGAAGTAGTAAATTGGGAAATCATCTTTACATTTAAGGGTTCTGATAAAGGCCTCATTTCTAAAATGTATAGAGAATTGTCTCATATTTATAAGAATTCAAGCTATTCTCCAATCGATAAATGGTCAAAGGATATGAACAATTTTCAGATGAAGAAATTAAAACCATTTCTAGTCATATGAAAAGGTGCTCCAAATCACTATTGATCAGAGAAATGCAAATTAGGGCAACTCTGAGGTACCACTACACACCTGTCAGATAGGCTAAGATGACAAGAAAAGATAATGATGAATGCTGGAGGGGATGTGGGAAAACAGGGATACTGATACATTGTTGGTGGAACTGAGAACAGATCCAACCATTCTGGAGAGCAATTTGGAGCTATGCCCAAAAAGTTATCAAACTGTGCATACCCTTTGACCCAGCAGTGTTTCTACTGGGCCTATATCCCAAAAAGATCTTAAAGGAGAGAAAGGGACCCACATATGCAAAAATGTAACAGCCCTTTTTGTAGTGGCTAGAAACTGGAAATTGAAAGGATGCCCATCAATTGGAGAATGGCTGAATAAATTATGGTATATGAATGTTATGGAATATTATTGTTCTGTAAGAAACGACCAACAGGATGATTTCAGAGAGGCCTGGAGAGACTTGCATGAACTGATGCTAAGTGAAATGAGCAGAACCAGGAGATGATTATACACGGCAGTAATAAGACTATATGCTGATCAAATCTGAAGGACATGGTTCTCTTCAACAATGAGATGTTTCAAACCAGTTCCAGTTGTTCAGTGATGAAGAAAGTCATCTACACCCAGAGAGAGGCCTGTGGGATCTGAATGTGGACCACAACATAGCATTTTCATGCTCTCTCTTTTGATGTTTGCTTGCATTATGTTTCCTTTCTCAGATTTTTTTTCTTATAGATCTGATTTTTCTTGTGCAGCAAGATAACTGTATAAATATGTATACACATATTAGATTTGTCAAGTATCTTAACATAATTAGCATGTATTGGACTTCTTGCTATCTAGGGGAGGGGACAGGGGAAAGGAGAGAAAAATTTGGAACAGAAGGCTTTGCAAGGGTCAATGATGAAAAATTACCTATGCATATGTTTTGCAAATAAAAAGCTTTAATAAAAAAAACTGTAAAACACACCCCCCCCCCCCCCCGGGCGGGCCCCAAAAAACACGGGGGGTTTAAAAAAAAAAAAAAAGCTTTAATAAAAAAAAAATCTACAGTTTCCAAAGGAACCCTTCTTCTTCTGCCTCCCAGGGAGTTATCAAGAGTGATTTTATTTTAAAATTTAAAAAAGAATTTTAGAAGAAGATAGTAAATGCTTTAAGAGACACACAATACTAAAAACAATTAGGGAGGTAGAGAGAGCTCTTTTGAAAGGTGTGATAGCAAAAGTTTCATGGTGGAAGTTGTATTTGGACTGGGTTTTGAAAGAATAGGATCTTGATGTATTGTATTCTAGGAAGAAGTATAATATATGAGAAAAGGAAAGGAGGGAATAATAAGTTTATCATGTTAAGCCAAAATATTAAAAATGATAATATATTTATACCTATCTCTACAAAAAATTTAGAAGAGGTACTTTATCATAGTTCTTCTTTGCAGCCAAATGCAGGTCATTATAATTTCACAGCATTAAGTTTTGATTTGGTTTTTTTTGGTGGTTCTTTCCTTTTACATTGTAGTCATTTGGGTGGGGGTGGGGGTGTGTGTGTGTGTGTTTGTGTGTGTGTGTGTGTGTTGTTTTCCTTATTCTACTTCATTTTGTATCAGTAATTTCCTATTTTCCCCATGTTTCTCTATTTTTATCATTTCCAGTAGTAATATTCCTTCTGTTCATATATCACAGTTTAACCATTTTTCTGATCAATGCCAACCTACATTTACAATATTCTATTGAAAATCCATCTGATTATCCTAATGATATCTAAAAAAGAATTTTTAACATTCAAAATCAACATATCTAAAAGAGAATTCACATCTGATTTCTCTATTTCTGTTGAAGACTCCATCATTTTCCTTGTGACCTGAGACCTTATATCATTTCCAGTGCATTCTTCTTTCTCATCCCTCCATAAGCCCAGTTTGCCTGCCCCATGAGTCACTCATTTGTCCCCTCTATTGCTTGCCCATGGGTAACCCCCTTGTCAAAACTCTACCTACTCTTTTCTTTTTTCCTGAAGTTTTCTAGTAGTAGTTCTCTGCCTGGTGCCCATATCTTAAGTTTCTCTATCCTTCCTCAAGCACATCTCAGATCCTATCTTTCTCCTATTCAAATCGTTCACTATTTTGTCTCCCAAATTAAAACCATATTTTATGCCCCTAGCCCTGCAAGACCTATACAAAATTACTCTAATACAATGTTTCAAGTTTTACTTTATTCTCTTGTATCCAGTTCTGCACCCTAGTCAACCTTAATTGTTTGTTGTTCCCTGAATATATTCCTTACTTTTCTACCTCCTTTCCTTTTTTTCATATTTTACCTTCTTTCTAGGATACAATGTATCAAGATCCTATTCCTTTTTCAAAGCCCAACTCAAATACAGCTTCCACTAGGAAAATCTTTGCTATGATACCTTTCAAAATAAATCTCTCTCCTTCCCTAATTTAGTATCCTATGTCTCTTAAAGCATTTACCATCTTCTGTATTATACTGTAGGTGTTCATATGTTTGTATGAGCCAGGCCTTAAGAATTTTGAGTTCTGGAACTGTATCCTGTGCCTAGTATATCTGAATTAATTATGAATACTAATTATAGATTGATTGAAAGTTTTTTAAGTACCTTGCCATATCCTTTTATCCTTACAACAACTCTTTGAAGTAAAAATTATAGCCCAAAGCATAATTTGGGGGCTCCTGGAACTTTAAAGCAGAATTTTTACCTATCTAGACACTGCTCCTTTTCCACTGTTCAGTCCCTGTACCTTGTGGACCTTCACTGGTCCATACCTCTGCAAAGAATGGGGGTAACCAGGAAAAGTCAGGGAAGTAGAATTGTTGGAAGTAGAAAAAGTAGGAGACTGGAGAAAAGATGGGCCAGTCCCTTTGACTACCCTCATGATTACACCCCTGATAGGAGAAGTTCTCCTGGGCGTTTTTTTTTTCCTTTTCCACTACTTTGGCAGCCAGCTGGTGCAGTAGATAGAGACTTGGGAGAGGAGTCAGGAAGACCTGAGTTCCAACCCACCATCAGACACTTACTAGCTATGTGACCTAGGCAAGTCACTTAATCTGTATTTCCTCAGTTTCTTCATCTGTAAAATGGAGATAATAATAGCATTTACTTCCCAGAATTGTTGTCGTGAGAATCAAATGAGTTAATCATTGTTAAATGGCTGGCTCAATGCATAAAACATCATTAAGTGATATATGTGTTACTTATCATTTTCATTGTTATTATTCTTCTCCTCTAGTTTAGCCCAAACTCTACTGTTCCCAAAACTCATCTTCTTTCCATCTTATTGTTTTCATTAAACCTAGCTTCCTCCTAAAGACATCACATCTTGGCACTCTGTGCAAAGCTAGCTGCTCTGTTTACAACTCCTGGCACTCACAGGACCAAAAAGGAGGAATTGGGGTACTCCTTATTCCCCGTAACCACTTTTGCACTGTCCCCTCAAATCCCTTCAAAGTTCACTCCATCCTATTCAACTCCTTAATCATTGTTATTTAAGAACTTTCCAATTACTCTCTCCACCCCGTAATCTGCCCTTTCTGAGTTCCCTAAATTCTAATTCTTCAGCCTCTCTCACTCCTGTGTGTGAGCTACTCTCAGAATTGTCATACCTCCAAAAGCAGTATGACCTTTTTTGATTAAATTGTCTCTCTTTGTCTAAATTTCCTACTTCTGACTCTGAGACTATGGATCCATTTATCCCCATTTTGTAGAAGTGGATACTAGGGTTCTGAAAATATAAGTGATTTGCCCATAGTCATGTAGCTAGTAGGTGGTGAGCTCTCCTCAATGCCAAACATGGCATTATTATTTACTATATATCATGCTGCTTCTCAAGTCAGACAACCTGTAGAAATCTCATTTAATGCCCAGGTGGACTGAATTCTAGGTTGCAGCTTATTTCATACAAAATGGTATTCTTTGATGAGAAATGAGAGTATATTCCAAACTTATACTTTCTTGGAGGTGAGAGGTGTTAATACAATATATGTATTTTTGGATCTCTTCAATATATTGTTCAGTTTGCTGGACATTTTTTCCCTCTTTTTCTTTTTCTTTAAAAATACTATTTGTTATGTGGGATGGCTCTCTGGGAAGTGGAATAGTAGGGATAATTGTGATAATGTAAAAACTGAAGCTATCAATAAAATCTTATATTTTTTTTTAGAAAATGTTATTCTTTTGATGTTGATGGCAACTTTTATTTTTAAGCTTTCAAAAAAAGAATTGTAGAATACTTTCCAAATATTTTAAAAAATTTTGTCAATCCAGCTAGCCATTTTCTCAAATATGTGATCTGATTAGAATACTATTATTTTACATTTTAAATAGTATAAGAGTATTTAAAAATTGTATTTAGTTTAGAAATATTCCTTATGTCACTTATTGAAATTAGAGACAGTGATTATGAATATTGAGCTTTTTAGATAATTTGCAAAAAATGTCTGAGTTGCATCTATTATTTTTTTAAAATAAATCAAAGTAACTCAATTTTAGGGTAGGGAGTTGAGGAAAGAATTTGCTAATTTTTTCAGGATTTCAACTAGAAAGCATAAAAAAATAAGATAAATCCCAAATAAAATTTGTTACCTGATTTAATAAACTAAAGATAGGAAGGGAAGCATTAAATTATTTTTTTTCTTTATTTCCCCAGTGCATCATTTGATTCTACTGTCAGACTGTGGGATGTTGAACGGGGAGTTTGCATCCATACACTGACCAAGCATCAAGAACCTGTCTACAGTGTAGCATTTAGCCCTGATGGAAAGTACTTGGCTAGTGGTTCTTTTGACAAATGTGTCCACATCTGGAATACTCAGGTAATTATATGACTTTTATTATGGAAATCTATCCAAAAATAAATTATAAATCTTAGTTGTTAGACCCACAAAACATACAAACAAATCCTTTTTTAGGGATGGAAATAATTATCAATTTTTCTTCATATGTTCAAGATGACAGATGGTATATGGTTGAACAGTTGAGTGTTCTTGGAATTGTTTTAACCCAAACAAATAATTTAAAATGTGAAATGACCAAAAGAAGAATAAAAGAAACTTTATCCAATGATTTTATGCAAACTATATTTCCTGATTGAAAATGTTGCATAATGAAGTGTGCTAAATATTTCACTATTAGGTTATCCTTCTAAAGATGTGCCAGAGAATTGTGGCAGATTTTAAAATTCTGTGAAGGAAAACAAATATACAAGAGATTTAGTGCAAGATTTTTGTCTTGCAATAACTCACGATTCTACCTAGGGTCATGGATAATTCTAACTAGAAGATAATCCCTAAACCTAACTTTTCTGCTCTGGAATACTTTCTTAATTCTCTCTGGCTTCATCTATGATTAAAAATAAATAGACATTGTGGGAAAAGCACATGATCCCCCTAAAACCAATCCAAATGCCATCTCTTTAAGGAAGCCTTTCTTCCCACAAAAATGCGCATACTCTCGTAGTGAACTCTTATATCCCTCTCTATGGGATGTTTGTACATACTTTATTCATTTAGATATTATGTATTGCGCTATATTCTGTTTATTCCTGTGCTTGTCACATCTCTCCATTATACTGTAAATCCTTGAAGGGTCTACCCATGAGCTTAAGCACCTGGGTATGGAAGAACACTAACCAATAAGAGATTTAGAAGCATGCTAAGAGGCAGAGAAATCACAAACCCCACAACCTGGGGTTAAAAATTTGCCATCGAGAAATTCAATAATGAATTTTATATATGTGAAAGATAAGTGTTTATCTGTCTATGAAGCAAATAAGATACAGAATAGAGATTATGTCAAAGTATATTGTACAAAAAAAAAATTGAAACATTTTGTTTTTGAAACAATGAAAAATTGACCTTTCCATTTATAAACTTCAGTCTTAAATTTGTGTTAAAGTTCCATTAAAAAAAAAAATTTCCAAATCTTCTTTCTGTAAGAAATAATTTGCACAATAGCAGAAAAGAAAGAAAGAAATATTAAAATTATTTTAATCCATATTGAATCTCCCCCCCAAAATATATGCATTTATTTCAGGTATAAAGGGGAAAAGTAATTAATATTTCATCATAATGAAAATAGAAAATGAAATCTTACTCTAGTTAAGTAAAACAGGCACATATTTACCTTTCCTGGAAGTTAACAGGAATTTGTTGTCCATATAGTAGAAAAGCCAAGGTTTTCTGACATTTTTCCTATGCTAGAATTTCATTTTTCTACTGCTTAATAATTAAACCCCAAATATTTTTCCAGTGATAATTTCTCTGGCTCCAACAAAGAGCATTTCCTCCATTTTCCAGGTTAATATTTATAAATTTAATAGTGCCATAAACATGATTTCATTGTGGTGTAGTATTGGTTAACTGGTACAGATTTGTCTATATACAGAAAGAAAATTCAGGTTTTAGCTTTAAACCTCTATCATAATGATTTGATAGTATACATCCAAATGACATTTTTAGGTGTTAAATTGCTTTTTAAAATGGAAATTGATTTCCTTTTGCAGAGTGGAACTCTAGTACATAGCTACAGAGGCACTGGAGGAATCTTTGAGGTATGCTGGAACGCTAGGGGAGATAAAGTAGGAGCAAGTGCATCTGACGGCTCTGTGAGTATCTTCTTTATTTTGGGGATTTTCTTATGAGCAGAACTTGGTGACAGAATCACAGTGATTTGAGAATAATGCAATGAAAGATCTTCCAACAATGTCTTCTTCTAATGTCTCATCAGTGTATACAGAGGACTATAAGTTCTCAGTCTTTATATTGGAGAAAAGTAAAATTTTCCAGACTGTGTATCTTTCCTTAAACAGATTCCAGATTTTCATCACTTAGAAGGATTATTGATCTCAAACCAACCAGGCAGGACCTTAGGAGATCATTAAGTCTAATTCCCTCATTTTTACAAATTAGGAAACTGAGGCTCAGAAAAGTTAAACAGCTAACCAGAATTACACAAACGGTAAATTAACCACAGAACTAGGGTTAGAACCCAAGTATCACTCTGCCATGCTGATGGCTTAGTTGGCTACCTGGTGATGACCACAACTCCGAAACAACATTTATAACATGCCAGTGATTGTATGTGCTTGTCAGAGACAAAGATGAAACAGTCCCTAGTCTTAAGAGACTTACATTCTAACCAGAGAGAGTTGTACTTGGAGCATAACAATAATACTTTGTATCTATTTAGCACTTTAAGGTTTTCAGATGCTTTACAAATGCTCTCATTGAGTCCTCACAGCCTCCCTGAGAGTATTATTCCCATTTTACGATGAGGAAATGGAGGTTCAGTGTTTTGTCCAAGGCCACACGGCTAAGTAAGTGACATTCTGAAAAGTAACATGTGCTAGACACTGATCTGGGAGTCATTTGCAGAGAGATTAAACACATGGAAACTGATGAGATTACCCAAAGAAAGAGTAAAAGAAGAGACTAGGGTCTGGAACTTGTCTAGAGCCATACAAATAGTAAATTAGAGAGCTGAGATTCAAAGTAAGACCCTGTAATACAAATCCTATGCCAGTTTATGAGGGCTCTCTCACTTTTCTCCTCTTCCTCTCAGAAGACAATAATCTAGTCCAAATCACTCATTTTTTGGATAAGAAAACTGAGCCCCAGTTACATGATTCAACAATTATTAAACACCAACTGTGTAACTAGGTACCATTCAA